>JAMXBB010000009.1:41588820-42188820 GCA_024138015.1 Lumnitzera littorea
GGGTGGTTTGGGGGGGGGGGGGGGGTGGCGGAGGAGGGGGTGGTGTGGAAGATAAAACAACATTTATGGTTCGAGAGCTTTATTACCCACCAAGTCTCTCTTGGAGCAGTGCATATCTCTCAATTTTCTATCCACCTTGGTCCACAGTTTACACCAAAGAGCTTTGTCTCATTAAGAAGCTACAGCAATATATGACGTCATCCTCCATAGCACATCTGCTGAAAAGAGTCAAATACTGCTAGTTATCCTTCAATGTTAAGCTTGTCTAAGTCAATGATTAATCAACAAAATGTTCTCATGAAATTTAGGTAAAAATGTTCTTCAGCTAAAAGATTCTGAAAGCGATTACATTGTTGCTACAGATTAGAAATAGAACAGAAGCAATTAGCTAACTACATACATTTTGTTTTTTAAAAGAATAAAATAATGAAAGAATCATTTACCCACATCAAACAATCAATATACATCATCAAATAATACATACCACTCTCTTGCCATAATTCAATAAGCCTGTCTTTATGTTTGTCTTTCAAGACTTGTCCAAAACCCCAACACCCAAATCCATCCCCAGCCCATGGGAAAAGAACCAGTAAACATCCAAACCCTATTCTGGCAAAAGAAAAATACAATAGCCAATTCATCCCAAAAAAAAAATACAATAGCCATTAAAAACTCGCGCAACCTTGTCATGATATACAATCATCCCATACTCTCTTTAGAAGAAGCCTCTAAAAATTCCAAAGTAAAGCAAACTAGCATTTTTTGGTGCAGCAGCAGCAGCACAACCAAAACATAAAGCTTGAACAAAATTGCCCAAAGCATCTAAAGGATCAATTCTTCAAGTGATTCCATGACCTCCTACTCTTACCATTAATGCCAGCACCCTTTTCTTTTTCATTTTTTTTTTTGGCCCTTTCTATTTTTCATTTCTCCCTCTAACAAAGAGACTAATGGCCAGCAATCTCAAAAACATGACCCACCATACAAAATCTAGATATTGGTCAAACTCATCATTGTGATATCTAGTTCCTAGCCCTTAAAAATATAAGAAATTATAAATAAATTTGAAGAAATTCACTTGTTTTATCTCAACAATTTTTCTTTTTTTTTTGGCAGGTCATTGCGCGTTTTGTTGTTTTGTGGGGGGGGGGGGGGGGGGGGGGATCAGGTGGGTAGGGATTGATAATTTTGACACAATGAATTAATTAATTAAACAATCTTAAAGTCTCAACTGCATTTGATTTCTTGACGCAATTAATTATTTAATTAATCAGACAATCTTAAAGTCTCAACTGCACATGCAGCAACAATCAGCCAAAAGAAAGCTACATGGAAATTATTAAGAAAACCAATTTTGGATCATAGTATAAAAGTAAGCACTGAATTCAATCCTCCAATCATGACATAGATGCCATGCATGTACCCAGTATCTAGTATGAAAAAAGTCTCAGAATTTCAAGCCAAGCAGCAATCTAACCAAACTAACCTCATGACTAGAGGCAAAATAATCTCAAATGCAGCCATTGAGAGCCAACAGCCCAGGTTAAATTAGTTTCCCCCTGCCAAAAAGCACCAATTAGTTAAACTAATTATCAAAAAGTAAGGTCCCAAAAGTATCAAAATTAGCCATTAGACATTAAATCCATACTTCGTAAATTATATAAAAGGGGAAAAAAAAAACAAAGAAAACATAGGCATGCAATTGAGGAAAAATGGGTGAAGAAAAGTGAAGAGAAGTAGCCTACCTTCCCAATTTTATATTGTAAAGTTACGGGAACCATAAGTAGAATTCCAGTTGTCTAGATTGGTGAAATACAGTTCTCAAAAATCACATCGCTCATTCCAGTCCCTGGAAAAGGGATGGAAATACTACATCCAGGTGAAACCACTCGACTGGAGCAAAGCTGTATCACAAGTTCTATTCAAACTCCATCAATCTCCTCGATCAACATTGAATATGTATGAGAATTAGGTTGACAGCCTTTTCTTTCCATTATTTCCAGTAGTTCAGAGCATCTTCCAACCAATCCATTCTTAAGTAAACCATCAATGAGAAGCTTCCAAGCTATTTCATCATGATTATACCCACAAAAAAGCAGATTAGAAAAGAGCTTGCTAGCTGTTTCATTCTGCCCCTCATTGTATAGACCACATAGAAGCAACTTGCATGGTTCTAATAGTGGCATATAACCATGCTGAATCATATCATCCACTAGCTTAATCGCTTCCACATATACCCCTCGTTCACAATAACAAGTAACAAGCGAATTATAACTTTTTTCATCTGGATGGATCCCCCTCTCTTTCATGTAATGAAATAGGCTATCTGCTACTTCAAGCCGCCCCTTTTTGCAAAGCCCTATAACAAGCTTTGTGAAACAGTTGATGTCAGGAGGGCAACCATGCTCAGACATTCTGTCAAAAAGCTTTAAAACAGTTTCAAAATCTATAGCACTCCACACATCAGATATATCAATAAAGGTGGCATGTATATCCACCACAATTCCAACAGCAAGGACATTTTGTTTCATACGCTTTTCATTTACAAGATGCTTGAGTAAAAAGGAATAAGTATGGTGGGATGGCTTACAGTTATAACTAAACATGCTCTTGAGGACATCAAAGGAACGATTAAGCAAGCCATGATGCCCATACGCATCAATTAGTAAAGTGTATGTTAATGAATCAGGCATAATCCCTTCCATCCTCATCCTATCTATCATATTTTCAGCTTCTTCTAGTCTTCCATGGTTACAGTATGCATGGATAAACGTAGTATATGTAAAGGCATCAGGCTGAATCCCTGATGTGCCCATTTGGCTTAAGAGCTCATGAGCATGGTTAAAGTCTGCTTCTTTAAGCATTTGCTTAATCAAAGACGTATAAGAATGCATTGTCTGCTCCACATTAATCTTCTCCATTTTTTCCACAATAGATAGTGCATCTTTCAGCTTCCCCTCTTTGCATAACCCATCAATCAACGCATTGTAAGTACATGAATTGGGAATGCAATCATCTGCAAGCATTTTGTCCAGCAAACAATGGGCATCCATAAGTCTTCCAATCTTGCAGTAACCATCAATTAAAGCAGTATAAATCACTTCATTTGCCTTGATTCCTTTATTCTGTAGAGACTCAAATACAATAAGAGCTTCTTCAAGCCTCTTCTTCTTACAGAGGGCATCTATAATAGAGCTATAAGTCCACAGATCAGGAATGAAATTACTTTCTTCCATCATTTTCAGCAGCCTGTAAGCATTACCTAATTCCCCAACTTTACACTGCCCATGGATTAATGTATTGTATGTGATGATGTCCGGTAAGAGCTTGCAAGCAATCATGCTATCAAGCAAAGCCATAGCCCTGTGGACATTCTTGTTCCTGCAAAATCCACATATCAATTCATTATAAGTACGAGCATTAGGAGCACATTTGTTTGACTCCATTAAAACTAGAACTTGCAATGCATCCTCCATGCATCCATTTTTACTATACCCATCAATCAGAGCATTATAGGTGACTGCAGTTGGAATTAGACCCTTCTCCAACAACTCATCTAACATTTTTCTTGCTTCATCAACTTTATTATCTCTACACAGGCTATCAATAATCACGGTATAAGTATGGAGGTTAGGTTCACAACCTCTCTGTGGCATCTCCATGAACATTTCCATTGCTTCAACTTTCCTACTCAATTCACACAAGCCACATATCAAAACTGTATAAGTACGAACTGTGGGACTGCAATTATCTTCCCCCATTTCGGAGAACAACTTCAAAGCTTCAACAATTCTCTTAGCTTCACAAAGCCCATGTATGAGATTTGTGTAGGAAACTTCATTTCTGCAGCAACCTTTTTGCTGCATTTGCAAGAAAATCCTCAGTGCACTATCTACATCCTTATTCCTACAATGACCCAATATCAAAGAAGTGTACGTAAAAGTATCAGGACTCAACCCAGCTAACAAAATCTTATTCACAAACAACCCGGCCTCAGCCACATTGCCCAATTTACAGTACCCATTAATCATTGTATTAAAAGTATAAATATTGGGCGAGATTTTCTCATCCAACATATCTAGGTACACATTTTTCATCTCATCAATCATAACAAACCTACACAATGCCATCAAAAGCATATTATAACACCTAACATTAAGCATAAATTTCAGGCCTCCATCCCTATTCATACTCAACAAAAACTCCATCACGAACCTTGCATCGTCAACGGACTCGACACATTTAATCATCGAGATCCTAATCTTCTCCGCGACACTAAAGAACATATTAGGAATGAGAATGGTCAACAAAGAGGAATGAGATTGGACATCATGCTTGAATCCAGGCCTTTGAGCTATCCAATTGAAAAACCCCAACGCAGTTTTGGGGTCGAGATTGCGATTAGACCGAAAAACTGATGATACATGAGATGGAGTTATGGAGGGGACTAAGGTTTTAAGAGTAGGATTTTTCTGCCAATTAGGGGAAGAGAGGATCGTAATAAGCTGGGAGGAAAGGTCAATCGAGCTAGAGTAAGGGTTAGGATTAGGGTTTTGTTCCGGAGGAGCAAAAGAAATTGAAGAGAAGAATTTGGGGAAGGAGGGAGGGATTAAGGCAAGTCTAAGGACAAATGGGATACGGACGGTGGAGAAGATGACGCCATTCATTAATGGATGGTGAAGGTTTAGGGTTTGCATGCATGTGTTTCGGGATTGGGGATCTCGGAAGCGAAAAATGAAGTTTGCATACGAGGAAGAAGGGCTCAGAGGTGATGGCCGTCGTGAGGGGGAAAGAGAGCGGGGGCATGCTTTGCTATGGTTTTGGGCCAAAAAAGAATTAGACAAAATCAGTGGGTTTTGTGGTCGATTGGAAATCTAAAGCCATGGGCTCCTCGACCAATGGATTTCGATTAAGAAAAAGATGTGAAAAATATGTCATAACTATAACTAAAACTAAATGATCACATAAAAATCATGTTAAGATTTAAAATGTTTGTTTTAAAATTTTAAAGTGTTTTCATGAAATTATCAACTCAAGCTTTTTCTCAAGCAATCATACATTTTACGAAATACTCCAAATAATATTCTTATATCAGGATAAATTAATAATTTTGATTATGATTTCGTTATATAAAAGAAAGGAAATTTAGCTATTTTGCAAAAATCCTAAAATCTAGTGAAAGAAACCACTGAAATTCTATTATGCACCACCAGCATTCAATGTCATCATCATGGCACAGGTTTTTCTACGGTATTCATGGCTGGGAGGTTCTCATTGGTGTTGTATGATGTTATGCTTAAGAAAAATAAAAATAAAAAAATGGTGAAAATTTAGAATGAGGTGAAATCAAAAAGTGAAACTCCCTGGTTAGGAGTATTGCATTATTTCTATTAAGTTCTTGCCGTAAGATAAGAACCATAAACCATAAACATGATTGAGATTTTCCTAAAAATTAGGGTTAATTTTTCTTTAGACTTGTGATTATGTATTATTAATGTGAAATTTATGGAGATCCTAAAAATTTAGGATAGATCATAGTATTGTGATATTGTTCGAGAAAATTTTAATTGAAAATAGAAATTTTTATGTTTGATGGTTATTTTAACTATTATAGAGTCCATAACAACCAATAGATGGATTTCAGGCTAAAAAATTTCACTTGGGATGTCTTAGGTCGATTTTCTAAGAAAAAGAGTCAAAAAATTTGGTGTAAAAATAAAAATACTCGTTTATAAGTAATTGGTTACATAATTAAGCTGATTAATCTATACCCCAATTAGACATATTACGAACTAGGGAAATGTGGTCAACTAGATTTAAAGTAGTTGAGCACTTTTTTTTTTCTTTTTTTGGTTTGGATATATGTAAAGATTTCATGTAAAGGAAGAATTTGTAATTGGCAATACGACGAGATCAACTTTATCCAGCTACTCTATCTAAAGAAGGAAGGGTTTATAAAAATATTAGGAAATAAGAGTAAACTCAAGTGTTGCTATGATTAAGCTTAAAATAGGCTATAATCTAGTAAACAAAGTAGCTCGAACTTAGGAGATGATTTTCGAGATTTAACAATATTTCTTATTCTCCAAACGTAGTATACTACTGCTATAAGGGAAGCATGCTAGGTTTTTTTATCCAAGGAAATTTAGACTTTACTATGGTAACAAATCCATTAGTGGCACCAACTAAGTGCAGTAAGACGTAGGGTATTTAGGTGCCTCATAAACAACCCTCCAAACTTGAGATATATAGAGGCAATTAAAAAATAAGTGGAAGTGATATTCAAGTTCCTATAAACATAGGTAGCAGGCTTAAGAATTCATGATACCCCAAACCATCAACTTATCCAATATTTGAAGCTTCCTTAGCCATGCTAGCCATAAGAAGAAAGCATGTCTTGGTGTCATAGAGGAATTCTACACCACCTTATGCTAAGACACAAGAGGAGAGGGAGAGACTAAAAATCATAACCACTTTTGATATAATATTCATCATATTGCACAAGAAACCAAGAAAGGATATCCAAGTAAATAAGGTTTGGTTTGATGGAGAATTTGAAAGCTTTGCTAAAAGACACTTAGCAATGGATTCCAAACCTCCCCATCCATAAGATAGAAAAGTCTTACACTAGAAGGCAACCTTAAAATTGCAATCTCCTATACACTATAGATAGAATCTAAGGGATTGCATGGCAACAAAATATTTGACCATAGACCAATGGATAATCCATCATTAACCTTTTATCAGAATTTTCTCTCATTAGGGAGTATAGCTTTAGAGGTTTCTTTTGAATCAAAGAATAAGTGACTAGTGTTTTCACCAACCAAAAACTTTGACCCTTGAGATAGGTTGAACATATCTACACTACTTAAAGCCTAGTCATTCCCTCTTTACATAGATCCCAAATGTGCTTGATCTAGGCTAATTTGTCTTAAATGGCTAACTTGGGAATGCCTGGACCACCATTCTTCCATGTATTGCAAACTTCATCCCACCTTATTTTAGCTCTTATAGAGATTATGTCTTTTACTCTACAAAAAATTCCTCATGTTGTTTTGAATTTACAAAATAATCAATTTAGAAAGGAGGCAAATAGAGCTCTAACAAACTTGAATGGAGAACAAGACTAATATAATAAGTTGTAACCGCCTTACAAACAAAAGAAGTTTAGTTTTCCATGATGAAATACGAGCAAGGATCTTATCTTAAAAAGCTTCACAATCTTGTCTCTTCTTAATGGATGTAAGAGGTACTCCTAGGTATTTGAACAGGACAGAGCCCTCTTTGAAGCTCAATGAAAGGTCAAAATTTGCTATTTTCACGTCTTGTTGTGCATTGTAGGAAAAAAAAAAAACTACTTTTTCCCTCATTAGTGATAAGGCTTAACATGTTAGAAAAGAGTTGTAAGGCCTCTTTAACACGAGATGGAGCTTAAATTAATATTGCAAACAAAAGCAAATCACCTACAAAAATGAGATGTGTTAATTTTTTTTATATTGTACCTCCAATGAAAAAAGAACTTAGGATTACATGATGTTTTACAAAGGATGCTCGAAAGTACTTGTGTTCTTATTAAGAAGAAGTATGGGGATAAGGGATCTCCTTGTCTCATACCTCTTGTAGTTGAGGAAAAAAACAAAGCTGTCAAAAATGAGGTGGCAAAAATGAGGAGGGAACTGCATATAATGGAGGGTTTTAAGCAAGAATCTCTAATTTATGGAATCTTAAGCTTTTTGAATGTCTACCTTGACAGCAGTGGTACACTTAACCTAACTTTACTTTTTATAATAAATACAAAAGTATATTTTTATTAACGAGTGCACTAGATCGCGTATACAATAATAAAATTGGTGAGAACTAGTTCAAACCCACAAGGAACGATGTCTAATTAGTAATAGTATTAGTCTTATCTAAATCTAGGCAAATTGAATCAAGTATTTATGAAAATAATGAAATTATAAAAACTAAATTAATAAAACAAATAAATTGGGATATTCAACATTTTAAAAGATTCAACTGCAACCAAATAATTAGAAATATTTATTAATGATAACAAAAATGTCTTTAATAGTTTTAGTTTTGAAGCAATTAAGCATTAGGAATTCCTTCTCACAAAGAGAATTCCTAATATTAACTAGCTTATCCTTTCTATCGTTAGATAAAAGATAAATTAAATCAACGACCTCTAATTCTTAGACCTTAATTGAATTAAAGGCGTAGGTTATGTTTTCTTTAATCCATATCATCTAGTTCACAGTAAACAATTAGAACAAGTCTCGTGACTCAATCCTAATTAATGCATATTCCCACAAAGTTAAGATACGTGTTATCGTGATTAGGGAATTAAAGACTTAAACAATAAGAACAATTCATTAATTGATAATCTAAAGTATCCAATAAGAAATATCAATAAAGCATAAAAAAATAACAAGGAAAATAATATCTAAATTGAGAATTTAATAAGAAGAATAAAACAACATGTAAGGAGTTCTAGTAATTGATTTAAGATCAAATATCATCTCCTATTATTTATGATAAGGAAATCTGAAAAGAATAAAACCTTAATCTAATGTGTCTTCTCTGTTCTATCTACATCTCTTTTATTTTTATTCCTTCTTTTCTTCCATTCTATTATAAGGCCTACTATTTATATTACAAGGGATCCCAAATAAAAGTAGGCTTGCAAGGTATAATTGTATCTTTCTTGAATGGCTTCAATTCTTCCCAATAATAATCTAGAATGACTATACCTCATAAATTATAGTGCAACACAAAATTAGTTGAAATTTGCTCAAAGTAGAAGGACTAGAAATTTTTGAGACAAGGGAAGTAATAGTGTTTTTGACTTCTTTCAAAATGTGCCTTGAAACAAGGAATTCTTTCACAAACATGACAAGATCCTACCAATAATGTTCTAAGTAGACTTGAAAAATTTGGCTGTATATCCATCCCAACTCGAAGCTTTACCATTTGTTTAGTCAAAGAATGTTACCTGGATTTGCTCATCAACAAATGAGCCTCTAACTCTCCTCTTTTGGGCATTATTTAGCTTCAATTACAAAGTTTTCAACTTCGTTAGGAGCCACTTGAAAACTGTAATCCTCAAATAGGGATTTAAAGAGCTTTATAGCCTCCTCATGTACTTGTTGATCACCTCTTACAGCACTACCATCAACTCTGTTGACAAAAATTAGTGCTCTTGTTATGGCAATTGGTCATTGCATTACGGAAGAAAGCAATATTTTTGTCTCCCAATTTAAGCCATTTAACTCTCAATTTTTTTTTAAAAGAGCACTCTTTGACACCCTATAGGAAATGATACTCTTTGAATGCTTTACTGATGGGCATATATCGCATTGCTTAAGAAAGTGCACCTATTAAGTAATATATAAGGGACTCTATAGTCTAAGGTTGTCAATCCTACAAAGAGTGAACACTTATTTGCTCATACTAAGTTACTGTAATTAAAATTGAGTAGTGATAATGATGATGAATTAAAAGGTTGAATGGAAATAGTGAAATGAAAACTAATTAATAGCTAATAACTACGAATGCAATTAATTAACAAAAACCTAATTAACCATAAAAAGTGATATCTAGACTATGATCACCAAAAGATTAACATGTAATAGCTTAAAGTTTCTAATGTATTTATTATTCTTATTAGCTAGAGAAATTCAATTGCTAATTTAATAGAAATCACTTTTCTATTAAATTCTAATCCTAATTATATTCTACCTAAATCTCTTGTGGAATAGAACTCATTGGAATAGTATTAAGAATAGGAATTCCATAAGAAAGAACATATCTAAATCAATTTTGAAAGATGTCTATAATTTATCTCTAAACTTAGAGCGAATCTCTTCAATAAAGGTAAATCTATTCATGTATTGGTCTTGTGACTTTAATATATAAAATCTAATAATTGAGTTGAAACCTTAAAAATAATGACTTAATCTATACAAAACACGTAATTGAATTAATAAGAATAAGAGAATTTCAATAGAATAATAACAAATAAAATATGTTACATGTTACCTCAATGTTATAAGTCTAGATATCAATGATTTAATGCAACAAACATGATAAGAATAAAGACTTTCATGATAAATGGAATAAAACCCTAAAGAAACACTTTCGTTCTATTCCATGATGTCTCTCTCCCTTGTGTACGTGTATCTGACATCTATTTATATTATTTGGATAAAATAATCTTTGTAGAGGGGCTTATGGAGTAAGCTATTACACTGCATTAGAAGGATTCAAAGTTGATGGATGGCCAACCTTTAGCATTCTTACTCATACGTACCTTCGAGGCCTTCAATCTCTCGCTAGAAAGATTCTCTCTTAGCAGTCTGCTAAGGACGAGATACAATACATAAAAGAATGGTGGGCAAACTCCTTAAAAACTCAACTTAGATATACCCTACTCTAAGGACGAGATACAATACATAAAAGAATGGTGGGCAAACTCCTTAAAAACTCAACTTAGATATACCCTACTCTATTCTAATCCTTATGTCATCGCTGGCCCCTTATGTATTAAGAACGACCTATCGAGGTCAATACACATCAAGCTCTACTCCAACCAATTGGACTCTCATGTGCCGAAGGTAATACCCCCTATATGCTAGGTCCTTCTCTTTTGGCCTACTAAACATTAACATCCCTTATTTGTCTTAGCAACTCTTGATATTGCCCATTTATGGCTGTTACATCATAAACCTAGCTTAGTTACTATGCCTAAAGATTCATTAATATGAACGCATTGACAAGCTGCCACTTGTCCATTATTTTTCTAACATTGTGTTACTTTTTCCTTTTTCGTCATTTGTCATATTTACCCCTTATGTATATACTAGGAATCCCTTTTTCCTTTATTTCTTTTTATAATTTTTCTTATTTATAATATTGCCCTAGGAACTTACTATAAATAGTCCATTTTCTTTGTAACTGAAACATCTTACATTCCTTTTAGATATTGAATACATTTGTTCTTGTAAGATATTCCTCTTTGAATGCAATCTCTTTACACTCTTATCTAATCTTGCCGTATAACTTGAGATTAGTAATAGGTGAACCTTGACATTAGCTTATGCTACATATTAAGTGAAGTGTTGAGTCGTGTTGTGTTCGTTGATAAGTCACATCCTCTGAGCAGCTTCATTTAAGCTACCTTGTTTTTCAGCTTCTTCACTTCATTTTCTTCATTATTACAAAGGACCCATTTGGTTACCTTTTCCTACAATAAGTCTTAGTGATTACTGAGCTCCTAAGTACATTAGAAGTGATTGCTTCCTATTGCATAGTAGCAAAGGCAGCCAAAGTAAGCGTACATTAAGCAAACATCACCATGAGTTCACCTAGGTTCTGATTAGTCTCTCGTAGCTTACGCATTAGTTGCACATTATTAGGGACACCTTCCTGCATGCCATTTCTTTTATCGATGCCTCCAGTTGGAGGTAGATTTTAGTCATTGGTCATAATCGAATCACCCTTCATGCTTTGCCATATGACTGCTCATTTTTCTGTAGTATGCTGAATTGTTGATTACTCTCCAACACCAAGCTAACCAATTACTCGGCATCTTCCTTACCAAAAAGCCAAGAGAGAGAGTCCGGACTAACTAAGCCATCCTTACTTAGACAAGCTCATCTGTTAATACTTTTTGTCCACATCTTTTAATGACCTCGCCAATGTAGCATCACCACGTGTACAATATCATGTGTAGAATCTGTTACACTAATGATTGTTTTTCTTGTATATTCATTTTTATCCCTTTTGTATCTTGTACATTACTTCCATAAGAAATGCCCTTTTTGTCTTTTCCTTTTTAGGTAAGTTACCTTAACTTATGGATATAAATACCTTTGTACTTGTAACTGTGACGATATCAAATCATTCTTAATATACTCTTTGAGTACTTTTTCTTCCTTATGTAAATATTGTTTGTTTACTTTTAGCATCACTCTTATCCTTTCCTTTAAATAAGGTTAA
The DNA here is from genome assembly GCA_024138015.1 of Lumnitzera littorea. Taxonomy (NCBI): domain Eukaryota; kingdom Viridiplantae; phylum Streptophyta; class Magnoliopsida; order Myrtales; family Combretaceae; genus Lumnitzera; species Lumnitzera littorea. Next base: position 41,600,818 of record JAMXBB010000009.1, read on the forward strand.
GTAGCGAGTAACCTTACTGGACCAATTCGTACATCATATTGAATTATGTTGTGAGTTTTCGGAAGTTTCATTAGTGCGTCATATCCTTTGGAGCTATTCGTGGGTTTTGTTTATTGTTTCATTACTCATTTTTACCTTTTTTGCACTTTCCTCATTAATCCTTTTTTAAGCTTTTTATAAGCTCGGACCTATCCAGCAATCGGTCTTATCTATTCTTGGTCAAGGTTCGCAACAACATGTCCACAAGTAAGTACAAGACCATAGAGTCTAGGCGTAAACTTCTCCTTACAATAATTATTTGAGAATTTGAGTTGAAATTAATGATGGAAGGATCACAGTCACAAATCATGGTAGTGGAGTTGGACTGTGGTCATCTTATATTGGAAATTTAGGACAATTATGATCTTCCTATTCGCTTAATTCTTAGACAATTCCTCTCCAACACTTGCTATCCTTAAGTTATTGTTCAAAATAGGTGAAAATTTCTCTAAAAATTGTTTAAATTCTCATCTTTTCATCTTATTACTTCATTTGAGTCCTAAAATCAAGAAATAACTCAAATTAGTAGAAAAATTATCAAAACTAAATCAAAATAACTCAAAATACTCAAGAAAATAACATAAGAGACTTACTTTCTCATTTGTAAGTGAGACATTTCGATATTGAAGGATATTAGCCTGAATCATAAACAAATTTGCCTTAGCATCCTTAACCATATAAGGGAGGTTAAAGAAGCCAAGGTGATTCAAGTGCTTAAGCTCTAATTTTAGAAGCTTCAATTTTGAGATTATTTGAAATGAGAGAGAGCTAAAAACTTCCTTATTCCATCTAACCCCTTGAAAGCTTCATGGTTAGCCCATAAGTTAAAAATTTTAAATGGATAACTCTTCATCAACCTTTGAGAATCCTAAATAACTAAAGTAAGGTAATGATCTAACAAAATAAGTGAGAATAAAGAGGCTTGTGTTCTAGAGAGTGAGGTCAGCTATGCATTGTTCATAAGCACTCTATTTAAATTTCTACAAATGGGATTATTAGTGGTGACTGACCACCTGAACCAACCATCTTTTATGAAGATCAATAGTGATGGAGCTTCTAACATAAGAAGTAAAAAGAGGGCGGGGGTGAGGGGTGGGGGTGGGGGGGAAGGAGGGTAGGGTAGGGTTGTTGTAGGGGGGTTAGGGATGTGGAATTATTTGTAGAAGTGAAGGAGGAGAATTAAAGCAACCTACAAAATTTTTCATGTAGAAGAAGCAAACATGTTAGAAGGTGAAGCATTGGCTTAAAAGAAGGGATGTTAGTTGGTTATTAAAGAGGTTAGCAAAATATTGTCGTTGAGTCATATTCAAAATAGGTGATAGATAGAATATCAACTATAGCTTCTCGGTCATGAAAGATTGAAGGAGTCATTAAAGATATTATCTTTCTTATTTTTTTTTTTAGATGCCTTTCTCATGTTTAGAAAGACAATAATAGATATGTTGATTGGGCAATAGCTTAAGCAAAAGCAAGGATGTGGTGCAGTTTTAGGCATCTAAGCTCACATCTTAACTATTATGGTATCTCTCCAATTAGAGTTCTCATCCTCTAGAACAATTTTTTAAGATGTAAAGTTCCTTTTAGGCTAAAAAAAGGAAAAAAAATTATTAATAATTATTTATTGTTTGTGCATGTAAGATTTGATAACATATCCAATAACTATCTAGCTTTTGCTTATTCTAGTGACATTATTCTAGTGATGTGTTGAGGGGAGTTGTGTAGTGTTTTCTAGGGTTGATTAAGTTTGTTGCTTGACTCAAGTAGTAGCAATTGCAAGAGTTAACTAGAAAGAAATGTTGAAGCTAAGTTTTTAAGGTAACATTGTAAATGCAGAAAGTAATGCTTATGGCCATAAAAGCTAAGGCCAACAGACCCATGGATGACAAATGAGCAGGTTTATGATTTGGTTACTATGATAACTAATTTACTCATGATCGCATAGAAGCTAGTGCATGCCATACCTATTAAGGCCATCTCAATAGATAATTAAGTTGTTCCTAATAGGTAAGATCTTTTCGACCTTCTCTTCCTAATCTCCCTAGGATAATTAAGCTAGAGAAGTAGATAGAAGATCTCAAAGAAGAAATGAGGTAGATAAAGTAGTCAAAGAGGACGAAGGAGAGGAAGATGATAATTTCTACAAGTTGGAGGAAAGAGAAGCCTAAGCTCTTAAGGGCATGAACAATGTGAAGGTGCAAATATCATACTTCTCTAGGAGTAGGAATGTTGATGAATATTTCGATTAGGAAGAGAAGGTTAAAAAGATCTTAAACTGTTATGATTATGGAGAATTTATGATGAGCTACCCTAAAATTTCTAGTTATACGGTAATGTGGTGGAGGAAATTACAAATAACTCACAGATAAGATAATAGAGCTATAAACAATATCACCACCAAGTACCAACACATATACCTTGGTTGGAAGAAATGTTAGACGAGCTTTATGGTGTGTAGATCTTCTCAAAGATTGATTAAAAAGTAGCCATCATTATATCCATATAAGGCTAAGTGATGGATAGAAGATGATGTTTAAGATGAAAATCAACCTCTATAAGTAGTTAGTCATGCCATTTGGGCTAAACAATACACTAAGTACTTTTATGAGGCTCATAAACCACGAGTTGAGGTCTTTAATAGGTAAATTTGTTGTAGTTTATTTTGATGATATCTTAGTAAATAGTGTCGACTTGCATACCTATGTTAACCACTTGAGATTTTTTTTTTATATACTTTAAGTTGAGCAATTATTCAGAAGTTTGAAGAAATATGTGTTCTACTAGAAGGAAGTAATGTTCTTAGATATGTAGCTTTAGAAGGTAGGATTTGAGTCGACAAGGGGAAAATCCAAGCTATTCTTGAATGGCTAACCTTAATGTGTGTGACTTATAGAAGATTTACCGGTAATTTTAGTACCATTATAGAACTTGTTATCAACCTAAATGGGAAGACTTATGAGTTTAGATGAATAGAGAGAGCTCATCCTAGTTTTGATGAGATCAAGGAGAAGTTGACTACAAACCCTCTATTTAACCTTATAGGACTTTGATAAGGTGTTTAATTTTGAGTGTGATGCATCTAAAGTAGGTATTGGAGTAGTGCTTATGCAAGAGCGACGACCTATCGCATACTTTAACGAAAAGCTTAATAGGGCCACCTTAAACTACTTTGCTTACAATAGAGTTCTACACTTTAGTTCAAGCTCTCAATGTATGGCAGCACTATGTATTGCCTCAAGAATTTGTCATTTATACAACCATGAGTCCCTCAAATATCTTTGAAGATAACAAAAGTTGTCACAACGTCATATGGAGTGGGTAGAATTTTTGAAATCTTTCTCTTATGTGATTAAGTGTAGAAAGAGAAGTACAAACAATGTTGCAGATGCCTTATCTAGATGCCATGTATTGATCACTACCATACATATAAGGATACTTAGTTTAAGAGCACTACCCAAGTAATCTGAATAAGAGGAGTACTTTGGGTTTATTGCAGTCAAATGCAAAGTAGGTATGATTCCATATGAACTAGAGTTATTGGCTCAAGAGAGGTTAGTTGTGTATTTCAAACAACTTAATAAGAGAATTATCGATCTATGAAGCCCATTATGGAGGCCTAGTTGGACATTTTAGGAAAAAGAGGACTTATAAACTACTTAAGGTACATTTCTTTTAACCGTAAACTATGAAGGACATCCATAGGGTCTTAAAGAGGTGTAAAGCATACAAGAGAGCTAAAGGAAAGAAGAAACCATATGGCGAGTACACCCCCGTCGATACACAACTAACCCTGGACTAATCTAAGTATGGATTTCATTCTTAAACTACCTAAGATAGCTCAAAAACGTGACTCCATCATGTTAGAAATCAATTTGTTTAGTAACATAACCCATTTCATCCCCTACCGTAAGAATCATGATGCATTATTTGTTGCTAACCTCTTCTTATAGGAAATCATACGACCACTAAAGTTCCCTATATCATAGCGTTAGATCAAGATTCCAAGTTTGCAAGCTTCGTTTACAAGATGTTGTAGAGGAAGCTTATAACTAAGTTGATGTTTACCACACCCTATCATTCTCAAACAAATAGCAAGATTGAGGTGGTCAATAAGATGTTAGGAGCTCTACTCCAAGCAAATATAGACAAGAATTTGAGTGATTAGGACTTGTGCTTACCAATTGTTGCATTTGCCTACAATAGGTCTACCTATAGCTTTATTAGAAGGTCTCCTTTTAAGGTTGTGTATGGAATCAACTTAAGCCTACCCCTAGGCATAATAACTAGTCCAACCTTTTAGGATGATGAGCTTGAAGGAATATAATGAGCTCATGAGTTTCAAAAGTTACATTAGAAGGTCACCGAGCAATTGGCCAAGATAGTAGTAAAGCAACAAGAGCTCAATAATAAAGATTAAAGAGCCATTAGTTTAAACCCCACAGACTTTGTTTAAGTTTACTTGAGCAAAGAGTAGTTTCCATATAGGGTGTTTAACAAACTATCTCTACGAGTAGATGGACCATTTAAAGGTTATGGCATGTTACTGACCTATAATGTAGGTAACCTGACTTTGTACGTACTTAAAGTTGCTAACGTAGAAGAACCCTTTAATTTAAGGCCAAATCATCAACACCCTCGAGGAGTTGATGGGACCTTGACCTTTTGAGTTACTTGTTTGACCTTTGGTCCCATTACCAAGCTAGACTTAAGGGCTCTAAGGTTTAACTAAGAGGATCCTATTTAAGTAATAGGCCAAAGACAAGTCGGTATACTTGGAAAGCTCACTCCTACACTAGTTTCTAGCTTGCTTTTACTTTTGCACACTTGTTTGAGTTACTAAACTTGTAATACCCCAAAATCAGGCTTAGTAAGATAATTTAAAATTTTCATATCACGTGTGCACTCATAATGTAAAAACCACTTTACAAGTCAGAGGTTAGAAGACCTTAACTATATGTGTGCTATTTACACTTAATCTTATTATACTATATAAGTAACTATGAATGACCAATAATCCATAGTTTGCTAGTATTGCAAAGAATCTATATCCCTTACTAAAGAATGAGATTAGGTAAGTAAATTACAAATATTTCTATTGATTATTTGGAGTTGTAAAAGTACCATCTAGCTAAACATATTATCTTTCTATTCCTATTAATCTATTATTCTACTAGCCGAAATGTTCTACACTTAAATCTTAGCCTAAATCCCAACTTTCAGTTAACTTGCAAAAGAAACTATAAGGGGATGAGCTACATTTAGCTTATTGAGATATTCCTCCTATTATACCTTTCAAGCAAAGGCAAGCAAGTTAAGTTAACAACTGTATGAAAGTAGATACCATATGCAATGTAGCATACTTATATATACAACTATTTGGAAACTATATATAACTCGAAATTTCACCTCTTGCAACTAGGGTTAGAGATGATGGTCCGTTAGACCTAATTTCTAGTTACACCTGCCTTTAATCCACCAAATAACCTCATACGAGATCAATATTATCTCCTTTTTAGCTTTTTTGTTTTTGTTTTGTTTTTTTTTTTTATTTAGCCTACACTATAAGTATGGATGTAAGTAACATATGTAGTCTACTCACTCCTAAGTAATGAACTTAAGGATATGACCCTTGGCCAAGTAGTTGGTGTCTCCAGCACTTAATGGTCCTATGAGGAAAGGTGAGGCCATGTTGCATGTATGCACTGTGCAAGAAACTATAATAATAAAATGATGGGTAGGAGCTACATTTTTCAATATCAAGTCAGAGAGTTATGGGTCTTCATTAATTTGGGCTTACTTTGCTTTATTCCACATTATTTTAGGCTTTCTTGCATTATTTCAAATTTCTATTGGGTTCATGACTCTTTTTAGGCCTTGATTATATGTTTAACTTTAAGATACTGAAATTTACATCTATTCTTTAACCAACTTCTAGCCTTTAAATTTAAATGTCTAAATAATGGGCTTATGGCCTTATTTAAGTTAGTTTTCAAAATGGGCCTTCCTATTGTTCTAATGGGCTAATGGAAGTTTTAATGGGCCTCTTAATAGACTTTTTATTTTAATGTAGCTACTATCCATGTTCTCTTTTTAGGCTCGTTTTATCAATCTTTGCCCAGTTTATGGTTTTTAGCTCGTTGTAGCTACCTAAGGCCTAATACTTAAACTTAACTCAATTTTTGTGCTTAAAATTTAATAAGGGTTTTACTTGAGCTTTAGTTTTGGTTAAGAGCATTTCTTGGGCCACTCAAGTTATTTTTAGGCCTAATTTGCAAGTTCATGCCCATTTTCTCATTTTAGGGAGTAAAGCTTAAGCCTAGCCCACTTACTCAAGCTTAATACTCAACTAAACATGTCTTACTAATGTGTACATGTAGATCTTTAGGTCTGATCAGTTCTCCACTAGGCATCGATTGGGTGGTTTTGAAGTTCAGTTTTATGAGTTTGTCTAAAGCTTGCATCTAGAATTGCAAACTAGTTCTTAACTTGACGAATTGAGTCCAAAACTTGTATTAACATGTGTAAATTACTCTTTTATAAAATTTGATGTACATGGTCAGCTTAGATCCTTACAAACCATGGCTCATGGGTATGTTTTTATGGCTAAACTTTCATACTTTCTTGTTATAATCATGTTTAATCACTCAATGAGCTCCCAGAAGTATGCTTAACCTAATATTTCAAAAGGAAACCTAGAATCATGCTTGTAAGTTTTGGTCAAGCAAGTATGTCAAGTTATATGTAGTTTTTCTCTCATTTTCTTAAGAGTTTAGAAGCTTAACATTACAAAATTTGGAAATACATCAAGATTCCTTACAAGAGGATACATGGAGAGGAAGGATTTAAACTAGATAAGAAAATACATTTATGGAAATTAAAACTCTTAACCTACTAGCTAATACAAAAGAAGATGAGGAGAAGAAGGGTTCATTACTATAAAGGTGATTATCGCCTGTAGTCTTTCTTAACCTTAGTTCTTTGGCTCCTTATGTTCTCTAAGTTCTCTTCCATGTTGTTCCTAATAGCTCCTTTACATTGGCTTCAAAAAAGGGTTGAAATGGTGGAAGTTAAAGATTGGAAGGTGGCGGTTTGAGCGCTTACATTTGGGTAGGGGGTGTTAAATAGAGGTTAAGAGAGTGAAGTTTAGTGGTAGCTGTAAATGGTTGGGATCGATCAGTTGGTGGAAAGGTATAGCATTTTTGTGTGACTAGGGTAGTGGTTTGGCCTTGAAAGGAAGGGGAAATTTGAGTATTACTTGAGAGAATTCAAAGGGGTCATAGTGTATCCTTGAAGAAGGGAAAAGTGAAAGAAAATGTTAAGTATATTAAGGCCCCTCTAAGTTGGCAACAAGAGAAGAAATGAGAGGGATTTTAAGAATGAAAGAAAGGAGAAAATGAGTCAAAATGAAGGGGTTTTGGGGGGAAAATGGTAGATGTGAGTTTGAAGGGAAAAGAAATTATTATTCATGTTCCTAAGATTAAGCTAAATTTGGTTAAGGGATAATTTATGGTCTTCTATATAAGTAATGCAAAAGTTAAAGTGGAAATTTGAGTTAAATTTTTTGCATTGTTATGTCATTTCATCTTAGAATTGTACATATGTTGTAGTTAGATATTGGTTAGCTTGGTTGGTTCCATTTAATTAGTGTATCCAATTGTCTTTTGGTAATAATATTTTTCTTCCTGAAATATGTGTAGCACCGCTTATGTGGGTAATTAGGGCATGATTTGGCTAGTTTAATTTAATTTAATTATTATTTAGTAGCTAATACTAGTTATTGATGTTAGATTATGTATTATAAGGTGTTTTAGGATTAAATTTAGCTAAATTAAAATGTTTGGTATCTTTAGGTAGAAATTGTTAATTAATAATGCTTCAATATGGAACTTAGGCATTGTTTGGTATTTTGCTTTAATTCTCTAATATTGAATGGCCTAGATTAGAAAAATTTTGAAGTTCCAATTCAAATTAGGGTTTTAATTGAATTTAGGGTTCTAATTTTATGATTTTAGTATCTAAGGTATAGGATAAGGGTTTTTGAACTAATATCTAGGGTTTTATAGTTTGTTTGTAGTTTTGAGTCATTATTTTAAGGTTTTTGATTTCGTATTAGGGGTTTTGAAACTAATTTAGTGTTTGAATTTAACTTGTAGCCTAAATTTAAGATTTGGGGCTTTTAGGGTTTCAATTTCAAATTTTTGTCATAAGCAAATAAGGTCACATATGTATACAGAGCAGTTTATATGTATAGGGCAAGATTATAATTTTATTGATTTAGTATTTTAATTAGTTTAATTAAATTAGGTTAACATTATACAATATTTCATATATTTTAACTTACATGATTAAAATTACATTATATGTGTATCTATACATATAAGGGCCACTTCCATGTGGGTAAGGGTAGAATAGTAATTTTATTAATTCATTGCTTTAATTGGGTTCATTTAACTAATTGTTATTATTTAAAAATATCTCTAATTGTTCAATATCAATTTTATGCGATTTATAAAACCTGACTTATTTGTTATTGTCTTAGGATTTTCTTTACGTTTAGGGTTTAATTTATGGTTTTTTGTCTCTAGGGTTTTGGTTTTGATATTTTTATTCAACTTATGGTTATGATACGTAGTTAGATCCATTTAAGGTTTAAGATTTTCATATGTAATTAGAGTTTTCAAATTTCATATTGAGGTCTTTAGGTTCCTTTTAAGGTTTTGTTTAAAGAATTTTATCTACTTTAACTTCTTCGATCTCATTGGGCTTAAAGAATACCTACCAGTACTTGGTTCGATTCTATATCTAAAACACAAAATTTATGGGATTTACATAACCTTTTAAAGAGCTTTCCGCCAAACCCTTTAGCAACTTATCATATACTGCTTATAGCTCAATTAACGCTTTAGAGATGGTCTTTAACTTGTTCTAAGGTCTCTCACATTCTAACTAACCTATTTACCATCCTTACAACTTACATCAACATAAACAGACTCAGTTGCCACTTCTTTCTTTGTACAAATTCTTTACAGTATACTTCCCTAATGGATTTTGGATACATGTCCACTTACTTTTTTATGCATTGTCAGAAATATTTTTATTCATTTTGTATTATGGCATATTTTCCCTTTTGTAAAGTACGAGGATAGTGTTAGGAACATTTCCTTATATGTAATTTTCATTTACCCATTTGTTGCCTTAAGAGCTACTATAAATAGCTTTAGGCATTGTAGATGCTCCATCTTTTGATTCTTTGATAATAAATATAACTTTTGTTTTCTTGCAAGGAAATTCTCTAAGTTAACTCTTATACTCTTATCATCCTAAAGTAGCTAAGGTTTATTGTAAGTAAACCCCATTCAATCCTTATACATCATATTAAGCCATTGAGTCATGTTAAGTCTTTGTGGTGTATCATATCTATGAGGGTTGCTTTACAATTAGCTATGTATTCTTCATTTACCATTGCTCATACTTAAATATTTCAAGGGACCCATTGTCCCTACGGTAAGCTCTAATGATAGTCAGCTCTAGATATACTATAAGCAAATCTAATCTACATATATGGTACCCTCAACAAAACAATACACACCAATTCGTTAATATGGCCTCAATGACTGTGACAAAATATTAAAGAGTCACCAATTCCATATATAATACTATAAAACACATCACACCGATTAGAGCACAATGCTTGGTTTTTATCCTATCAATCACATCAATCCCCCAAAATACTACCATACATTGATAAAAAAAAAAAAAAAAAAGCTAAAGAGGAAATGCCTAATAACTTACTCTCTATAACTGAATAACAACCATAAAGAGTCTGAAGGGGGAGGGGTAGGGTAAGGAAGAAGCAAGCACCTAAGTAAGAAAAAGCACAAGATAGGCTAAAGTATGCAAAACACCACCCAGTCGTAGTACATGTACATATAGCTGGATAAAAGCCCTCCCTCCATGATGTACGAAACACCAATTGAACCTACATCGGACTACCTACTTACTCAAGTAGATTAATCCCAACAACCTTCTACTACATGCAATTAGAGCAACGTACTTCCAACCTACACTAAACCACTCGCTTACCTAGCTACGCCACCTCAAGTGGAGCTTTAGCCTACAATGCTAGCAATAAGCAAGAGATATCTTACGAGAGCTTGCCCATTTAGTCACTAAGTGTCAAGGGAACAGCCAAACCCATAGCCTTGGAGGCCTAGTCACTAATGAGAGTCGGGAGGCAAATGTTGACAGTCAACCTTAGCAAAGGCCTCAGCTTGGGCCAACCTTTCATACCTATATGGCTAGCCTACTTAAAGCTTAGAATCATCCTCTATTGCTAAGCCCTATGGGATTTGAGCCAACCTCCTCATGGCTTGATGATTAGGAAGATCTATTGATAGTCTACATTGGAATGGTTCTAGGAGAGCATGGCCTGTGCCCATGCTCCTTATACCCCTTTGCATAGTTGGTAACACCTATGTACCCCATGAAGGGATTGCCTTGAACCTGTTCATATGACGCCTACAATTCATTAAATGCGATATGATAAATAAGACTCTATGTCGTACATAGCCTAAATTATATGGCACATGTATAACATTAAACGTGGAAAGATAGCTATAAGGCTTAAAACAATCATGCAATAAACAAGATGATGGGATCATACCAACCTTGAGCCCCTAAACAACTTAGATTTGGACATCCTAGGTTGTAGACTATGAAGTGATTGAAGCTTTGGGTGTTGTCTATAAATGCATTTTAACTTCCTTCCCTCAAGGTAAGCACATGTCCAAAAACTCTTAAAACTCTATCTTTTGATATACCTAATTCCTTCAAATATTGACTTAAGTATCAAATTGACTATACTAAATAACTTCTCAATGATTTCACTTACCCCTATTTGTCCTACATGTCTTATTAGGCCTATGCATTTCACATGCTCCCATTTGAAGCCCATCTACTTGCCTATTTAAACTTAAATACTTTACTAGTATGATCTAAGAATGATAATAAAGATATGAAAATATGATATCAAAGAGTAGCAATAACAAAAAAATTTATGAAGTTATATATTAGTAGCTAAATCTTCCTATAGAATTACTCATTAGTAAAAGTTAAAAATTACTTAAGAGATTATATCAATTAGCATGTTAATAGCATATACTTACAAATAATTATATGTACATGATAAAAGACTATTATTCATTTATATGCATCACAATTTTATTGTTATAGTTTTCAATGAAATTATGCATCATTTAGAAAGAATTATCATCTTTTAAATTATAGAAGTAAAATATCATGAATGTAATAGTTGTGTCTTTTTGCATTTATTATGTAAAAGTTGTAACTATTCCAATTGTTATATTTGCATAAAAAGACAGGGTCTTAAATAAGAACTTATGAAATTGTATATATATAAAAGATTATCTAACCATTTACTTTATTGTATGGAATAAGGGAGAAGTTGAATTGCAATTTAATAAGAATGGAATAGAAATATAATGATTATTATATATTCATTACATTGTTTAGTTGGCATAAAATAACATTAGAAATAAAATTGGAATAAAATAAAAATATCCATTACATTCCTTTTGTGGGAATGTAAAGTGATCTTTATAAGGATAGAGGCATTTATGGCAAAGAAGATAAATGGACCATTGAGTAGTAATTTCATAGATGAAGACATGAATGGTCATTCAATATTTTGCATAATAGCAATTCATATCAAATAGCTATTTGGTGTCTAAAGTTCAACTAAATATTTTAATAGCAACTTTATATGAACTAATAGGGCAATACAGTGGCTATTCCATCCAAATGAACATGTAGTATGTTGTTGTCAAAATTTAGGTTAGTGTTTGTGATCTATAAAAAAGCAAATGTAAGGCTTTAAGGGTGCTAGGGCTAGTTTAGTGTAGTTACTTTGATGCTTAAGTTAAGTATGTGTTTAAAGTGTAAAGAAGTAAGTAGGTAAGTAAGTGAGTAGAATGCATGGAGAGTTCTTACAATGGTTGATCACTTGTATTTATAAACTCTTATCTAATGATTACATCAAAAGGTAGTTGAATTGCTAATAACACTGGCACCTCTTGAATTTAGTTATGTTCAATTCGTAGAAAGAAATGAATAGTTGAATAGCTATTGTCAGGATAATTATTGAACTACTTACGCCTTTATCTTAACATTTGAACATTTAAACTCGATGGGTTAGGTTGTAGGGATTTGGCCTTAGAAAATGTTAGCCTAAAGAAATATAACGAGCTATTGAATCTTTAGGAATAGTTTAATAGTAGAAATGCTAATCTATTGGTGCCAATCAATCAAAGGCCAATGTAAGGCTTAATTAAGAGTGTAGTCATTGTACATGATGTAACTCCTGATTTAGGACATGTCGGCATTGTGTTAGGCACCTAATTATAGGGATGAAAATCTAACATCAACATTTGCCCCTCGACTTCTATAATCAATAACTCGAGTATGGGAATAATACTTGGGTAAAATTTTAGCATCAATCAAAGCAAGCAAGTGACAGAACTTGTGTTATGCTTAATGCAATACAATTATCGAACTATTCCCAAACACTTTACCAAGTTCATTTCTATGCATTTGTCCCAAACTAACTTTATAGGAAATTGAAACTTCCAACTCAAAAGTTGTGATCCTTTACTTTTCTATTTCCTTGAAATAAGTATGACAGCCATCACTTTGGTAATCATTACCTTTGCATTTGGTAACTATCGGTAAGATGTTACTGTTGAATTACTGCACATTACATGTATCCACCATTGAGGCCATCGGGAAACAAATCGAGTGTCTATTCCTAAAAAACTGCTATTTTATGCCTCATAAAAGCTTGGATTGCTCATTTCCTTCTTCATTAGTCACAAAAACTTTCTACATCCCTCTCAATCATTCGAAAACTTTCTACATCTCTCGCAAACTTTAGAAAAGCTCAAAACTTCTTCACAAACTTCTTTTACAGTTTTTTAGTTTTCTCATAATAAGGTATAGCTCACACCAAAATTGTTCATTCTCCCCTCTCCTCTAGTTGTACTAATGGTGTCAGCTTCAACCAACAATAGTAATGGTGGTTTGACTTCAAGTTGTGGCAAAGCCATTGATAAGTATGATAAACTAGCTTATATTGAAGCTTTTCTACAAGATGTATATCCTAATGATGGTGAGGATAATAAACCTCTAGTTTGTCTTTAATAACATAGTATATAACATCAAGGCTTCCAATGGAATTTAAAGTTATGCCAATAACGAAAGTTTGGAAAATATACATATTTTCTTACAAAGCTTCATAAAGATTGGAAGTTTAAGAAACCAAGAAGAGATGAAAGAGTTAGTTTCGAATTGAGGATGAGTTCTATGTTTATCTTAAGTATTTTGAATTTAGTTTGTGTTTTCCTTTATAGGACTTTTAGAAGGTTTTTTTTCAATTATTTTTGTGTTTTGCTAAGCATGTTCTCACCGAACACATGTAGAACTTTAGCAACTTTTGAGATGATTTGTGGAGTGGTGGAGGTTAGGGCTATCATGCAACTATTTAGGTATTTTTTTACAATCAAATGTCAAAGTGATGGGTGGTTTTATGTTACTAGATATCAGAGAAAATTTATAGATGGGTAATTGTCTAAAATCCATTATTGGCACAATAAGTATATTTTAATAAGGTTAAAGACTAGTTTAGATTTTTGGAATAAATGGATAGAGTACATCCAAGTAGGTGATATCAAACTTCTTCCCAATGATGAGCTGGCTGCTAAAAAAATTAAGGAAAGGAGGCATAAGTGGTTCTATTGGGATGTCAAGGTGATTATCCATCGGTATGAAAGGGGTGAACCAATCTTGTTAGAGATGAAGATGAAGTTATTACTTGATCTCCTCGCTGTGTCGAGCCAAGTTAGTTGAATCAAGGTCGGTCTAATGTTTGACGAAGGGATTCTATTTTCTAAGCTTTGCTCAACATGGTCTTGTAAGTATATTTCACTTTGTACTTTATTTCTAATCTCCTTTTTGCTACAAATATGGGTACTGGAGAAGTTGACCCAAAGAAGCTTTAAGGCCAAGCAAAGGCCAATAAGGCATAAGCTAGCCCTTACAAAGAAGACCACTTAGCTGACCCTTAGGTAAACCACTTAAGCTTCGCAAGTTGTGGCCCCAAGGTCAAATTCTCCAATGGAGGCTTCTACTTTGCCCATCGTCTTCTCACCAAAGGGTCAAAAAAGAGGTGTAGGCAAAGGTATCAAAGGACCACCTATTGCCAAAAAGTCTAAAAACTATGGTTCTTTAAGTGTAGCTCCTGACATTGATGACAATTCTACTCCTTTACTTGTGTCTACTGCTGTTTAGAAGGAGACAGCTTTTGGAATTCCCTCTATAGATTTTGTTTCACAATAAGAAGGTGTTTATGATTTTATCCCCTTATGGGATAGACGGATTCTTACCTCCAACTCTAGTCTTGGGGATAGACATAAGTCTTTGGCTTAGATGAAGGGCATTATCATTCCTTAAGATTAGAGAATCTTATTTAGGGATTTCAAGAGGTAAGGAGCAACATAAAGAAGATGACTGATGCCAAACTTTATGACGTAAGTGTAGCGACCTTAATAGGGGCCTAGTAGTATTGCCTAAAATTTTCATATCACGTGTGCACCCATGATAAGAAAATCACCTTGCAAGTCAGAGATTGCAAGACTCTAAATAGTTGTTTGCTAGAGTCTTCAATTTTAATTTATTGACTTATTATATAATATATATAATTATGGATATCCAATTTTTCCACAATTCCTCAGAACCGCAGAGAATCGGTATCCCCTACCAAAATAATGAAATAGGATAGGCAATTTTAGAAAATTCTAAACTTACTAAAGATAGTAAACTTAAATGAGACATTAGTCGTTTTTCGGAGCATTCCGAATTAACTACACAAGCTTTTCATCATACTGATTCAATGGTAGCACTCTGCACTCGATTCCTACCCCCTTTCCCAACTATCGATCAACCTGCAAGGAAAAGAACTGTTGGGGTGTAAGCTTACGCTTAGTGAGATAATTACCCTCGTCAATACCACATAGCAGAAATTTATTATATGCACAATTATATGAATGCATGAACAATCAGTATGCCAAAAATGCATGCAGTGACCTAGGAACTGCATACGACTCAGAATTACGTCCCCTGAAGTCGGGGTTTGGAGATAATTAACCGACCCAAACCAAAATCCGGGTTCTAGACCTTGGGTTTTAATTCATTAGCACTACTGTGCTTAAGTCAAAACAAAACTATGTATATATATACATATATATATATACTTTCATTACCGAATAATAAATCATATTTCCAAAATCCTAAGTCTAGCGGTGTGGTGGCCTCCGCAATCCACAATCACACGCCCTAAGCAGAAGCTACAAGACTCGGCCCCTCGCCGACGGTTGGCGTCTCCCGACGCCTAGTAAGCCCATCAGCTTAGGTCAGAGACGCAATATATATATAATGGCATAGCTAGTGCCCAATCCTACAGGAAACTCGTATTCCTGTTAGTCCCCTCCCATCTTCTGTGTGAAGCGGCAGTCAGTGTTATCCGTATGCAATATGGGGAATGCATGATTCATTTTGAGTTCTTAATCGTACAAGTGATTAACTTGATTTTTAGAGTGACCAAACAATTTCATTCCATACAATTCACATATATATATGCATTACAAACAATTCCCATTATTATATATAATTAAAAAAAATCATCGCATTCATCCATAAATTCAAACACATGCATCTCCCATATCCCACAAGCATCCAAATTTATATATATAGTTTAGGTGCATCTATTCTACAAGCACAATCAAGTAAAGAGTCATTGGGAATTTACTCACTCTGCCATGTGGGTCAGTCAAAATAATCCGGAGGCAAGTCCTCTCTGTAAACAGTGTCCCCTGGTCATTGAAATAATTTTTATAAGGAATTGAAACAAACTTAAGAAACTATGTAAGTTTTCCTTAAGTTATATTCTTAACTAATTTTCGTAATTTTTTCCCGGTTTTTACCTAAAGTTCAATCGCGTATAACTTTTTCGTTTCAAATCCGATTTTTATGATCTTATAGTCAATCTTCATCGTTTTCGAGTGTACTTTAACGTCGTATGTTTAGATTTTCGAAATGAGGTATACAATTCTGTCCATGGGTCAGAACAGTAGCGTTCCTCATGTGTTGGAATGTTTTTGGGCCTTGTTTGGTAAATGGGCTTTTTGATAACTTGAGAAATTCCTTAGGCTTGGTCTTTAGATTTTATCCTAAGCTTAAAATACTCCTTGAGATCAGATTTACAACTTTGATTTATATTCTTAAGGCTAACAACTACTTCTTGGGCCTTTTAGTGGGCTTAAGTTATCAAATGGGCTTGTTTTTGGTTCAAACTAAAGTTAATGATTTTGGTGGGCTTATAGAGCCTTAGGTGAATTTCTTATGGGCTTCAAAACAACTTCTCTTGGTACTTTAAGTTGCTGGTCAGATTTTTATTGAAGGCCCATCTTAGAGTTCTAAGCTTGTTTTGAGAGTTTTAGGCCCGATTTTGAGTTTTAGGCTTTGTATGCTAATCATACTTGCTTTGGTTAATCTTTTCACTTTATTCTTTTACTTTTATCATATTTTTAGGCCTCATTTACCCACGTTCCAGATCTGTTCATGTTGGTCCTAAGGGGTCCTTACTTGGTTTTTCAACTTGTTCCATCATTTCCTTAAGTTTAGGTGATAGATTATGCACTTAACTACTTGTGTATAAATCTTAACTTAAGTTTCCTTCCATCAAATGATCCTTTAACTCATGCTCCACATAAAGAAATAAAAGATCTTATACTTCATAAAACCTCCATATCATAGCTCATGTCATACAAAGTTGATTTCTTCATAAAACTTCATGTGATGGATTTTTCCTTAACTTAAGTCTAGATTTGAGCATGTTTAACTTAATGGAAACAAAATCAACATTCAAATGATCATGGAACCTTCACGTCCAGCATGCTTACCCTTCATTAAAGTTCTCATTTCAAGATTTCCTTAGCTTAAAATCTTCCATTCGAAGCATTAAACAAATGTCCATACAAAACACCAACTTTACATGCTCATATTTCAACATCATGTAATGGTTTTAGGGTTTGTTTCTTAAAACGAATTTTTGTGCTATAACAACTCAAACCTTACTCATATCTTCAAGAAATCCAAGTCTTCTAACATAAATATTAATCCACACATCACAAGAATCACTTACTCGTCCTTAACGCAAAGTTTAGTGGTTGTGCACTAAGGTTCCTCTTAAGCCTTTAACTTTGCTTCCTCCTTTTTGCTTACCTTTTGAAACCCGAATCCTTTGGTCTTTTGGAAAGGGGTTTATGGAAGATTATAATGGTCTTAAAAGGTTTTAGATGATGAAAGAAAATGACACAAGAATAAGAAGAGAAATTGCCGTGAGTATGGAAGCAAAAATGGTGGCAGCAATGTTGGGAATTTGTAGAGTTTGATTTGTGTTTAAAGTGAGAGAAAAGGAAGTGAAAATGGGAGTGAAAGAGGGAGAGAGTGGCAGATTTTGAATGACAAAAGAAGTGTGTGCAAGAAGCTTTAATTGATTGTCTTGTAGTTTAGACAAAAGTCAACAATTGCAACTATTGATGATGTAAGCATTAAGGGGTGAATAGTGATGTGTAAGAGGAAGTGATTGATGGTTGAATGACAAGGGCATGGCCTCCCTTTCTTCCTTGTTTAGATATGCCATTTAAAGTCTTTTTAGGCCATGGAGTGGTCTTGTCACCTTTATTAAAGTTAAGCTCATGATTTCTTGTGAAAATTTGTCCATATGTAGTATAAGTGAAGAGGTGATAAGGAAATTGTCTTATCATTAGATTTTGATAAGTTATCAATTGATAAATGATTCGAACTCTCAATTGATAAGTTATCTAAGGTGATTAGTTGGTCTACTTATTTATATGTAAGGCTTATGCATGACGATAAGGGCATAGCCTTATAGAAAATTGTTTTAGGATTTTTATCTTACATTGTTTTGTGATTTATGATTTGATTTTTGTAGAATTGTGAAATTTTCTAAAGTTGAATGGAATTATTCAAATTAAATTATCGATTAATTATTTAGGGTTAAAATTCCTTAATGGTTTTAAGGTTTAGGGTTTTAAGTAGCTTTAGAGCTCGCAGTTCTTCAAGCTCGGGTTTTATCGACAATTGGCTTTTCAATTTTAAAAATTTAATTCGTTTCTAAATATAAACTTAAGTTTTTAGTTTAGTTGATCTTTAGGAACGTTCGAAAGGTACTCTTAATCAAGTCTTAGGCCCATTAAAAGTAGGGTTTACAGTAAGTCTTTACTTTCTATCAAGTTGATTATATGTGTCAAAATTTTTGCACTGTTGCAAACTTATCTTTGCTACTATAGATAAATAAACATATTATGACCACTTTAGATGAAGTTGAGTCTAAGATGTAGAAGGTAATTGCTACTCTTCTTAGTACAAGTGTGTTTGGCTTATTGTAATTCTCAAATCCACTAGTATTTGTAGAGGATCAAGGAGGCTTATAATTCATCCAAAGCTCAGACCATAGCTATTGAGAAGGCTAGGATCAAGGTTGAAATGGATGTAGAGAGGGTTTAATACCTCTTGGCCTCTAAATGAAATGTCCATAAGGAAGTACGTTGAGGAGCTTCCAATAATGATAGGTCAAAATGATGAGCTTGACATGAAGGTGAAGGACGTTAAGTGTCAATTACAGGAGCAAGAGGAAAAGTGTTGATCCTTGTGTGAATCTTGCACTTCCTTAAGTGGGAAGGAGCAAGCGTTGAAGTAAGAGATTCAACAACTCAAGGATAGCTCCAATCATTAACAAGCTCGATGATTAGGCATATACCACTCTAATAGGCAAGTGCACCTAGTTAAATTATAGTATTAATAAAATGAATTTTTGAGTTTGAGTTTCGATCTCATGAGGAACCTTGTATGAAGTATATCTAATTATTTTTAGTAGTGATATCCTAAAATTCTTCAATTACCTAACTTTAATCAATAAGAGATTTAATAGAATAAATTATTTGGCCAAAAAAGAAAAAGATTAAATTAAAAATAGAAAGTTTGGTTGCAATAAAATAAAAGATAAAATTAGAAAATAGAAGTAAAGAAATGAAATTAGAACAATTTACTAACAATAGAATAACTAAATAACTTAATTTAATTAATAAAGGAATAACATTTCCTTGGTAAATCTTTATTGTTGTTTACTACCTAATCCTAAGTGATTTATAGTCTCAATTGCGATATTGGACTGTAGTGATTCCTATTATGAACTAATTAGACTCAAGTCTCTCATTAATTCCTAACACTAAAATCCTCTTTGCCTAAATCACTTTTGAATAAAGTGTCACAAGATAGCATAACACTCTTGAATCCCACTATTAGGTTGTCTTAATTTGGAAAAACCAACTATTAAGTATTTTAGCTAGCTAGTTTTGTCTAATTGTGTCAGTCAATTACACTGCATGCTTTTGCAAACTCTACAGTAAACTCTAGCAATAACTCAATGATCGGTATATTAAATTAAAGTAAACACTATGAACAATACAATTATATCATAATATGCAAAATCATAGACTGAACTTCATTAATAAAAAATTAAAAACCACCCTTAAAACATAAGATTCAACAACAATTTACTAAGTACTTAAAATAAAAACATTACAATAAAGATAAAAGAGAAGAAGAGACAAGCCCCCTTAGCAATTTTATATCTTAACAACTTATACTCCAGAGGCTCTCTCTATAACCTTAAGTCTAAGCATTTATTTATAAGAAGTAAACTTAAGATTATAAAGTAAACCTAATAAAATTAGAAGATTTGGAAATCCTTGCAATTCTATGACTAAAGTATACGGCTGTGAAGCTTGGTTGTATACTTGCATGTTGTTTGTGATCTTCAATTTTCAATGGAAATTCATGACGAGAGGATCATAGGTGTGGTCCTTAGTCATGATCTCTATTAGACTTCATTCCTTGATCGAAACTCTTCCACTTCACTCCTTAATCCATGTTTTCACTTTAATTAACCTTGAAACTTCACAAAATCCTTCCAAATTTCATAAAATGTTCTTAGAGTCCCTAAAAACAATAATTAAGCAAATTAAGCTCAAAATAACATAAAATTAATAGGGATAAAGACTAAATTAGCGCAAATTCATCATAGAAAATATATGCTAAATTTATATCGTCAAATACCCCTACATTTAAGTCTTTGCTTGTCCTTAAGTAAAACAGTGAAAAGCAAAGGGAAAATATTTTAAGGACAAGATGATTAACTACAATCTTAGGGAAGTGCACCCTCAAATTTGAACTGCTTAGCAAAAATTTTTTCCGGATCACCTTTATTCCTTAACTCACAATGCTCTTAGAACACTTGAATAATAACATATTAAGAACTACTAAATTTTAGCAATTAATCTAAATGATTTAGAGTTAGCCACAACGCTTAAGTAGAAATTAAACTAGAAATCAAAACACATAGAAATTAATCAAGAAAATGTATAAAGATTTCCTTACTCTAATTCAAGAGGAGAAAAATCTTCCTTAATTATTTTTATGTTCAAAATTAAATTGGATACATATTACATCAACTCATCATCTGATTATCTCTCTACTTCTTTCAATTTCCATAAGGAGGTTTGTTAATTCAAATTGATTTTCTTATTAAAGCTTTTATTATCATTTGAAAAGTACCCCGCTCTTCTAATGAATTAAGGCCAATCCTTACTAATATAGCCCTTTTGATTACTTTAACAGTTATTAATGAGAAAGCACCTTTCTCTTTTAAGGGATCGAGATTGATCCTTAACAATTATGATTAATTTTATTTTTCTAATTAGCAATTTATTTTATTACTTCAATTCAATTATTCAATGTGTGCCTCCAATTACTTTGATTTTTCAAGGGTCTTTTAAAGGAAAAATGTCCTCTAGTCATCTAATCTTAAATTTTTTAAAAATAAAGATAAATAACTATCCTCTAGAATTGAGCTTTAAAAAGCAATATAATTGATGCTTAACCCATTCATATCTATCCTAATTCTAAGTCTATGTCTAAGCTTAAATGACTGGAAACTCTAAATCCTAAAGATTTAATCACTCAAATTTAGTAAAGTAGTCTAAATTCATAAAGGATTAGGCAAATTCAAAAAAAAAGAAAAAAGAAAAATTATGCTTGCTCATGTATATAGGGGGTTGCAAATTTCTAAGATTTTTGTAAAATTTGAAAAAATTGCCAATAGCTTTAGTAAGTATTAACATATATAATCTATCATTCCCCTACACTTAAGTTGTACATAGTCCTCAGTGTACATAGTCATGCAAATTAAGATCCTAGTATAAGACAATAAAAGTAACAATAAAAACAAGAGAGGAAAGAGAACAAGGACTTCCTTGGTTTTAGCATTAATCCTTGTAGCAAAAATATAAGTCCAAAGTTTAATTTCCATCAAACCATTAAGCACTTGGTTTTCTTTTTCATTGAAACAAACTAACTAAAGAAAATGTTAAATTAAGAAAAACAACAAAAGCTACCGTACTAATTTAAGCATCTAAGGAGTAGTGTCTTATAAACTTACAGATCAAGAAAAGATAAAATAGTCAAAACGTAATAAAAAGGTTAGTTAATAATACAATCATTTAAAGTAGAAAATAGAATGAACTAAGTCTTTAAAAAAATGAAAAAGGAGAAATCACTCTTTATCCTCTTCTTCCTCCTCTACTTCTTTTATTTCATCTCCAATTTGTTACACCTAGAAGTCACAGAGTCGCAACAGTCCCACCGTGTAAACCATTCTATGATAATAACTGGCCTCACAGTACCTACCATAAACATGATCTACATAAGGCATTGACCACTCCTTGCTTTGAAGTAAATAATCTAATTAAGTGTTTAACTACAATTATAGTAATTATCACAAATTTTTTAATAAACATACTTAATTATATGTAAAGTTCACAGAACTTCCCAAGAAACTTTATATAACATAATGGTTCACTAATTTATATAACAACTATCGGTCTTTCATTCTTAAACTACAAAGGACACTTTAGCTACACATCCACTACTAAGCAAATTGATCCTCACACCCTTGGCTTCAAAACAACTAACCTCTGGATAATTGTACGGTAGCATAATACTTGAAGTATTCAGAAATCAGGACCTGCAAAAGAATCTATAAGGGTATGAGCAACTACAGCTCAATAAGTTGAATTGGAGACTCATGAATGTATACAAACACAAACAAGATTATCAAGCAATTATTTTCATGCAATGCAACAAGCAAGTGTCATCACACAACGTAGTCCAGTCCGTTATGAAATCAGAGAAATTTCACTTGGTCTAATCTGGGTTGAGGAGTTTTCATATTATGCAATAGCTCACAACCAAACCTAAGCTTATGTAATTGAGACACCGCTCCTCCCACGACTACCTTCGAACCATTAACTTCACTCTCGCCACGACCTCCTCTCCTGTCACTTAGTTCAACTAAGGATGAAGAAGGGATCATTATGCAATCCTATGCTATCCCTTTCGAAGGGGTCGGTATTTGGTTGGAGAATCCTAATGATCCCCTAATGGGTTGCAATGCATGACATTTTAGGTCATTAGAGTTGAATAAGATTAAATTTCATTTAGAGTGTTTAAACAATTTCACACTAATTCAATCATAACACAAAATCAATCATATTATAAATTTCAGCATGAATTCAGACACGTCAAACACATGCGTAAACTACTTACAATCACAACCACATACAATCTTAAGTCTTCGAGTACCATAAAATAGTACTTTAATACAGTAAGTAATAACCCAACTTACTTGGAATTTCTCAATCGCTCGATCACTTAATTGCAAGCTGATTCGTCTCTAGGTATCCTATAATATAAATAGGTCTTTTTAGTGCTTATACTTTAATGATTCATATTCTAAGTTATAATTTAACTCATTTTTCCATGTATACCTAGTATTTACTAATGATTCATTCTACCCTATTTTAGGGTTAGGGTTCGGTTTCTAAATTAGATTCTAGTTTTGATTCTAGAATCTTAAACATACTCGAATTCTAATGTGAAATTAATCACATTAAGGTTGAGTATTCTAATATTATATTAGGTCTTAATTTAGTGTTCTAAATTGTTCGGTATACGCTAATCCTAATTGGAGTACCGGATTTATTCCTGATGAGAGAAAATCTTACATTTTTATACAATTACCTAAAATTAAATTTGGTTTTAGATTTATTATATTCTGATTTTTATTATTATATTATCTGAATAACCCTAAATTTTTCATATTTATCAAATTTCCAATTCCACATATTCCTAATTTCCTACAATTACTACCTAATTCCTAAATTAATTACACTTAATACTCTAAAGGCTAGGATTAGATTTTCACATCAGAGATTAACATCCCTAAACATCTAATTATTATCTAAATCAGTAATTAATCACTTAATTAACCCAAAATTACCTAATTTTTCCATCATTTTAGGGCTAAAAATTTACTTAAAATCTTCAAAAATTCAATTTAAAAAAAAATTTGGCTTCATAGCACTATTTTATATTACTTAAGCATTCTATAGAAAAAATTTGAGCTCTAAACTACACTTCTAAGCCTATTTATTTCTAGTTCTAATCATACTCAGTTTTGCTTAATTTGTTAAGAACCCTATATTTTCAAACATGATTAAACTTAATCACTATTTTTCCCTAAATCTACATATAATAAAACCTCAGAATAATAAATTTCATAATTTTCTAAGCAAAATAAATAATTTTAAGAAATTACACAAAATCGGAGCAGATAAGGGACTCACCCGGTTCGATGACTTTTGGGCTTCCAACATCGGTCCAGGTGTGAGGTGGTGGTGGTGGTGGTTTGGTCCCAGGTGGTGGTGGTATGTGTGGGTTTGGCTAACTCCTACTATATAGATTTCCTTCTTTTTTTTTTTAACCCTAATTTTTCTCTTGAATTTTCAATGCTCTCTATTTTTTTTTTATTTCTAACTATCTAAAGGAGCTCTGTAATTTTTTTCCCTATTTATAGTGCTTTATGGTAATTAATGTGCATTAAATTGGATAAGACATTACCCAAATCCCTTAATTTTTGGCTTTTGTGTTGCTTGATTTTAATTGGCTAATTTTTTTTCTTTAACTCGTAACTTGCCACAACCAAATCTACATCATTCCTTATCCCTCTGATTTTTTTTTTATTTTTCCTTAATTAATTAATAATTGTCTTTAATTATTTAATAAGTTTTTAGCCAATTTAAGTAATTTCGCGTATTTTTATCTATGCATTAATACATGTAGGGTACATGTAAACATTTCTAATTATTATTTAAGTCATTCTATGATTTTTAGTATACATATAATTTATCTCTAATAATTTATTAGTTATTAGATTACACTTTTAGCCTTTTCGATAATTAACAATTATTATACTTAAAATTTGGAAATTTTATAATTTCCTATTTTATTACTTATTTTCTTAAATTTAAGTTTACGAGGTTATTTTTACTAATATTTCTATCTATAGTTTATAATTTAGGTTTGATCGGATCCTTTAACTGATCGTCCTAAACTTTATGTACTAAGTTCAATCCTACGGTCATTTGGCTTAACTTTAGAGCTTATACAATTGACTCCTCAACAAAGTCTAGTTCAAGCATTGGTGGTGATGATGGTAGCCAAATCCTTAAGTGGGTCATGATTGCCTCCTAGTGCACCAAAACACTAGAGATGTAAATAGGCAGGTTGTAATAAGGTACTTGACGTGCCTTTCCCATTAAAAACTCTTTAGGGTATCACCTAATAGAGTTTTGAGATATGGTTAAGAATCTGTTAGGGTTATAGGACGAGTTTTGGGACTTGAGAAAAACTTGTTAGGAGACCTGTTACCCCATAAAAATAATATATTAATAATATAACATTTACTAAATAAAATGCAAATGAAAAGTAAAGTTATAAAGTATATATCACTATCTTGCATCTCTAAACCTAGTTCCTTCTCTAATCTCCATCCGCCTCTTTTGTCACTATGTATCTACTCTTTTCTCTTTTGTGTTTTGGTGTTCTATAAATATATTATAGATAAAATATGGCATGTTTTGTGGCTACTCCTCTAAAATGTTCTCATTACATTGCCTATGTTTTATAAATATAAATAATAGAAATTAATTTCCTATGTAATGAATAATGGAGTAAAAAATAATTCTTTGGAAAAAAAATAAAAAAATAAATGGGTTTCATAGGTTAAGAAACAGGTATCCCATTAAGATAATGAGACAGGTTCTAAGCATAAGGCTAAAAGCCCTATAGGGTTTAGTGATGGTCTAGAAACCCTTTTAAGGTAATGGGATAAGTCTTAGTTTCCTATGACCTATCCCAAAATTGCCCATTTACATCCCTATAAAGCACAATCTACCTTATGTTGCAAGGTTTGTTGCCTTTTAAATAGCCTCCTCATAAACTTCTTGAAAGTGTTAATCACTAAGGAAGATGAAAATTCTTCTCATAGCCTAGATGATGATGAGGTGGCCTCATTAGCTAATTCAGGTGGTAAATCTTTAAGTTATAGTAGAAGTTTCATGGCTTTGATTGCATCATGGGTGAGAGGAATAGTGGGTTTCATCACTTACATGTAAGCTACATTGCGAAGGCCAAGAAAGTTCTTTGCTAAGTGAGTAATGAAGGGACCTGCAAAAATATACTTAGAACGCCCCTTAATAGTATGGTTTCTTAGGAACCAAGCCATTTTAAGTCTTAAGTTGAGGGGTTAGCAATTAGCAATACTATGCAAATAGAGTATATCCCTCTCATTTATAACTCCTCAATTATTTTCCTTACCGATAAAATTTCTAGCTAACACATAGTGCAACCAAGTTAGCAGCTTTTGACTTTCCACGGTCATAAGCTCCTCCCTCACTTGGAGTCAATTTACTCTTCATAAAAGACTCGAGCATATGTTAGGGTAGTTGATACATATACTCTTGCATCATGACATAATCAACATAATAAAGGCCCATGTAGACACCAAGTGGGGATGGCAACCTCACGACTAAAACATCTAAAGTAAATGGTGTTTTGTTTACCTTAAATAAGGTTATCGACACCTAAGCTGAAGGTATCGGGGAATTCTAAGTTGTGCTCTCTATAAATTGGCTCGTTGATAGTCAATAGTTGATCCCATCTGCTGAATTTGATTAATTGCCTAATCTTACCTCATAGCCATGTTAGGCCAATGCTTCCTAATTTAGTTATGCGAACTTAGTAAATTCCTTCTTAGATAGGCGTTTGAATTATTCATGTTGTCATGACTGCTGGGATGCGAATTGATAGGGTTGTAGAATAGCGCTAGATTTTTTATGCACAGCATGTTTAATTCTTGGTAGGATCTAAAATTTAAACAAAAGAGGAGTTCAAATTTGATAATAAAAACAATTCATGTACATGTTAGTTCAAGAATTGAACTTTCAAAATCATACCTAATTCATTACTAGTTTAGTACTAAGCAATTAAAGTAATGAATAATTCAATAAGATTGCATCATACCATGCTAAAATTGCTAAAATCATGGATTAGTACATATATAGGGTTGTTTTCAAAATTGAATCCTATGTGCTTTAGCATCTATGCATAATCCTTATAAGCTTTAGCATTGAATGTACAAATTCACAAACTTTGGTTACTAATTTTCTGATCTTGAATGCAACCTATAATTTTATCATCTAGATTAGCATGAACATTAACATTCAATATATATATTCCATTAAAAACTTGTTTTTCTTAATATACAATTCATGTGCAAGCTATTATACTCAATTCCATATTGGCAATTGTCATAGAGGTTCACATGGAAATTGCATACAAACATCAATTATAACAAGTTTCTAGTTTCAACATGAATCAGAGTTATCACCATGTAAGAACAACATCAAATATATTGTTTTCCCTTACTTTCTTTTTCTTTCTTTTGCTGTCTTTAAATTTCTTACACTTTCCTTCATTTAATCTTTAACAAGCATGCATTTTTCTTGAAATTTCTAGTTGATAATAGATAGATAATACATTACAGTACATTAGATTTTTACACATGCACAACAAAGTTTTCTCCATAAAAACCTAATTAAGAAATGAATTTTTACATATTCTAACAACAAATCTAAGGAAATAACGAAATAAAGTTAATGTACTACCTTAGATTTGTTGTATGCATGCTTGGATTGGGGGATTTTGTGAGGTTTTGAAGCAAGTGTAGAGAGAGAGTAGGGAGAAATATGTGTGTTAGAGAGAGAATGAGTATAGAATGAGAATGGGAGAGGAATGCCTATGTTACTTGAATTGAGAGCTGTCTACGAGTGATGACTATAACTATCACGACCCAAACAGTATCATTATCATAGTAAATTGCTGTATACCACATAAAGATCTACGATCAACTCCTTCGTTGATCATAGGCCTTATATACGACATACAAGGCTCCTTTCACTCTATATTACCATTAGGCCCGTATAAAGTAATATCAATCAAAATGACTAAAATTAACATTTAATTACAAAAGCACTAAAGTTAGAGTGTGGATTCATAGAATTCTACAAGAAATATATATAAATATATATATATGTATATTACAACGTATTCAAAATTCTACGAAAATCTACATTAAGAAAATCCATCTAAATAAGTAAATATATCTATAAATGACTATTACAAAATTCTCTCTTCACTTTCTTAAAACATAATCCCATCTCAACGCAAGACTTACCTTTAGCATTCTTCAACCTAGATGAACAAAGACATGGTCCTACAACAAAAGAAATCTATTGGGGTATAAACTTATACTTAATGAGTTAATCCCTTTGCCATGCTGTGCAAATAATATAATTTAGTACACAACATATGATTGCATGAATACTCAAAACACTAACCAATATATGCAACAACCTAAGAACTACATGCAACTTAAAATTACGCCCCCTATAATTGGGGTTGGAGATAATTACCTGACATAAACCATTAACAACGTCCTATCACTTGGGTTTTTATTCCAATTGCACTATCGTGCTCAAATCAACTCAAAATCATATATATATATATATATATATATATTCTTTCCTTTTTCAAGAAACAAAATTTATGCCAAAATCTTAAGTCTAGCGGTGTGGTGGCTCCCACAGTTTACAAATATGCCTTAAGTAGAAGTCACATGATACGACTCTTTGCTAACGGTTAGTGTCCCTTGGCACCTAGTAAGCTTAATAGCTTAAGACAAAGACTCAATAATATAAATGGCACACATTTGCCTAATTTTAGCCAAAGTCCCTACTCCTGTGAGCCCCTTCTCAGCTTCCCCGTAAGGTAGCAGTAGATATAACGATGATGCAATCATGAGAAATGCATAATCCATTGAATTTCTTAATTAGATACCCAATTAATTCAATTTTCATGGTGATCAAACAATTTCATTCCATATAACTTTGCATAGCTATTATCACAACAATCCTCGTTATTATCTTATTAGCAAGTCATAGCATTCAATTATAATAAAACATGCATTTCCCATATCTCATAAGCATTCAATTTCATTATATATATTTAAGTACGACTACACTATAAGCAAAACTAAGTATAAAGTCATTGAGAATTACTCACTTAGCCATAGTAGATCAGTTGTAATAGTTTGGGGGTACGTTGCTTCTAACGGTTAGGTCCCTTGAACATCGCAAATATGATAATGTTAAGAGTTTAAGATAAAATTGAAAGGTTAACCTAAAACTCTTTAAGTTATACTTTTAACTTAGTTTCATATTTTTGTCAATTTTACTTAAAATTTTAATCGCGTATAATTTTCTCGTTTTAAATCTAATTTTCGTGATCTTATAGTCAATTTTCATTATTTTTTAGTGTACTTTAATGTAGTGTGGTTAGATTTTTGAGATAAGGTACACAAATTTGTCCACTAGTCAAAATAGTAGCAGTCCTCAAGTTTTTGAACTCTTTTGGGCTTAGTTTGGTTATTGGGCTTTTTGTTATCTTAAGAAATATTTTAGGCTTGGGCTTGGGACTTTATTCTAAACTTAAAATACTCTTCAAGGTTAGATTTCCATCCTTGTTTTATGGCCTTGGTGCTATCAATATTTTCTTGGACTTTCATGTGGGCTTATGTAGTCAAATGGGCTTGTTTTTTATCTAAACTAAAGTTAGTCACTTTGTTAGGCTTAAGGATTATTATGTGGGCTTCTTACGGGTCTTAAAACAACTTTTCTTGAGTGATTTAGGTGTTGGTAAAAAATTTGGTAAAGGCCTAACTTAGAGTTCTAAGCTTATTTTGAATGTTTTAGGCTCAATTTTGAGTTTTAGGCTTTATACACTTGTTATACTTGCTTTGGTTGGTGTTTTTACTTTATTTGCTTGGTTTTATCATGTTTTTAAGTGACTTTTCTTGTAGTTCTAGATCTAGACAGTTTAGTTCAAGGGTCTCTATCTTGGTTTTTCAACTTATTTCATCATTTCCTTAAGTTTAGACGTTAGATCAAGAACCTATGCTACTTATATTCCAACCCAACTTAACTTCTCTTCCATGAGGTGATTATTTATCTCGTGTGGCTCATAAAAATGATAGATCACATACTTATCATAAACTCTATACCATAGTTCACATCTCAAAAAGTTGACTTCTTTATAAAAATTTTATGTAATGGATTTTCTTTTACTTAAAACTAGATTTAAGTATATTTAACTTAATAAAAGTGAAAATAACACTTAAATTACCTACATACTCTACACGTCCAACATGTTGCTCCTTTGTCCATACACATATTTCATGATTTTCTCAATTTACAAACTTCTATCCTAAGTATCGACATGTATCCTTCATAATATCAACTTAGTATGCTCATAGTCCACCTTTTATGTAAGAGATTCATAAGCTTACTACTTAAGGAGGTCTAACTATTTTATCACCCTACGTCCATGCCAATATCTTCATGGAAATGTAGTTTCCTAACATAGCATACTAAAGTACTTTAACAAAGAAATAAACTCACTCATCCTTAATGTGTAAAAATTAGTAGTTGTGGAACTAAGAGTCCACTTTTGCTCATTATTTTCTTTCCCTTTCTTGCAAGTTCTTTTAGTAACCAAAATCTTGATGGTTGAGGTGGGTTTTGGGGATGTTTTAAGGATTCCTAAAATAGCTTTTGAAGTTGACAAAAGAAGGGCAACAAAATAGCTTTATGCTGTGAGTTATGGGAGCAAAAGAGTGGTGGCAAGTGTAGATTTTATAGGATTCAGTTTTCTCTTTTAGTTTGTGTGAAAAGGAAATGAAAGATGAGAGAAGAAGAGAGAGAGTGTGCTAGTTCAAAAGGGTGGGAAATGCATCTACAAAGTTCCTTTTTAATGCATCTAACTTGTCACATAAGTCTTACTTTGTAATGATTTGATAACGTAAGCAATATGGGGTGAATAATAGATGTGAAAAATAATTAGATTGATGGATGAATGACAAGGCATGGCCTCCCCTAAGTTCTCTTTTCAATTGCCCATAGGGTGTCCTTTTTGTGTATTGTTTTGTCTTATCACTTATTTAAAAATTAAATTGATAAATTGAAGAGATAACTTATCCTTATGTAATATAAGTTATGGTATGATAAGAAAATAATCTTATCACTAACTTTTGATAAGTTGTTTAGTGATAGTTGATTCCAACTCTTATTTGATAAGTTATTTAATGTGATTGGTTGGCTTCCTTATCCATAAGTAACATAGCTTATAAGTAAAAATAAGAAGATTGCCTTATATGTAATTCTTTTAGAGTTTAACTCTTAAATCAATTCATAAATTATAATTTGCTTCTCATAAAATTTTGAAATTTTCTAGAATTGAATACAATTATTCAAATTAAATTCTCAATTAGTTGCTTAGGGTCACAAGTTCTTAATTATCTTAGGGTTTAGGGTTTTAGGTGACTTAAGGTCTGTTGTTTTCATAATTTTAAGTTTAATCGTCAATGAACTTTTAAATTGAAAAATTAGGTTCATTTTCTAAATGAAAATTTTTAGTTCTTAATTTAATTAATCCTTAGGAATGGTCAAGAAGTACTCTTAATTACATGTTCCTTATGTAGCAGGTTTTACAATGACTGTGGAGTATAGTTGTGTTCCATCCCTTCATGCCAGATCATGAAGCTCTGCATGTTTACGGCATGGTCCTAGCCGTATTCTCCTCATCCCAAATTTTTCCAATTCTTCTCTAAATTAATTTTGAGAGGATCATGATCTAAGTTACAAGTGTGGATTTTGGCCATAATCTTTTCTTAAAATTGAAATTTTATGCTAAGTTAGTTCCTTCAACTCGATTCATGAAACTACTAAAAAAACTAAAAGTTAGTACCATATACAGTACAAAAATTTAGCTGAATAACAATCTAATTGGATTACAAATGCAATAACTAAAATTACCTAATTAATTTAAATACTGAAAAGTGTTCAAAGCAGGATAAACACTAACTTAGAATTTAATACTTGAATTAGCTTATTGAAAACAAACGACATAAACTAAAATAACTAAAAACTAAATCGATCAAACTTGGGCTATCTCCTAAGGAATACTTTTGTTTTACATTGTTAGTTCAACGATTGGTGTTTCTTTCCTTAGTTTGCTTTTGAAATCGCTAGTTTGTGATTCAATTCAATATTTTTGGGCAAGCTTCCTTGTAGCCTTTTAGTGATTATTCTCACAAGCTAGCTAATTAATTCTTGAAATTTCTTAATGAAGCTTTTATGTTTCTTAATGTAGCTTCATTGGCTTGAAATCTCACGTCTGAACTCTAAATAAATTGATTCATTAACTCTTTGACATTAGGGGTCCTATTGTGTTGTCATGCATTACAATTTTGTTGCTGTTGTTGGCCTCCCTAAGGAACGTTAGGATGATTTCTCCATCTTTGGTTATAAGTGTTGCTAAAAGGATTATTTACAGAATGGTTAGCAACAAAATTCATACCTTCAGTTTTCATTAAAAGTTCATCTTGCACTAAATTAACGATTTCATTAGGCCATCAGTCTTTTTACTTAAATTTTCAAATTGAGCAATCAACGCAATTATAGAATCAACTTCATACTTTCCAGATGATTTTACCTTGACTCTTACATTATCTTACTATGAATCATTCATTGTTGCCCCTTCGATTAGCTTTTGGGCCTCATTTAATGTCTTAGTACTCAAAGTGCCACCAGCTACAACATCAATTATTTGGCACATGGAATAATTAAGGCCATTGTAAAGTGTTTAGATTTGTATCCATTGAGGTAGCCCATCATGTACACACCTCCTTGACAATTCTTTAAATCTCTCCTAAGTATCAAAAAGAGTCTCATGATCAAATTGGACAAAAGCAAAAATATTATTTCTAATTTTTTCTATCCTAAGAGTGGGAAATATTTTCCTAGAAATTTCTCTACTATTGAATCCTAAGTCGTAATTGAGCCTCTAGGTAAAGAATCGAGCTACTATTTAGCCTTATCTTGCAGGGAGAGTAGGAATAAGCCTAACCTTATTGTGTCATCTAAAACACTATTGATTTAGAATATGTTATAGATTTCTAAGGAATTTGAGATATGATTGTTGGAGTCTTCATTAACCAATTCGTTGAGCTAGACAATTAATGGATCATCTATATGAAATTAGGTTAAATCTAAAAATTTGTTTGAATTATAGGTGTTGTGATATGGGATTTAACTCCAGTCATCATTAGCTTTGTAAATTCCATGAGCATCTTGGTGGCTTCAACATTGTTGTTGTTATTTCGTTGTTCAAGGCTATATTTTCAATTTCAAGCTCCTCCTCACTATTTGAATCTTCCAAGTCTTCATTTAATCTTAATGGCAATCCTTGGTCTACAGTTTTATGATTTCTTCTATGGAGATGTCATACTATTCTTTCAATCTCCAGATCAAATTCTACCAGATTTTTGTTATTACTCCTTGTCATAAGCTAAAAAGATTCAAGAGTTAGTAATAACATAAAAAGATAGAATGATATCAAAATAACTAGGGAAAAGAAATATTATAATTATGTTAAGGTAATTGATGAATCTAAGGTTTTTGCTAATTTTCTAATTAGAATACTCTCTTTTTAGCTCTCTATCAATGACACCAAAAACTTGATGGGCGTATATCGCTTTAATAGGCAAGTGCAGTTAGTCAAGTTATAGTATAAATAAAACAGATTTTTAAGTCTAAGTGTCGATCTCATGAGGAACCTTATATGGAGTATATTTAACTACTTTTAGCATTGATACCTTAAAACTATTCAACTACTTAACTTTAATCAACAAGATATTTAATATAATAAATTAAAAACAAAAGGCAAAGGTTGCAATAAAATAAAAGATTAAACTAGAAGATAGAAGTAAAGAAATGAAATTAAAACAATTAACTAACAATAGAATAACCAAATAACTTAATTTAATTAATAAAGGAAAAACATTTTTCTTATTAAATCTTTATTGCTATTTATTACCCAATCCTAGGTGATTTATTGAATCTGAATTACAACATTGGATTGTAGGGATTCCTATTATGAACTAATCAGACTCACTCCCTCAACTAATTCTTAATCTTAAAACTTTCTCCACCCAAATCGCTTACGAATAAAGCATCACAAGATCACATGACATTCTTGAATCCTACTATTAGGTTGCCTTAATTCAAAAAAACCAACTAATAAACATTTTAGTTAACTAATTTTGTCTAATTCTATCAATCAACTACACCACATGCTCTTACGAACTCTATAACAAACTCTAGCAATAACTTAATCACCAATATATTAAACTAAAGCAAACGCTATGATTAACACAATTATATCACAATATACAAAATCATTGCCTAAACTTCATTAATAAAAATCACCCCTAGAATATAAGGTTTAATAACAATTTACTAAGTACTTAAAGTAAAGACATGACATAAAGATAAAAGAGAAGAAGAGACGAACCCCCTCAGTAATTCTATATCCTAACAACTTGTGCTTAAGGGGCTCTCTCTATAAGCTTATGTTTAAGCATTTATTTATAAGAAGTGGACTTAAGATTACAAAGAAATCCTAACAAAAATAGAAGATTTGGAAATCGCTACAACTTTATGCCTGAAGTACAAAACCATGAAGCTTAGGTGTATACTCACATTTTGTTTGCGATCTTCAATTTTCAATGGAAATTCATGGCGAGGGGATCATAGTTAGTGATGTACCTAGGAGCTAAGTTATCATTAGGTCTTACCATGGAGTTGAACAGTAGGTCCCTTGAGATATCTAAGAAAGTAAGAATGGTTAGCAAAATTGAGATAGTAGCTTCATGAGGTTGCTCTTCGGATGTGACTTACTGAGGAACACTACACAGCTTAGTTTCTGCTTAATATTACTAATAAGTAAAGAGTTAAGGCCTACTCACCACTAACCTCGAGCTGTTAGCAAGATTAGATAAGAGTGCAAATAACATACATGGAGAAGGTATCTCGCAAGAACAAAAGTGAATATTCATTAGTAATAAGGGTAAGATGATTTCGCTATAAAGAATAAGGGTTATTTATAGTAAGCCCTTAAGGTTACAAAATTGTACCTGAATTAACATAAAGGGTAATATGAAATAAAGAAATCCTAGTACAATGCATAAAGAGTAAATGGGATAAATAAGACAAAAGGAAATACAGTACAATGTTAGAAAAGAGAATGACAGGTAGCATGCTATTATTGTTGTTGTACTAAAGATGGTAAGGTACTGGAGTGCTGTTGACAGGCTATTCTAATGAGTATTCCTGGGATGTTTAGAGGAGACAATGGTTTGGCAAAGTGAGGTATGACAGAGTGGCATGGGAGAGTTCAAAGGTCAGTATTGAGGAGCTTAGCCTCGACACTAGGCTGGTCGGCATCTAGGTTCTTAGCACTTGATAGGTACACATTAGGAAACTCAGTATCTAGGTAGAGGACTAAGCAAAGTAAAGTGTGTATGAGCTAGGTACTTAAGGAGTTTAGCATCTTACCATCTTAGTACTAAAGTTCATCAAGGCTAAGTTGAGACCTCTAAATCCTCCTAACAAAACCTTGTAAGCCCTTAAGACAAGCTTGGGTGATAGGTCCTAAGGTCAGTAATCCATCAACTCTCTGAGGATGTTGAAGATTTGCCTTCAAATCATGTTTATCATCTTCGTTAGGTACATAAG
Source organism: Lumnitzera littorea (assembly GCA_024138015.1). Lineage (NCBI taxonomy): Eukaryota > Viridiplantae > Streptophyta > Magnoliopsida > Myrtales > Combretaceae > Lumnitzera > Lumnitzera littorea. Next base: position 41,636,157 of record JAMXBB010000009.1, read on the forward strand.
CATCAAGTCGATGACATTGAAGGTCGGTGACACTTTGTATCCTTCAAGCAGTTCTAACTCGTATGCATTGTCATTGATCCAATGAAAGACCATGGAGAAACCATCTGACCTAGGGGACAACTTGCTTGGTTTCTTCCCTGGAACCTTTCCTTACTAAAGATCATGCTCATACTGATTTGGAAGACTACCAAACCCAAGTATGCGAGCTTGAAGGGTCATCATAGTTCATGTCAACGTGATAGGGCATCAGCTACATTATTTAAACTTCCTTCCTTGTACTTGATGACATAGTAAAAGGTTTCTATGAACTCTACCCACTTGGAAAGACATCCGAAGAGCTTTTATTGACCTCTGAGCTGTTTGAGGGACTTATGGTCCATATAAATAATAAACTCCCTAGGCAGCAAATAATGTTACCAGTTCTGAAGAGCTCGGAGAAGAGCATAAAATTCCTTATCATATGCCAAGTAATTTAATGCTTACTCTAGATACATCACTCTCAAATTCAAAGACTTTCTCGAAGTTAGGTAATGCATGTATTGGGGTAGAAATCAACTTGGACTTAATCTAATAAAAAATTTCTAAGCTTTCTTTGACAATTTGAATTTGGAGTTCTTTCTAGTAAGGTCAATCAATGGTGCAGCTATAGAACTAAAATTTTGAATGAATCTTGGATAAAACAAAGTCAACCTATGAAAACTCCTCACATTAGCTGCGTTGGTTAGCATCGGCCACTTAAGAATAGCTTTGACCTTTTCGTCATCAACTTAGATACCTTTGTTAGATACAACATATTCGAGAAACATAACCTCTCTCTAACAGAACACATATTTCTTCATGTTGTATAACAGATGTTTAGCTTCGAGGATATCAAATATGGTTCTTAAGTGCTTGACATGAGAGTTGAGGTTAATACTATACACTAAGATATCATCCAAATAAACCACAACAAACTTACCTATCAAGGTTCTCAAAACATGATTCATATGTCACGTAAAGGTGCTTAGTGCATTAGTGAGTCCAAAGGCATTACTAACCACTTAAAGAGATCATCCTTCATTTTGAAAGTTATCTTCCAGTCGTCTCTTAGACTCATTTAGATTTGGTGGTAGCCATTTGTTAGATCCATCTTCGAAAAGATTCACACACCATGTAATTCATCTAGCATGTCATTTAACTAAGGTAGTTGATACCTATACTTGATGGTGATTTTATTGATAGCTTGGTTGTCAATGCACATCTACCAAGAGCCATCCCTCTTTGGTATAGTTACAGCTAACATAACATAAGGGCTCATACATTCTCTAATGTAACCCCGATCAATTAGCTCATCTACTTATTTCATGAGCTTGGTTACCTACTTTAGATTGAGCCTATAGGTAGGTCTATTAGGTAGAGTTGCTCTAAGTTGGAGGTCAATGCAATGCTTGATGCCTTTGATAGGGGGTAATCCTTTCGATAGCTTGTTAAGGAACATGTCGGCATACTCTTGGAGTAAGGCTTACACCTCAGCTGGCAATGCTCTAACCTCTTTTAACTCAAGTAATCTACTGATCAACAAAAAGAAACACTCTTCAGACTTAATAGCCCTAGAGAATCTAACTCAGGAAGTCACTAGCGACTTCTTCTATAAGGACTTGGATATCTTAGCTTGGATTCATCAACTTCTTTAAGGCTCATTAAGGTCAATACCACTTTCTTGTCGTCCTTTTGAAACATGTACACGCTTCGATATCTATTATGAAGTACTTGCAAATCAAATAACTAAGGTCAGCTGAGAAGTATGTGTGAGGTATACATGAGTAAGACGTTATATAGCACCTTATCTTTGTATCTATCCCCAATGGAGATCGGCACTCTAGCTTGTATGGTAATAAGAAGTCCTCCCTTCTCATTAAGTTAATGTATCTTGTACGGTCTGGGGTAAGAACAGGTTGGCAACTTTAGAGCCTTCACTACTCCTTGCGCTATCACATTAGTACGACTTCCTCCATCAATGATCAAAGCACACAAGTTGCCATTCACTTGGCAATTAATGTGAAAGAGATTCTTCCTCTATTCATTCTTATTAGTAGTAAAGGTATTGAGAGGTCTTCAGACAACTATGCAGTATTCTCCTAATTCAAGTCAGATTAAGGCATCAGAATCCTCTTGGAACTTATCCAACATAGCCCAACATCTTTCTCCCTCACTCGCACTTTCAACCTTTATCTACAGGATCTTGCCTGTAAACACCTCATTTTTGCTGCCCTTTGTATTTTTTTTAGAATTTTTAAAGTAGGATAAAGGGTCTTAAATTAGGGGAAAAAATAGAAAATTTAAGAAAAGCAAAAAAACTAAGAAATTTAGAAAAATACAAATTTAAGAAAGGCCAAAAAATAAGAAATTTAGAGAAATACAAAAAATAGAAAAATAGAGGATTTAGGAAATTTAGAAAATAATGAACTTTTAGATAGTTTAATAGAATAGAGTTTTTTAATTTAGGTAAAAAATAAGGAGAGAGTTGCTGGGCTTGAGCTTAGATTTGAATTTAGCCCAAGCTAACCTTATCTATAGGTACAATTTAATTGCACATATAAACAAGGCAAAGGCCAACGAACTAACGGATAAGCACTTAAATATTAACTTGGGTTTGGCTAGAGGTTTTGGGTTTAAACCTCATCAAAGGCATAAGAATGCCTTTTGCTTTTATTTTTCCACACACAACGCATGCTAAGAGATCATTAGGCTATGTGTCTAGTTGTAATATATGGCACTTCGTGATTGGCCTTAACAATACACTTTCCTTCTCCTTCTCCCATTTCCTTTTCTTTCCTTCCCTTTCTCGCACTCAAAAGCAGCACTCACACATAGCAATGGGGGGCCCTCTCTCACATATACAACCGAACACATAACAACAACACCATCCTCTCTCTCCCTCAGACATCTCCCTCTCTCTTTCGAACTACACACAACATTAGACCACTATCGATAGCTACCTAATCGCATGACATACAATAACTATCCATGCTCTAATTCACCAATCAAAACTACCTACACACACAACCCAACAGCAGCCCATCAAAACGCACTCCACCAATGCCCCAAAACACATACCACTGATTGCCACTACCATACGCAAACCCTTCCCACCATCCACCAAATGTACAGCACATAGACACAACTTTAAGCCCCCTCTCTCTTGATTATGCAGCCACTACACACCTACCATACCATTTGACTGTCTCTCTTGATCACTACAACTTAATCCTAACCCGGATCCACTCGCAACCTACTATCAATCCTTTCTCCAACCTACCAAGACCCTCCCCTAAATAAAAATCACCTGCACTATGGAGATTACCACCCTTCAAAACCCCACTCGATGCCCCTTTACCCTTTGATGGCCACCTAGTCGAGCAACACACAAACCACCATCATCATCAAATCCACCAACATAACCTTAATGGCCACCAAACATAGTGGCATCGCTCTTACACGCCCCAAGCCTAATAAAATTCCCACAAAAACACCCTTCCTTGCTTGTTTTGGTGCTCGGAATGGCCTAAAGCACCGCTTCCACGGTTGTTGCATCTTCCCTTCCCATTCAACCCGAATTGCTTATTTGAACCTAACCTGTATTCGATGACTTGACCAAATCTCCCAAGCTCAACTTTCGCACCCCAACTCCAATTCAATCCGACCTCTACTTTGTGTTTTTGTTTTTGTTTTGTAATTTTTTTTCCCATATTTATTTTGTTAATTTATTTAGTTTATTGTAAAATGTAAATGTTATTACAAAAAAGAAAAAAAAAAGAAAAAAGAAAAAAGAGGAAAAGAAAAATAAACCAAAAAGAAAAAAAGAGAGAAAAGAAGGAGAGATAGTTTAGTTCTTTTTTATTTTATCTTTTGCTTATAATAATAATAATAAATAAATAAATAAATAAAAATGAGTAGATTAGAAAATAAAAATCACTTTGAAAATCAATTTTCCAAAAATAAATAAAAGTAACTAATCCTTTTTCCGAATTAGGACCTTTTATTAAGAATTTTCCATAAATAAAATCTGATTTAGAACCTTGTGAGAAATTTTCCTTAAATAGACTCAAAATGGATAAAGAATGTAAACTCGACCTTTTTTGAAACTAAAATCAATGAACTGCTAAAGTTTTCGTTAAATGAAATACAGAAGTCTGATCCTAAATAGCAAGTATATAGATACTCGTATATACGAGGTGACTTAAAATATGGAAAATTTACTTTTTCCATCTTTTGTAAATAGTTTATCGCTTTATCTTTTTATAATTAAATTAAATTTCATGTAAATAGATCTCATTATAAGGGTATATTGAAAGGTAAATTTAAATTCAGAGAGCCACTTTTAAGGGTTTAAAAAATTAGCCCTTAGACTTGAATATTTGGTTTTCAAAAATCGTTTTAACAAAAAAAATCGATTTTATTGAAAGATCATTAACTAAGTTATAATTAATCCACTTAATTGGTTATAACTTAACTCTTTTTCCTAACTCCAATCAAGTAGCAACTCCAAAACATTTTCAAAGTTAAAAGAATCGGTTTTCTTTAAACCTTAATCAAGAGTTAATATTAAACAGATAAGGTTTAATATTGATCAGTTTAGAGAAGACTAATTTAAAAAAAAAAAAAAAACTAGGAGAAAAAAAAACCAAGCTTGATATCACCTACGGTAGTCATTACATGTCTATTCGAACATTGACTAGTAATATGTCCAAAACCAAGGCATTTGAAGCTCTTGATTTCTCGAGTTCTCCATCTTGAGCTTTGACCTAAGTCCTTCTTGACCTCAAGCTCCTCGACCTTAGCCTTACCCTGGCTATCATCAGGTTTGCTTGAAACCTAACCACGTTGGTCCATCTTAAAACTGCTTGAAGCTTTACTATATCTAAGTCAACTCGGCATAACAGGTTAGTTGCTTAGAGCTCGGCTTAGCTGACTTTTCCTTTGCCTCTCTACTCTTTGTAGGATACAGACAATTTCATCTAAATCTCCAAGCCTCTGTGCTTCCATTATATTTCTAATCTTATGGGCTCACAAGTTCTTGTTAGGAGGATTAAAACACCTCAACTCAACCATAACGAACTTCAATATTAGGACAGTAGGTTACTAAACTCCTTGAATACCGAGCTCAAATACATTCTACTCTACCCGATCCCTTGCCTAGATGCTAAGCTTCCTAATGCCTAACTATTAAATATTGAGAACCTAAATGCCAACCAGCCTAATGCTAAGGCCAAGCTCCTCGATGCCGACCTCCAAGCTCTCCTGTGCAACTCTATCTTATCCCACTCTACTCGATTATCATCTCCTTTGAACATCCTGACAACACTCATCAAAACAGCTCGTTAACAGCACTCCAGTACCTTACCATTTTCAATATGGCTACAATAATAGCATGCCACTTATTATTCTCTTTTCTAACATTGTACTATATTCCCTTTGTCTTATATGTCCCATTTACCCTTCACGCATTGTATTAAGATTTCTTTATTTTGTATTACCCTTTATGTCAATTAACATACATATTTGTAACTCTAGAAGCTTACTATAAATAGCCCTTATTCTTTGTAGCTGAAATCATCTAACCTTTATTGCTAATGAATATTTACTTTTGTTCTCGTGAGATACCTTATCTAAGTACATCATTTACACTCTTATCTAATCTTGCTAGTAGCTCGAGGTTAATGGCAAGTAGACCTTAGCTCATTCCTTATGAGTAATATTAAGTAGAGATTAAGCCATATAGTGTTCTTCGATGAGTCACATTCGAAGAATAGCTTCATGAAGCTATTGTCTCGATTTTATCGACCATTCTTGCTTTCTTAGATATCTCGAAGGACCCATTGTTCAACTCTACAGTAAGACCTAATGATAACTTAGCTTCTAAACACATCATATATTTTGGTATCAGAGCTTGAGTTTACAATCGAATGCTAAGTGTTGTAGTGGCTATTTCTTAAAGTAGTTGTCACACTCTATTGTACTCTATTCTTTATTTTAAAACAAAGCAAGATATTGAAGTTGCTGTACAATATAGCTTCTATCGAGTGTTATGTGAAATCTTCTATTAAGTTGTGAACTTGTTGAAGTCTTGTTGTGAGAATGTCGAACCCTAGTGTACAAGCAGAGATAGGTGATGTTGAGAGTGATTTCAAGAGTGATGTCTTTGGTCATGTCGTATTGACCAACAGACCCCTCAAACTATGGATGAATAGTTATAAAACCTCATTGCTATTGTGACCAACTTAGCTATGATCATACAAAGATTAGTGGAAGCTTAACCTCAAGAAAGAAATCTCGAATGAGAATGAGGTGTATGAGATTAGCCGAGAGAACAAGGTATGGAAATTCAAGTTCCTGGTGCTATGAATGCACCATAAGGGCGACTTATCTAGGCTAAAAGATGTGCATGATGAAGACTTGAGTTAGGAGAAGTTGAGGACATAAAAGATAGCGAAGATGAGGATGAGCAGTTCTCTAAATATGACAAACGTAAGCTTTGAGCTCCTTAAGGGACTGAGCACATTAAATTGCAGGTTCTGAGTTTTTCTAGATCTAATAGTGCCGATGACTATATGGATTGGGAAGAAAAGGTGGAGAAGATATTCAATTTCTATGATTATGAGGACGTAGTGTGTATTTGAGTACTTGCCTTAAAGTTTTCTAGGTATACTATAATGTAGTGGAAGAAGGTGCAGACTATACATTAGTGAACTTAACGTAAGATAAGAACTTGGAATGAAATGAAGCAAGTTCTAAGGAATAAGTTTATTCTTGAGCACTACGAACAAGACACTTTTCAATGTCTTCAAGAGCTCAAGTAAGGTAGCCGATCTGTAGATGAGTATGTTCGTGAATTCTAGTTGTTGATAATTCGATGTGATGTTGATAAACCCAAAGCGCGAACTATTGCGAGGTTCATATCTGGGTTGCGAGCTGAGATTGAAAATATAATGGAAGTGCAAAGGCTTAGAGATCCGGATGAAACTATCTGTATCACATGGAGAGTAGAGTAGCAAAGGCGAAGTCAGCTAATCTTAGCTCAGAGCAGCTGACCTAGTATGCCAAGCCAACTTAGATATAATTGAGCTCTAAAGAGTTCCAAGGTGAACCAATGTGGTCAAGTTCCAAAAAGACCTGATGATAGCTAAGGTTGAGGAGCCTGAGGTTAAGAAGGACCAAGGTCAAAGCTTAAGATTGAAAACCTAAGAAATCAAGTGCTTCAAATGCCTTTGTTTTGGACATATCACTAGTCGATGTCCAAAAATACGTGTAATGTTTATTGTTGCGAGACCCTGCAAATTGAGGTTGAAAGTACAAGTGAAGTAGAAGAGGAGGAAGATGTTGGGTAACTATTGAATGAGTTCCAAAAGGATTCTTACACCTTGATTTGACCTAAATTAGGAGAACACTACATGGTCATCCGAAGACCTCTCAATACCTTTGCCACTGATGAGAATGAATAGAAGGAGAATCTATTTCACACGAACAGCCGAGTGAATGGCAACTTGTATGCTTTGATCATCAATTGAGGAAGTCGTACCAATTCAAAGCGAAGCTCAAATCTGAGATCTGAAGCAATTCCAGTTTTAGCTCGTGCAAAATGATTTGTAAACTAGATAAGATTCTTGGAAATATAAGGAGTGGTGAAGGCTCTAAAGTTGTTAACCTGTTCTCACCTTAAATCGTACAAGATACATTAGTTTAATGAGAAGGGAGCACTTCCTATTACCATACAAGTCAAAGGAAGAGTGGATGTAGTATGTGTTAATTATGAATTATGGTTTAATGAGATGGGAGGACTTCCTGTTACCATGCAAGTCTAAGTGTTGATCTCTATTGGGGGCAAATACAAGGATGAGGTTCTATGTGACATCTTACTCATATGTGCCTCACACATACTTCTTGGCTGACCTTGGTTATTTGATTTATGAGTACCTCATGATGAATATTGAAACATGTACATGATATAGAAGGATGGCAAGAAAGTGGTATTAACTCCAATAAGCCCATAAAAAAGTCAGGAATCTCAAGCTAAGATATCCAAGTCCTTATAGAAGATGTTGTTAATGATTTCTTGAGCTGGATTCTCTAAGGTCGTTAAGTCCGAAGAGTATGTCTTTCTATTGATCAAATGACTACTTGAGTTGAAAGAGGTTAGAGCATTACTGGCCAAGCTGTAGGCCTTGCTCTAAGAGTATGCCGACATGTTCCTTAACAAGTTACCAAAAGGATTACCCCCTATTAAAGGCATCAAGCACTGCATTGACCTCCAACCTATTAACCCGCTGGCAATACAATCGTCCTTAAATAATGTGCTTAATTAATAATACAAATTTAGTGAATTTGAAACCTTTCCAACAAAAGCATAAACTAAGGAGATGATTAGAGAGTTAGTGGATGTAGTATGTGTTTACTCTGAATTATGGCATTTGGTAAGATTGAAGAGAGGGTTGTATATGTTTTAGCTAAGTAGGTTAAAATTTTTGTAACTTTTTCTTGATTGATAAGATGTTAAATCTGATCTAGAGTGCAAGAATCCTTGATTAAATGATCCTGTTAAACTTTAATTTACATAGATTAGCTTGTGAACTCTAGTACTTTGTGTCCTTTGGACATTAGGAAAAGGATTGAGTATAAGAGTTAAGGAAGTTGTTTATAGAATTTTGATCAGGGTTGCAGGTTGATTCTTTTGCTAGGTTAAGTGTAAATTTTGGTCGGTTTCCTAGCTAATGATTGTTTTAACTTAAGAATTCTTGTCTTGATTTTTCATTGATCTATTTACTTGAAGACAAGCAAATTCTTAAGTATGGGAAGTTTGATGAGTTCTTATTTGCATATATTTTATAAAGTGATTTTGCGCAATTTTCCTTTGAAATTCGAGTTTATTTTTAGAAAATGATACTTAATTGAGTAAAATCGTGTTTTCTAAGATTTGGAATGATCTACATAAGAAATGAGAAAATAGAAACAAATTTCACTTAATTTGGAGCTAAAACGAGCATGTTATGAAAGTTTGAAGATTGATACATTTGAACAATATGACTGTGTCATTTCCAAGCGAATTTGAAGCCAATTTTAAATTACTACAACAAGTTACATAACTAAAATACATGACCATGTCTTTGGTTGTGTTGTTTCTAGTTAAAAAAAAAAAGTAAGAAGAAAAGAACGTGAAAGCAATAGGTTGCACAATTGTACCCTCGGTCATGTTGTTTATAGTGAGTTTTATTTTTCTTGTCTCCTATTTAAAGTGTCACTAGGGTTTTCTAGAGAGAACTTTTGGATGACTTTTAGAGAGCTTTTCAAGATAAGAACACTCAAGGGAGCAAGGAACTTCAAGACATCAAGATTCAACTTTTGCTTTAATCCCTGATCTATTCTTCTACCCTTCTTTTAGATTTTATGCAAGATTGTTGCTTTATTATGCATAGAGAGTAAATCCTTTGTATTTAGGTCTCGTGGAACCTAAATCTATTCATGTGACATTGATTTTATTAGATCTAAAGCATTTTTTAATTTTCCCTGATTCAACTATGCGTGCTTAATACTTTATGTTGTTATTTCTGTAGGTAGTGATCTAAACCCCAATATCATACGAGAGAATCAAGAGATTTCTTATGCAACTAGATTTAGGCATAGTTGATGGAGATTCTTGCAAGATTAGAGATAATTTACAAAATCTTTTCGGAATCTTGATTTATATTGTAGAAAATTCATTGTGCAATAATACGATCTTAGGTCACCCTATTGAGAAGAAATTCTAATAGGTGATTTTACGATTAAGGTTAATTGACTTGAGAAAGTGATTAATTTTAATAGAAAATTCTCTTGATTAAGAAAGATTAAAGAAAGAATTAGATTATCTTTAGGAAAAATCACATGTTAGAATTGGGGGAAATAAAGATCTAGGTACAATTCTAAATCTTGAATTAATCTACACTTTTATTACTTTATTGTTTATGTTCTTAAATAATTCTTAATTAGATGTTAATTCATTAGTTGCTATAATTTAATTTAGGTTCTTTAAGTTTCTTGGACTCAAACTCGCCGGTTAGATAATAGAGATCTAGTGAGTATTAATAATCAAAATCTTTAAGGGATTGACATTCGGACTTAATTCACTCACTATAATTGATAGGTGCACTTGCTTCATATCAAGTTTTTGGTACTGTTGCTAAGGACTTGTGATATTAAGAAAGCTAGTAGCATTATTAATCTAACCATTGTTTCTTTATCTTTCTTGATTTCTTTTCTTTTTCTTGTTTCTTTTATTCTTTTGGTGCAATTTTGAATTAATTCATCATTTCCTTTTGTATAGTGTATGACAAGAAGTCATTCATAAGATTGATCGAAATTGACCGCGAGATTGAGGGGACAGTTTTGAGGAATTTGAGGCAATGAACAGTTAAGGAAATAATGGAGGTGATCAATTAAGGGTCTCCTCTAAGGATTAAGGATGACGGTGAATTAAGTGAGCACAAATCTGATCACGACAGCTTACTTAACAACATTATGGCCAATAATAGGGAATAAAATTGAACTATGTCAAACTACTCTTGACCATCTCCGATTAGCACTCAGTCTTGTATAAAACAAGTGCTGTTGCAGCTAACAACTTTGAGATCAAGTCGAACATTATTCACATGGTGCAACAATCTATATAGTTTGATGGCCTATAAGACGAAAACCCTATTGCACATATTTCCAAATAACTTTAAGACTAATAGGGCAACTAATGATGCCATCCGACTATGCCTCTTCCCATTTTCTCTATGTGGCTAAGCTAAGTAGTGATTGAATACCTTGGTAAGAAATTTAATCACAACATGGAATAAACTAGCTGAAAAATTCTTAGAAAAGTTTTTTCTGCCTACTAAAACTGCAAAGCTCAAAGCCAACATCTCTTATTTTGCCTAGATAAAGGGTAATGCCTTATATAAAACCTAAAAGCAATTTAAGGACCTATTAAGGTGATCTCCACACAACGATCTCTCCCTTTGGATGGAAATCTAAACTTTTTATAATAGTCTTAACCCCTCCACGAGGTAGATGATAGATGAGGTAGTTGGACATATACTTAACACCTAGATATCCTAAAGAAGTTTAGGCTTTGATAGAATGGATGGCTATGAACAACTATCAATAGGAAAATCCCAAGGGCAAGCAAGAAGTCACAAGTGTGTCTAAGCTCAACACCATGCAATCTTTAGCTACTCAAGTGTAACTGTTGAGTAAAAAGATTGAATCACTCTTAATTGGTTCACAATGATCGTAGCTCAACCTAAATAACTACTGTCAAGAGGGGTTTTGTAGGGGATGAACAGACTGAGCAAGTAGATTATTTGGGGAATCCATCTAGGTAGTAGAATAACCCCTTCAGTAACACTTATAATCCCAGTTGGAGGAATCACCCTAACTTCTCATTAGGAAATCAGAACCAAAGCCAACAAACAACTAACTTTGGTTTGCCTGGACTCTAAAGACTACCACCCCTACCAATTCAAGAGAAGAAGCCTAGTTTAGAAGAGCTTCTTACTAAGTATATTTAAAGCAATAAGGCTCAGCTATCCAATATTGAATCATCATTGAGGAACCAAGAGGCTTTCACCTACAATTTAGAGAATCAAATAGGATATTTTGCAAAAATGACCTTTGAAAGGCAACAAAGGATACTCCTAGGGAATATTGAGATCAACCCTAGGGAATATGTCAATGCAGTGACCTTGAGAAATAGTAGAGAGCTACAAGTTAAGAAGAAGTATGGTGGGAAAGTAGTAGAGACAAAACTGGAAGTCAAGGGTAAGGAAGACGTAGAGTCACCAAAATCAAGAGAGAATACGGAACCACAAAAAATGAAGGAGTACAAGTTGCTCATCCCTTATCCAAAGTAACTTAGACAAGATTACCTTGATCTAAACAAGAAATTCAATAAATTCCTCAATCTTTTTAAACAACTTCACTTAAACTTACCTCTTGTTGATATTTTATTATAGATGCCATAGTACATAAAGTTCCTAAAGGATCTTTTGTTGAACAAGAGCAAGCTAGAGGATCGTTTAACTGTCATACATAATGAGGAATGCTCCATACTACTCTAGAAGAAGCTACTAAAGAAATTAACAAATCTAGGGAGTTTTACTCTCCCTTATGTGCTTGAAAACCTGTTTGCAGATAATGTTTTGGTAGATCTAGGAGCTAGTATTAATTTGATACCGTATAAATTATTCAAAAAGTTAGGGTTAGGAGAATCTAAAACAACATGTATGTGCATTCAATTAGCTAAAAAGTTCGCCATACACCCTACAGGCATCATAAAAGATGTTTTAGTGCAAGTTGATAAGTTTATCTTTCCTTTAGATTTTGTTATCCTCAATATAAATGAGGATCTTGAGATTCCATTGATCCTAAGTAGACCCTTCCTAGCTATTGCTAGAGTTGTGATTGATACTAATGAGCGTAAGCTCATCTTAAGGGTTGGAGATGATGAAATTGTTTTCTGAAATTCAGATGCAATGCATGAGTCACTTGACTCAAAGGGCATAACCTACAGTGTTGATTCTACTAATGTTACTAAATGTTTGCAAGAAGCGCGTGCCAAAGAACCCTTAACTCATTGTTTGGAAAAAGGAGATGAATAGATGGTGAAAACCCTTAATCAGCCTGAGGTTGTAGATCAGTTGAGAGCTAATGAGTCTAGTGTGGTAAAGAAGGGGCTTAAACGATTTTGTAAAGTTAAAGCCTTCTAAAATAAAGCAACCAATATTAAAGCGGAAACAATCAAAAGATTGCTTAGAACACGCCTTTGTAGTGAGAAGCTCAAAGCTACTGACGACTACTGCATCCTAGCAAAAGCAAACAAAAAGAAGAAAGTTAAGAGTCACGAGTTTAATGAATAGTGTGATAAAAAGAAAGTTGGTGGAAGCCACATACCTAGAAAGAGAATTTGTTAGATAAATGGAAAAAGGGTAAGTTTATCCTTGTATGGAGAGTTAGGAAGTGAGGTAAGGAGATCCATCTTTGCCTGAATTAAGGTAAGTCAGTTTTGCATTCCATCAAGCTATCGACGTTAAACATAGTACTCTTGGGAGACAACCCAAGCCAATAAATTCCTTTATCAATTCTCTTTATTTATTTTAGTATCTTAGCATTTTTATTACCCGTTTTATTAATTTTATGCATTAAACTAGGCGTTTCTCCATAAAAAAGAAAAAATTCGCATATAGAAAGTTACACGACTTATATATAAGACCGTATCATGTCGTTTCCAAGGGTCCTTGTAGCATAATTAGAGTAAGTTACACAATTAAGAGACACGATCTGTCTTATGGTTGTATCATCTTTGTGTACAGAAAGTTACATGATTAAAACATGGTCGTATCTCCTAATCAAGTTCGCCACACTATATAAGGTTGCAAAAAACTTTCTCTCTCATACTCTTTCATTACAATTGCAAGATGAACACACATTACACTCTCCTCAATCTTCCTCTTTCCATGCCTACACACTTTTTACTTAGATTTTCTTACATTTAAAGGACTCTTCACTCTTCAATCATACTTAAGTACTTCTTTAAGAACAAGGTAAGTACCCTAATCTCCACTTGTTTCATGCTTGTTCTAATATTGTGTTGCATGTGTCAATTTGAAAATTCATTTAGCTGTAAAGGCATTGCCCTTAAAACCCTGTAGGGGTACTGTCCCTTTGACCCCTACCCGCTAATCAGCTAGTGGGACCATCTTAATAAGATTTTGTTATTACAGAGTTCAAGTTTCATAAGTAGAAGTATTAGATTGTCTTGATTTATATGCTTTGTTCTTTATTTTAGCACTTAAGATTTTAGTGTTAATCAATATAAAAGTGCTATTCATTCATGTAATTGCAAGATTTGGTGATTAAGCATGCTTAGAGTTTCTTATGTATCAATAGTTGTGAGCATTACATGAAGGATTTCTTAAAAACACAACTACATCATGCATGAATACCAAGTGTTTTAGTGTCATTTTTTCCACATTTGATTATGATTTTGGTATAGTTCTTTGTTCTATGCATGGAGAAACTTTTGATCAATAAAAGAGTGACTTGAATTTTCTTTTCTTTGAATGGGACCATGACAACACAAATCAAGTTTCAAGTTAGGAGAAAGCTCAATAAGAAAAAGAAGGTAAGGAAGGTAAAGATGAAGGAGAAGCATAAGAAAGAGTTGAAGAGGAGAGTTCAAGTGAAGGAGTTAATGAGGAAGTTATGGACGATGAAGAGGATGAGGATGAAGTGATGAAGTTATGGATGATGCCTTCGATGAGGAGGATTGAGATATGAATTTCACTGTTTTTTTCTTTTCTTTTCTTTGATTAGTCTCTACTTGACTTATTCAAGTCATGCTATGAGGTCAAGGTCTTGGAACTTTGAAGCTTATGTTAGAGATTGCATTTGGATAGGATGACTTCAAACTCCTTGCATTGATGAATTGTGTTACTCAAATTTCAAAGGAGTACTAGTTTTCTTTTTCCTACTTTCAATCTTCTTACCCCATGAGTGTTTTGACTGATATATTTCCCATTGTATGACTTATTTCATACATGAAGGACAATGTATGGTTTTAAGTATGGGAAGGGATATAGAAATTGTTGCTATTTAGAAGATCAATTTTTCAAATTTAACCCGATTTTTTTTAGTTAACTTGCAATTATGTTAGAAATTGACAACTTCTAATGGATTGTAATGAATATTTGAATACTTGATCTTTGATGAATGAAATATACGATACTAGAGTTAATAGGTGAAATCTTTGTGGAATAAAGTTACTGGTCATTTAGCCAAGGATATAAGGATTTAAGATTAGAGCAACATTACTAGTTATGAGTTAATTATGATTATTTTCAAAGCTTACTTTGATGTATACTTTCCTCTTAGATAACTTTAGAACCTTATAATCCTTAGTAAATAAACAGAGGAAATTTAACTTTTGAGAAACCCTTAAAAATTTGAAATAGTTGGAGGTAGAAAGTGATAACAATTGCATGAATAATCAATAATAAAAAGACAAAATTGGTAAGAAGTTGCTTTAGTCCCTTAAAAAATCAAGGTCAAATCCTATTGCCACTACCAATGCCAAAGTAAGCTTAAAGAATCAGTTGGTATAGATTAGCCTTTGTTCATTAGAAGAGTGTAGATGAGAGGATTCGGTTGAAGTGGTCACGTACGTACAATATGAGTCTCATGCTACATGTAGCCTCAGAAAAGTAACATAGAATGACACATGAGGGATGACTTGGAGAAGAGAAAGTAAGGAGGAGGAGTAAGCAGTGTTAAGGAACTTTGAATGCATGCGTAGTAGGTAGAGGAGCTATAAAGCATCAACTCCACTATTTTAGATGAGAGGTGGTACGTTCTTTGCTTTGAGCTCTATTTGATCTTTTACGATAGCAGCACAATGCCGTTTCTGTGAATATTTGAATTTTCAAATGAAGAGGATCTCTAAAGTATTTATAGAGTTAAGCCATCGACATGTCCATCAGATCGTAATGATAATTGACAACCGAGATGACCCCTCTCATTGATGGATTCTTTCATAGGCTTCTATTGAGTTCAAGGCCATAGCAAGCCTCTACATGTGCATGAGCTTCCCTAAGAAAGGTTAAGAACGGCCGAGCCAATCCAATGGTCCTTACTCCAAGCCTACCATGCCGCATCTCCTTAAGTCATCCCCAATTTAGGAACCTGACTCTTTAGGCCCTATCACTTTAACCCAAAAAGTTAAGCCCAGATCATTAATGGACTTAAAGCTCATAAATCATTTTAGCCCTCTACATTTTGCCACCTGACCAAAATTCTTAAACAAAGTCTAAGTATTTTGGATATAAATTACTTACGTTGAATAGCTAAGTCGCTACTTAGCACACGAGTGCTGTGAATTAGTTGTAGTACTCCCAAGTGTGCTCAAACGGCTAAAAGGTTTATTTCATTAGAATTTATGAACCTAACGTCAACGCTACAAATTTTAGTAATTATGATATGTTTTAGTGCATAAGCTCGCAGCACTGTCTAATTGCATGGGTCGCTTCAAGCTTGCTGAAATGGCATTTAGTATATTAAACAAATCTTCTTTTATGACCCATAAAAAGTTACTTGATCTGTACTTAAATAATATATATATGTGTGTGCATATGTGTGTGTGTATGTGATAAACATAAGATATCATTATTATTGTCATTGATCCTTAAAGCATGCCAAGTGCGCTTAAACAACTGAAAAGTTTATTTCGTTGGAGCTTATGAGCATAACACCACCACTGCAAATTTTAAGGTTGTGGCATTATCTAATTGTATACGTCGCTTTAAGCTTATTGAAATGGTATTTACCCCAAAGGTAGTATATTAAACAATTCTCCCTTTACAACCCATAAAAAATTACTCTATCCATACTTAAATAATATATGTGTATGTATGTGTGTAGGTGTAATAAGCATAAGATATCATTATTATCATCATTGATCCTTGAAGCTTCATAGGAGAAAATCTCATATATCACCAACACAACAAACTAGCCATGGAAAATTTGGTTTAAAAAATACCTGCTCTTGATGCAATTTCCCCTAACTTCTTTCACACATCGCTACTTATGGTACTAGAAATATCAGGACCAAATCGTGTACAAATGCTTGCTTTTTCTTCCAAATCTTTCTCTATTCAACCAAGATTCATAATATCTCATATGATCCCCTAATATATCTATTCAAAAATTGTCAAAACTATTAAACTTTGTCAACTCTCTAAGTTTAAATCTTTTAATTTTTATCTTAGCAATTTCTCTTCCATAAGCTATATGTATACATATAATCCACTAACTTCTTTTTTTCTTCTTTTTCATTTTCCAAGTTCAAATTGCTTGTGTACATATGGAAAAGAGCAATCAAGGTCATTCTTTGCCATTGGTGGTAGACGCTTTCCAGAAACAATCTCTAATTGAGTCTTGTCATTAATAGCAACTATAGTAACTAGAATGGGGTAAGACCTTCAGTTCTCTTCTTCTTTGTTACCATTGCCTATAATTTAGTATACCAACTCTTCTTTTCAATATCATATGAAACTTTGGTTAAAGGCAAATCTGCTATAATATTTTTTTTTTATGATTTTGTACTAATCTAGTTAATAAGACATAAAATTTGAGCCAAGATCTCCACCAACCAATTTGTTAGGATTGGAATCTTCTTGTTGAACTTGTAACCATAAACTATGAAAGCATACTCCATAGTACCTTGCTACAATGAATTGAAGGGAGGAAACAGAGAAACTTCACATGAGCTTTTTCCTTCACATATATCTTACTTTTTTTTTAAAATTTTTATTCTTACTCTATTCACACATTTCTTGTCCATTCTTTCTTTTCAAGCTTAGTTTGTTGACAATCCTCACAAGAGCAAAGTCTATCTAAGTTTAACAGTAGTATATATTCTCATCTCATTATATATATATATATATTCTTAGAGTCCATATGAAATTCTTGCCCCTTGCCTCGCTTGGTTTTAGCCTCAATATTCAAGTTTTCTTAATTTCTTATCTTGATTTAAAAATCTTGTCTTGAACTTGATCACACAACATTTCCCATCAAATTCATTAAGACTTGATTCTTATATATTTGTCCTGCATCATATACATACAAGTAAATAAATAATAAGACATGTTGCGTCTTGATAATCCTTTCACTGATTAGAAAGCTGATTTGGAGACCTCTTATTCTCGATTCATATTTTATCTTTGCGCATAACTTATTTTCACAATGTCCCTAGAGATCCTCTTGCATGGATCTTTTCCAAATTTAAGTGGACATGGCATCTTTTCTCTCTCTCTCCATTTTTTTTTTCAAAAAAATGTAGATTTTCACATATTCAATTTGGAAAATTGATATCGAATGCATGATCCTTCTTCAACTATTTTCAATTGTGGCACCTTACTTTAAAGTCACATATGAAATAAGAGAACATGATGGCAACGAATGGGTGTTGATTGATAGTTTCCTAGCTATCACGATTAATGGTGAGCAACTATCAATGATAGTTTCCGAACTATCACATAACGGGTACCCATGATTGTTTCTTAGCTATCATGTCCTTTATCCATCACCATAGCATATATGGATGATAGTTTCTTAGTTATCACCACTCTCACTTTTTGCCTTAACCAATCACTACAATAGCGCATATTGATAATCAAGTAGTATATTTAGAGTCATGATTCGTTATTATTCTTCAACTCCTTATCATGATTTCCTTTACACAATATTTTTAAGGGGCTAAAAGTTATTCTATTATGATGATTTTTTTTTTCTTCTGGAGTGGGAACCATCATGTCTTCCCAACATGTTTAGTGGAAAACTTAATTCTTATTTGTGTATCTATATATAGATACACAAATATATTAATTTGAGGCATCCTTAGCCAACTTTTCCTTCTAAAGCCTAAACACTTTTTCTTTTCCAGTGATCTACTCAAAATGTCTCCTTGTCTTAATTTCAATGAGGGTATCTTCATTTGTCTCATGTCTTTTGTCTTAGATCAATTCTCCACCACATCATAAGCATTCATTATAGTGTTGCACTAATATTATGAGTAAATAATTTAAATGTCAATTAAGTCTTATATAGTAACCAGTCTCTCATCCTTAGGCCATATTTGCTCACAATCCAAATAACGTAAACATAATGGCATCCATCATCAAATCATAGAACATATATTCTATTCACTTGAACTATTTCCATACTTGTCTTTGTGTTGTCACTCGTGAAGATGTCATTGCAATTTGTTATGACTCTAAATATTGACTTTCCATGTTGATGATTTTAAACTACATAAAGTCTTTATTTGAAAAATAGCATTGAAATATCTCCCCTTTGATTATATGGCCATGTTGGTATGCAATATCTTGTATTTGCATTACTTCATATAAAAAAAAAAAAATCACTTTGATATTTGCTATGCCATATTTATAAGCTTGTAATCTTTAGTTCGATGTCTTCTCAACTTTCATCATTTTTTTTTTTTTTTTTTGCATTCTGTAAGCAAGTATAGGTCATCAACTCATCCATGTCCACCTGATATCTATCTCCTTCTACTTCTCCAAGTAGTTGTGATAGTATTTCTGCTATTGCTCGCTACTTTCAATATTCTAACTATTACAATTGATGAATATGTTGTTTTGAAGATGAGTAAGAACTTTGGAAAGAGTCGTTCACATGATTCTCATGTTGGTAACAAGAAAGGCTAGAGAGTACGTATAAATGGTCAAGCACTAGAGATGCCTTCTCTTCGAGAGAAGTGACCAAATGAGACCATCATTAACGACTTCTTTTGGAAAGACATGAAGAAGCACAACATGTCCAGACCCTATTCCTAATGAAGGATTATGCTAAATAGAGTAAAAGCCTAAACCATAAGAAAGAAAGCCTATATAAGGGAAGTCGGTGTTGGGTTTTAGAAATGAGAGGAAAGAGTTTTCTCTCTCACATACTCAATTCTTCTATCCTAAAAAAACATTAGCTTGTTTGCAATCTTAGGCAAAGCACATAGTAGCAAATCTACAAAATAAGGCAGCTTTAATTAAAGCGAGGGTTTACCAGGCTATGATCATTACTTCTAGTTTTAATTTTCCTTGTATGGAAGACATGAAAATATGTCAAGCTATTATTTCTTGATGGAGTATTCAAACACATACATTTGTAATTACATAGGGGGAAATCACCCCGATACTAGAGGATGTTTATGTGCTCTTGAATTTTCGAAACTTTGGGCGGATTGACATTACTACAACACTTAGTTCATAGAAAGAGCAAGTACTAATATCTACTTTAGAGGCTACTATTAAGGTAGTTAAGGGAAGTAATAAGAAGTCCACGTTCACTTCATGGCTCGACTATTTCTTTGAGATTCTAATGGAAAATGATAAATGGGTCGCAAGACCTTGTTGCAAGTTTAAGTAAGTATTAGTACCTTAACCTCTTCCTTATTTAGAATTTTTGTTCATTTTATGCTGTTGGTTTACTGCAACTTGTATGTTGTTTTTTTAGGTATGAGTTAGAGGCTTTTCTTTCATTTTGGTTATCATTATATGTATTTCTTGATGGACTAGAGGATGATGTTAGCCTATAATTTTTCTTTTAGCGATTCACATTATCTAAGGTGAATGTTTCACATTAGAGCCTTTTTGCTTAGGCTCATTGTACTGACACTTAGATCTTTATCATGGAGCTTTAGTAAGCTCAAAGGGGCGCCATACAATATTGTCACATGCTAACTTCGTACTTTTACAATTGTTCTTCTCTGAGTGATACAATAATTATTCTAATCCTCTTAATAAGAAACCTAATCGTACACATCCTCAAGCTTAGGCATGAATCAACAGAAAACCTATACAGTCGCTATTTAAGGTGATAGATGTTGTTAGTAAGGTCACTTTTCAACCTTATACAAATAAGTTGGTTAGGTATGAAGAGTGTCTCCATCTCTATCCTTGCTTAGTGGATATATTAGGAGCTCATGAGAAGCTTACATATGCTGAGGTCGGATTCCTTCTTTGGTCTATACTTGGAAGTCTTCCTTCACTTCATGATTGGGATGCTTCTTCTTCTTGTTTCCTTGAGTAAAAGGTGATGGTGTATGCACCACATCGAGTTGCACATCAATTTGGGTTTGACTAAGGTGTCCCTCATCGTATCAATATCAATAATGATTTTGATGCATGTTGTAAAGCACTTACACCCACAAATTTCAGAGATATTTATCTAGAGGTCAAACAAGTATATTTAATATCTCTTGCTCGCTCTAGGGTAGCTTCTATTGGGCGGTTGACATATTGGACCAATTATCTAGAGGTGTTCCATAACTATGCCATTGTTAAAGTAGCCAAAGAGGTAAAAGAGGTTGTCATTCACAGATGTGAGTTTTATTTGCAACTCCCTAAACTGCTACAAAAGTTCCAAGTAAAGAAGAGGGGCAAAATTTTGTTGCCCATATTACCAGCTGCTAAACGTATTAAGCATACGTGCATCCATAGGCTATCATTAATAAACTATCCATCACTTTTGTTTAGTTTGTCCAATTTACCATATGTATTTCACATGTATATGTCATTGTATAAACTATTGTATTTCTTTCCTTGCAAGACATGAAAAAAGGTAATATGGCACAAGTTATAGCTAGGTAGAAGTCAAAGGATGTTGGTATATCAAATTCTATGCCAACTGTCACTCATTCTGTCCCCCATCGATAGGGTATTAGGAAGCAGCTTCATGCTAAAGATCAACCTACACTTCTTATGACTGTATATGAAGGTAAAGACGTAGAATTGGTCAATTATGAGGAATCGCCAAGACAGGATGATAATGCGGTAGACTTCTCAGTCCCTACGGATGAGAGTGGAGATTTCTTTGTCACAAACAACAATGATGATGAAGATGATTGGAAGGACTCGACAGTATAGGTAGATAGTGATGACAAAGAGGAGTCCCAATCTGATACTGGTTCTAGTGACATGAATTAAAGTGACTATGATGATGATAATGGTGGTGATGATTATGATGGTCAACTTCAGCATTTGTCAAAAGGTGAGATACATACATCTGTTGATGATTTACTTCATGTTGGTACTCATTGTGATGACATGGGTATGCATGTAATGATGTCATTGAAAATGTTGTTATGATTATTAATACCATTTCTTCCTCTACTTACACTTCTCTGCCTATAGTGCTTGTTAGTGCTAATCCTCATTTAGCTACTAAATTGCCACAACAAAGTCAAGTAGTAGCTTGTGATACAACTGTAATGCCAATGATGCTGCTTCTTTTCATGGGTTTACAGTACCTTCCCACCTTATTGAGGTAGTGGAGTAGCTGCATCCTCTAGAAGAAGAATTTTGGTCTAAATGCCTTATTTTAGGCATTAAGGTAGTTAGTGCCATGGTGGTATTGTTAGGGCAAGCTATTGATCTCCTTTCTAGGCATTGGCATTCATTATCAATAGAAGAGTTAAAACTTTTGATGAAAGGTACCACTAGGGCTCATAGCCTCAATTTCAACATTGGGAGTCTTGAGCATATCTTTTGTAAAGCTTAGAAATTTTATGAAGCAATGCAGCAACAGGACAAACTTAAGGCTGAGTTTAAGGTTAGGAGGCTCCTTAAAGTTCATGAGAGTGCTTAATATATTACAAAGTTTGATGTTATTCACTAAATTTACTTTTCATTTCCTACGCCTTCCTTCTTTTGTTTTGATGATACTTTTATGCAAACATGGAGTATTTGAATGAATAACATTTTTTTTTTAGTCATCTTCTATATACCAAAACGTTGGATAGATTAGACTCACATTGGTTAACGTAATTTTTTTTTATGTGCTAATATTCATTTGATTGGCTGCTTAGGACATATTATTCTCACTTAGCTACAACAAAACTAAGTGTATGTGGAAACATTAGAATATCCTTTCATATTGGCTTTTAGGTGGACATCGTACGGTAGAATAATGTTGTCATTCATAAGTAGCAATCCTTAATGGCATATTAGATTTGTTTTACCAATGGCAATACATACTTTACTTATGACAAAAACAAATGGTACAGTAGATAAGGGGGTATTACCCACTACTTAGCCTTTTAATACATATATATCTTTAGATGGAGAGCTTTAATAGGATCTGTACGTCAAAGCAATGCTCTCATGTATAGCAATGATCCTTTATAAGAATGTACTAAAGTTGATAATGATACATGTCAATTGTTCAAAAATTGTTGCATTGTTAGTTAATAGGGTATTACCTACTACTTAACCATTTAATTTTGATCATCGACAATCTGGATGGGAAATTCACTTACCTTTGTTGTACGAATACACTCAGCTAAAGTGAAGTACCTAGGAGACATTTCTCTTACTAGTTAGTGAGACATAAGCCATAAACACCATGCGCTTAGGAGACAAGTCTCTTACCAAGTAGCAGCAATGTATCATTATATTCTTTTGCATGCATGTAATTTACATTAAAGAAATGAATCTTGAACTTTGTAACAATAGAATAAAAGGAAGAAATGAAGAGAGGAAATAATTCATGGGGGCAAGCTTGTATGAGGTGAGCTATGGATTTCATTTATTCAATTGCAATACATCATGCCATTACAAATGAAATTTCTTAATATATTAGAAGCTTATAGGAGTAGTGATGGCGTTTGTTCTTGGATTTCAAAGTTTGTAGTAACTACTATCATGGACTTCTTTAATAATGAAAGGTCCTTCCTACTTTGGTGTGAACTTTGGTGCTGGAATACCTTTTCGAATGTGGTCCACTACTCGAAAGACTATGTCACCTTGTTGGAAAGACCGCTTTCGTATTAGCTCATCATGAGTGATGCTCAACCATTGTTAATAGTTATTGAGATTATGCTTTGCCGTATCTCAACACTCATCTAGCACTTCTACGTTCATCATGCATAAAATATCTAGCTCCAGTTTAGCATTGATAGCTAATTGTATAGAGGGATCCATGACTTCAATCAATACCGTTGCTTCAGATCTGTAGACTAAAGAGAAAGGTGTAGCCTATGTCGATCCTCATTTTGAAGTTATATAAGCCCAAAGTGCCAATGCCAACTTATCATGCCATTTTTTGTAGTTGTCATGTACCATACGATTAAGTACTTTCAATAAACTATTGTTCATCTTCGATGCAAAAGTGCTTGATTAGTGAGCTAAAGCAAAAACTCCTTTTTTATTCTTTATAACTACTATTTGTAGCTTCTGCTTGGTCGTTGCCTTTAAGATAGTAAGGCATGAACTTAACATGATTGATGCTATAGAAAGCCAACAGTTGTCTCACATGTGAATTGATAAAGGGAGTTCCATTGTCTAATAGAATGTGCTTCGGAATACCGAATTTGCATATGATGTATTCCTTAATAAAATTTGCTACCACTAGTCCTATGGCAATCTTCAAAGGAATAGCCTCCACCTACTTAGTGAAACATTCGGTTCTAACCAAGATCTAGATGCATCCTCTGGATGGCTAGTGTATAGGGTCGATCAAATCAAATTACCATGTATGGAAAGGCCATAGGGTTGTTAAGCTATGGAGTGTTACAGTAGGGGGCCTAAATTGAATCACAATGTTGTTGACAAATGGAGCACTTATTAGTGAAATTGAAAGCATCATTTTCCATAGTTGGCTAATAATACCCTATGTCAAGTAAGTGATGGTATAATTTTCTTCCTCCTTGATGCTCCCTACAATCTCCAAGATGTGCTTTAGATAGTATCCTCTCTATCTTAAGAGGTGCTACACACTTAAGGGGTTTGCCAATAAAGGAAACCTGATATAATTCATCCTCATGTAGAAGGTACTTCTTTGCCTTCCTTTTCACGAGTCCAACGTCTGTACTATTAGTAGGTAATACATTGTTCTTTAAGTAATCAAGGTATGGTCGTCGCCAATTCCCTTCACTTATCAAAAAATTGCATTCGCTTGCATTGAGTAGTTCAGAACACGTAAGGTAATGTATATGTACTTAAGACACATCTGTGGACATTGATGACCAATAGTACCCTATGCACTGGATGCAGTGATACAAGGTAACCCTTCTTCTCTACACCATATTTTATGATACTTGTCCAACTTCAAGTAAGCTTACTTTACACCAATATAGTGGGATAGTACACCTTTAGGGCCTTTATAGTACAATACTCCATTGATGCGAATGAAATATTTTAGTATGGCGATACAAGCAATACTAGGGTATGCTAACTCTTCCATAATTGGTGTGCACCAATCACCAGGCATTTCCTCTTCCTCATCAATGAGCTGCAATGTTGTACATGGGATGGATTTCTTAACTACTTAGATGTTTAGATTTCTAACTTTGTCCTAAATTGGAACTGTAAACGCTAGTGTAACTAGTACGTCTGCATATCTATTGATGGACCAAGTTATATGCTTATATTGTACTGCTTGATATTTTCCAATTATAGCCTATATACTGCAGCCTTGTAAGGCATTAATGCAAGTTCCTTAAGGCCAAACTCACCATTAGCTTACTTGATTATTAAGTTCGAATCACCTCATATGCACAATTAACGTACTCTAGCTTCATGTGTAAATATTAATCCAAGTAGTAGTGCCTCATACTTAGCTTCGTTATTCATATACATAAAATAAAGCTTAAAAGCCAAAGGTATCTCATGGCCTTTTAGGGAGGTTAACATAACTCTTGCTCCCCATCCATTGCTACCTATAAAGCCGTCAAATTGGATAAACCATTCTCCATCTATATTTGCCATCATGGAGTCCTCATGATATTTTGTTGGGATAGCATCTATGATCGAGTTTTTGTCCACCATAAGAAATTGTGCTAATCAATTAGCTAACGCCTAAGATTTGATAGCTCTTGGAGATGTAATCTTGATGTCGAATTCACCTAGGAGAAGTGCTACTTTGCTATCCATTTAGATAATGCTGGACGTGATAGCAAGTATTTGATATAATCTGACCGAGTTATAAGGATGATCTTATGCACTAAGAAGTAGTGGCGTAACTTCTATGTAGTAAATACTAGCTTAAGACAATGTTTCTCGTAGGCTGGGTAGTTGATCCTACCTCTCTAGAAGGTTCGACATAGGTAATAAACAAGTCTCTCCTAATCATCTATTTCCTTCTCAAGTAAAGCCCCAATAGACTTATCTGTAAAAGTAAGATACAACGCCATAGGTAACCTTTTAATAGGCATTGTCATGGTTTGAGGGAAAGTCAAGATCTCCTTAATTTTTTAGATCACATTCTCATGTGACTACCCCCATTCAAATGGAACTCCCTTCCTCATAAGTTATTATAGGGGGTATGAACTTTTTGCTAGTGCGGGCATAAATCTCCTTATGCAAGAGACCTTACCTATAAAACTCTTCAATTCTTTCTGATTGCTTGGTGAAGGCATTGATTGAATTGCTTGCACCTTCACTAGATCGACATCAATTCCCTTGCAATAGATAACGAAACCGAGAAATTTCACAAAAGCTACTCCAAACATACACTTAAGGGGGTTTGTTAGAAGTTTGTAAGCTTGACACCACTCAAATACCCATTTTAGGTGGTCTGATGCCCATTTTGACTTAACAACTATGTCATCTATATAATCCTGCATAAATTCATGCATGATATCATGAAATATTATAGTCATAGCTCGCTGGTAAGTAGCTCCAGTGTTCTTCAATCCAAAAGGTATGATAATGTAATGGAAATTTCCTACGAGTGTTCGGAAGGTAATGCACTCAACATCTCTAGTAGCCATCTTAATTTGATTATAGCCACTAAAGCCATCCTTGAATGAAAATAATTTGTGTCCTAACATTTCTTCAACTAAAGTGTCAATGTTTGGAAGTAGGAAATCATCTTTCGAACAAGCTTTATTGAGATCTTGGAAGTCTACACATACGTGTATTTAGCCATTTTTTTTCCTTACTAAGACTACATTCGCAAGCCAAATAGGGTACTCCATTGGCTTAATAAAATCGACTCTATGTAGCTTTTCAATTTCTTCTTTAATTTTCACTTCCACCTTAAGGTGAAAGACTCATTCTCCTTGTTTTACGGGTTTAGCCCTTAATGTGACATTTAATCGATGCACTACAAGGCTAGGATCTAATCCTGGCATCTCATCATATATTCAGGTAAATACGTCTTTATATTCCTTTAACAGTGTAACAAATGGAATCTTTATCTCCTATTGGAGACTTTTACTTATAAGATTGGCTGCAACGAGTCTCCTAGTCGTGCTAGATCCAATTCTTCAACTTCTTTTGCTTAAGGTTTCATTTGATCTTGCATTTGTAAGGGGGCTAGCTAGTGTTCTTAAATTAGTATAAGATCTAAAGAAGATGAACAAACTTCCTCAGACCACCAAGACCATCATAAGTGGTATACTCTCCACCTATCCGCCTTGATAAAACTTCCTATTTCCTCAATTTGTTTTCTCTTCTTCTTAACCCTATAAGAGCTACACATCCTTCGCTTCTTTTATTGACCCTCTTGGACATCCTCCCAGGTAGGTAGTAGAGTACTAGAGGTTTTACAATGGTTGTCTCTCCATCCTTTACATATTCATCGAAGTGAGTTGACTTAACAAAGTATGATTCATTATACTCGAAGGGGTTACTAGTAGCTGGGATGAATACATCCTTACCCTTCTAATGACCTTTGATGCATTGGTGCCACATCAAAAGTATCAAATTGTGATCGTGTAGCCATTTCTTAACAATGAGTAGGTGGTAGAGCACATGTACATCAATCATAAGAAAAGTAGTAAAGCCTTAGATAGGTATAATCTTCAAGTCCATGTTGATGTATCTTATTGTATTTGTAGATGAGTCGCTAAAACCATTTATTGACATAGATTACTTTACTAAATGTCGCATATCAATTGTAGCAGCTTTGAATGTAGACATAGGCATAATGTTCAAAGAAGAGCCATTGTTTATAAACATCCTTCTAACTAGATAGCTATTTACTACTCCTTTTACATATAAAGGGCAGTTTTGGTTTCGATTCTTCATGCACATATCAATGTTAGTAAATAAAATTGCATTCTCATGTGCAGTTGCCATCCTCTTCATGGGCTACACTACACTACACTCTGCATACTAACCTTCGGAGACATACGTAAGTGTAGTCACTACTGCTAGCCATGCCTTCTCATCAAACCTTAATAGGTCAAAGAAGTTTAAAAAAAGGAAAGTCTTTAAAAGTACGGCCACCACAGGTGGAGACTCATCTTGTTCAACTTCAATTGACTTCCCTTTATCTTATTGTACTTCAGTAGGTGGGGTATCAATTTCCTTTGTTGCTATAGGATCATGACTAACAATGTTCACCGTAGTACGTTGCTTATTATGAACGGGCAACAAATTGTTTCTAACATCATTATTTTTAATAATAAGCTCCCTATTCTTAGCCCTTTCATTAAATATTCTCTTTAAGGTCTAGCACTCTTTGGTAAGATGACTTAGGTTCTATGGAACCTACAAAATTTAAGGTCATTCTTTTCTTATGTAATAGATAATTGTTCGACTTTTGGGAGCTTTATATTCCCATCCCGTAACCACTGGTCGAGCATTACGTATATTTTTCCCATCAAGCATGGGAATGACAATGATGATTCAAAGCTCTTAAGCTTCTCATTCCTTAGTTTCTTGGTTCAATTAAAGTTTTCACCATAAGTTGAACTTATAGAAGACGTTCGCTTGTTAAATTTCGCATCCCTCCTTTTTGTCGTATGATAAAGTTATTGGTTCTTTGAGCTTTTTCAACCAAAGCAGCAAATGAAAATAAGCAGAGGTTTTCCAGATACACAGCATACTTAAAGAACATTCATTGAATGCATATCTTCACTAACTCTTTCTCATCTCAAACATCTTGAATGTCTAAGGAGTGTTCTCTAAAATGCTCCATATAATCCATCAAATCTTCTTTACATTTTTGCCAAATTTGCCCCATATTAGTCAGAGTGAACTTCTCTTCGATGGAGAAAATTTTCTCCAAGAACATCTTGTACGTGCTTCCTCATGAATCGACTGATCCAAGAGGAAGATTAATGTACCATGTGTAAGCTTTCTAAGTGAGAGACTTTGACAATTCCTTTAGTTTCAAATCATCATCTACTTTATAAACAGCCAAAGTCTCAATAAACTTCATCAAGTGCTCCTTAGCATTTCCCTTCTTATCATTGACAACAAAAACTTAGGACTCACATAATCCTTGGGATATGGTTTGTCAGCAATAAGTTGATTTTATGGGAGCTTGAGATCAAACATTCCTATAGTTGGCATTGTTTGCATCTCCTTCATAGACACATCTATGTCTTCCATGGTTACAAATAATCTTCTTGAGATAGATGTGGTAACTTTGACCTATATAATCAGGGTAAGATAGAGGTGACTGGTAGACTCGCGTTGTATAAAATGCAGTATAACATGTGAGGATGAAGAGCCTCCAAGTTAAGCCCTTGTATCTTTTGCCTTAAGAGCTAGGTTTTGCATAGGCATAAAGTATAGGGGTTTGCTCATCACTATCATGAGTAGTACGTTCGATAATAATAAGAGGATTGGATGGTTGTACTACTTGGGCAACGTGTTGCTACTCAGCATTAACAAGATTCAACGGAATCGTACCATGCTACACTACAACTATAACAACTAGGCTAGTTGTGCATTAAGCAAACATCGTCATAAATTGATTCGATGTTCACATAGCTTCTCGGAGCTTGCGCATCATCTGAACGTTGTTGGATGCATCTTCTTGTGTATTGTTGCATTGATTGGTTTCTTTTGGTGGCAACATGACTTGCTCTAGAACTTCACGATTTTCTTATTGATCTTAAATAGTATTATCAATGGGATTAGTTGTCCTCTTCCTACCAAGTGCCATTATCAAATTATCAATGTCCCCTGATCCCTAGTAAAGTTGCTAAAATGTAGATGACAGGATTCGGTTGAAGTAGTCACATGCATGCAACATGAGTCTCGTACTATGCATAGCCTCAGAGGAGTGACATAAAATAACATATAAGGGATGACTTGGAGAAAAGAAAGCAGGGAGGAGGAGTAACCAATCTCAAGGAGCTTCGAATGTACACATGACAGGTGGATGAGCTATAAAGTATCAACTCCACTATTTTAGATGAGAGGTAGTGTGTTCTTCGCTTTGAACTTTGTTTGATCTTCTATGGTAGCAACGTCACAACACGACACCATTTCTCTTAATAGTTGAATTGTCAAATGAAGAAGAGCTTTATAGTATTTATAGAGTTAAGCCATTGACGATGTCCGTTAGATCACAGTGATAATCAACAACTGAGATGACCCCTCTCATTGATGGATTCTTTCATGGGCTTCTATTAAGTCCAAGCCTTTGGCAAGCCTCTATATGTGCATAAGCTTTCCTAAGAAAGGTTGAGAACGAACGAGCCAATCCAACTGTCTCTACTCCAAGCCTTTCATGCCACATCTCCCTAAGTCATCCTAAATTTAGGAACTTGACTCTTTAAGTTTTGTCACCTACCTTAACCTAAAGAGTTAAGCCTAGATTGTTAATGGACTTAAAGCCCATAAATCATTTTAGCCCTCTACAAACAGCAAGGTTCTTTCTCGATATCAATATGAGGGCTAAGTTGGTATAGATCCGTCTTGGTACGTCAAAAGAGCGAGATCCTTTCCCATTGCTAATACAGTTATCCTTAAATAATGTGCTTAACTAATAATATAAATTTAGTGAATTTGAAATCTTCCCAACGAAAGCATGGAGTAAGGTGATGATTGGAGAATAAGTAGATTTAGTATATGTTTACTCTAAATTATTATGTTTAACGAGATTAAAGAGAGGGTCGTATACATTTTAGCTAAGTAGGTTAAAATTTCTATGACCTTTTCCTGATTGGTGAGATGTTAAATCTGATCTTGAGTACAGAAATCCTTGATTAAATGATTCGAGTAAATTTTAACTTACATATAATAGCTTGTGAACTCTAGTACTTTTTGTCCTTTGGACATTGGGAAAAAGATTGAGTATAAGAGTTAAGAAAGTTGTTTAAGGAATTTTGATTGGAGTTGTAAGTTGATTCTTTTACCAGATAAAGCAAAAATTTTAGCTAGTTTCCCAATTAGTGATATTTTTAACTTAAGAATTCTTGTCTTGATCTTGAAGACAGGTAAATTCTTAATTATGGGGAAGTTTTGATGAGTTTTCATTGGTATATATTTTATATAGTGATTTTTTACAAATTTCCTTTGAAATTTTAGTTGATTTTTAGAAAATTATACTTAATTGAGTAAAATATTGTTTTCTAGGTTTTAGAATAGTCTATGTAAGAAAGCGAGAAGATAGACACAAGTTTCACTTAAATTGGAGTTAAAACGAGAAAGTTATAAAGGTTTAAAGATCAGTAGAATTGAATGACATAATTGTATCATTTCCAAGTGAATTTGGAGCCAATTTTAAATTACCACAGCAAGTTACACAACTATGTCCCTGGTCGTGTCATTTCCTATTTAAAAAAAAAATGAAGAAGAAAAGAACGTGAAGGTAGTAAGTTACACGACTAGGGAACGCGATCTTATTGTTTGCAGTGAGTTTTATTTTTCCTGTCTCTTATTTAAAGTGTCACTAGGGTATTTTAGAGAGAACTTTTGGAAAAATTTTAGAGAGCTTTTCAAGACAAGAACACTCAAGGGAGCAAGGAACTTCAAGACATCAAGATTCAACTTTTACTTTGATCCATAATCTATTCTTCTACCCTTCTTTTAGATTTTATGCAAGATTATTGCTTTATTTATGCATAGAGAGTAGATCCTTTGTATTTAGGTCTTGTATCCATTCTTTAATTTTTCTTGATTCAATTATGTATACTTAATGCTTTAGATTATTATTTCTACTGATAGTGATCTAAACCCTGATATCATATAAGAGAATCGAGGCATTTCTTATATGATTAGATTTAGGCATAATTGAAGGAGATTTTTGCAAGATTAGAGATAATTTGCAAAATCTTTCCGAAATGTTGATTTATATTGTGGAGAATTCGTTATGCAATAATACAATCTTGAGTTATGTTATTGAGGGGATATTCTAATAGGTGATTTTAAAATTAAGGTTAATTGACTTGAGAAAGTGATTAACTTTAATAAAAAATTCTCCTAGTCAAGAAAGATTAAAGAAAGAATGAATTAAATTATCTTTAGGGAAAATCACATGTTTGATATAAGGGAAACAAATATCTAGATATAGTTCTAAATCTTGAATTAATCGACACTTATATTACTTTCTTGTTTAAATTCTTAAATATTTCTTAATTAGATATTAATTCATTAGTTGCTACAATTTAATTTAGGTTCTTTAAGTTTCTTGAACTTAAATTCGCCAATTAGATAATAGAGATCTAGTGAGTATTAGTAATCAAAGTCTTTGAGGGATCAACAATCGGACTTAATCCACTTATTATAATTGATAGGTATGCTTGCCTCATATCAGAGTGTTGAACTATATTAAGGAAAGATACAAGACGAGGTACTGTGTGATGTCCTATCCATGTGTGCCTTACACATACATCTTAGTCGACCTTAGTTATTTGATTTGTAAGTACTTCACGACGGATATCGAAACATGTGCATGTTCTATAAGGATGGCAGGAAAGTGGTATTGACCTCAATGAGCCCTAAAGAAGTTCAAGAATCCCAAGCTAAGATATCTAAGCCCTTATAGAAGAAGTTGCTAGTAATTTCTCAAGATAGATTCTCTAAGGCCATTAAGTCTAAGGAGTGTATCTTTCTACTAATCAGAAGACTACTTAAGCTGAAAGAGGTTGAAGCACTGCCAGCTGAGGTGTAAGCCTTGCTCAAAGAGTATGTCGACATGTTCCTTAACAAGCTACCAAAAGGATTATCCCCTATCAAAGGCATTAAGCATTGCATTGACCTCCAACTTAGAGTAGCTCTACCTAATAGACCTACCTATAGGCTCAATCCAAAATAAGCAGTTGAGCTTAAGAAACAAGTAGATGAGCTAATTGATCGAGGCTACATCAAAGAAAGTATGAGCCCTTGTGCTATGCCAACTGTACTTGTACTAAAGAAGGATGACTCTTGGTGGATGTACATTGACAATCAAGCTATCAATAAAATCACTATCAAGTATAGGTATCCATTACCTTGACTGGATGACATGTTAGATGAATTACATGGTACATGGATCGTTTTGAAGGTGGATTTGAAAAGTAGCTACCACCAAATCTAAATGAGGCTAGAAGACAAGTGGAAGACAACTTTCAAAACGAAAAATGGTCTCCAAGCTAAACATCTATTTAGCAACATGAAGAAATATGTGTTCCACTAAAGAGAGGTTGTGTTTCTCGAATATGTTATATTTGATGGAGGTATCCGAGTTGATGACAAAAAGGTCAGAGCTAGCGCAGCTGATGTAAGGAGTTTTTATGGGTTGGCTTTGTTTTATCGAACATTCATTCAAAACTTTAGTTCATTGATCGAGTTGACTAGAAAGAACTCTGAATTCAAATGGTAAGAGAAAGCTTAGAAAAGTTTTGATGAGATTAAGTCCAAGTTGACTTCTGCTATAATACTTGCATTACCAGACTTCGCGAAAGTCTTTGAATTAGAGTGTAACATGTTTGGAGTGGGCATTAGTGCCATACTTATATAGGAGCGCCAACTTGTTGCATACTTTAGCAAGAATCTCAAAGGTACTGCTTTGAATTACTCAATGTATGATAAGGAATTTTATGCTCTTGTCCAAGCTCTTCAGAACTAGTAACATTATTTGCTGCCTAAGGATTTTATTATCTATACGGACCATGAGTCCATCAATGAAAGTTCATGTACAAAATGGTACTTGCTCAGTGAAAGTTCGACAAGTATTCAATAAGGCTTATTGTTACTTTTGTGATTGTGAAGGATGGGAACTTCTCAATGAAAGTCCGTGCTATAACTAAGTACTTGCTCACTACCTCACCTTTTGGTGCATAGTCTCCCTTCACTCGATGAACAATTAATTGTGAATAAAAAAAACCTCTAACCTCTCAACTTCGACTTTTTTGGCTTGCCTCAACCCAAAAATTAATACTTCATATTCAACCTTATTGTTACTAGACGAGAATTTGAATTTAAGTACATAATCGTACCTTAGGTTATGTGGTCCTTATAGCATAAGACTTGCTCCATATCCTTCTTAAGTTAAGAAGCCATCCACCTACAAATTCCATTAAGGCTTCTTGAGTAAGTCAGCACAATCTACAATATATATGTATATACATATATATATATATACACATATATGTTTATATCTTCATAAAAATTATAGTAGAGAAGATAATAAGTAACATCGTTATGTTAATACATTTATAGTTGTTCCTAACCACATATGGACACAACCTTATGTTTAGAATAATTTACTTAAATGTCTATAGTATATCATAATAGGTAATATATATCATGTTCACTAGTTAATATGTATAGACATAAATGATAAGATGTTATAAATTATTATTTGTCTTAGTCTTTATAAGTTTCTACCGCATATACCTATATATGTATGTATATATACATGTGTTTATATACTATTTAATACATAGAAACTATATCATAATTAATGTTAAATATAATAGAGTAAATAATACTTATTATAGATCTCAATCTAAATGAAACAAGGTTCTTCTCTTAAAGTTACATTATTGTAAGATAATATTTTCTATAAAGGTCTTAAGTTATCCATTTGACCATATAGTTATCCAAAATTAGCCGAATTGGATTCAAATCTTCCCTCATCTTTTAAGGTCTTTTGTAATATTCGATATTCAAGAAGACTTGACTATACTTAGCTTATTAATACAATTATTTTAGTAGCAAAATTAAATTAAATACTAGTCATTCAGTTTTAAGTAAAGATTCAAGGAGTGTTACCTATTGTCATCGGATTAGAGTAATTCTTTATGAATCATCAGTAAAGTAAAGAAAATGGTTTATTATATATATATATATATATATATATATATATAAAATTTTCTTTTCTTTTTTCCTTAGTTAAGTTATAAGCCCATTATTTCAAATAAGTTAATGTTAATTGGACAGCTCAATTACTGAAACCATAAATTACAATAGAAATGTATTAATCTTCATAACAATCAATATGAAGTGATATTAACATATGATTTGAAGGTGCTGGATTATATTTTTGAAAATCAAAACCTATAATTATAAAATTGTTTTCATTTACCTTTATTAACTTGTTGCTGTCTCATGTCTCTTAATTGGCTTTACTAGCAAATATTCCTAAAATGCCCACCGTAATTCATTTTGGCAAATACATTAATTACAATTACCAGCTATTTGTGTCATTTATTTCCTCAACTTAGGCTTAACACGGTCACTTTGGTGTTAGTCTAAATTCACTAACAAGATGCTCTCCATGTGTGTATGTGTGTATGTGTGTGTGTGTGTGTGCGTGTGTAGAGAGAGAGAGAGAGAGACTAAAGGCTACAAGAATATGCTTGATGAGTACGTAACTTAGAGGCGGTGACAATCCTTTACCATTAAGATTTTAGAATTGCGACTTTACTTTATTTATTGTAATCTTTGCTCTAAAAATGGCTAAAAATAGGGTAATTTATGAAATAAATTGATTTTAGGAAAAATAATTGATGAAATTGTGATCAAATTAATTCTAAATGTTTGTAATGTTGTCAGGACATGTTATGATCAATTTTGTGTAAAAACCATATTATTTGCTTGATTAATCATAATTTAAGGGCAAAAACGTAATTTTACATATATAAGCGATAAACTCAATAGCATGGAAGCGATATCCAATTGAACTTTCTATATTTTTTTAAGTTTATGGAAATTTTTGTAGAATTAATTAGTGACTCTAGTTATTTATTATGAATTTTCCTAGTTAAATAGCTTAATTTGCTAACCAATGCATGTTTTTAACAAAATTAGGCTAAAATATGATAAATATTTGAATAAATCTCATACATGTACATACTACCTAGGTTTAATCAGAGTGGATGTTTATCATATTTTATGNTGTTAATTATTTGATTAAATCATGCTTGAACATACCCTGACTAGTTAAGATGATCTATTGTTTTTCTTATATTTCGTGCTATTATAGATATTGGGTTATGATATAATATATATATATATATATGCTAGGATTCAATAATATACGATTCATCATATTTTATCTCAAAACTGAGTGAAAATATATTTTATTTACATAGTATGATATCAATGTAATATTACTTACTATACAGCTTTATTTGTATACACTTTAGTGATAATCTTTTAAATGAAATACGTAACACATATTATCGAGTTCATATGAATTCTACAATACTAACCTTACTAAAACTAAATCACTTTAAATAATAAAATAGATGTTTTTTGTAATATTATAGAAAAATACCGTCCTAAGACGATCTTTTTGTAATTAAAATGTAATTTGATTAATAAAAAGTGTATTTTGATACAATTGAAACAATCTCATATATGTAGTGGTAAAAGTATGTATATTAGATAATATTAAGTAAGTTGTTAGAACCTATATGATAAAATAAAATACTTAAAGTATATATGTATATATATATAATATGTATGTATATATATATATATATATATGTAACTCTATTAAATAACTATATTAGGGAAAATGCAGAAAACCACCCTAAACTTTGACTTAGGTACGACTTTTTCCTCTAAACTTTTAAAGGTTTTTGATCTCCTAAACTTTAATTTTGATGCACAAACACCCCTTTAAACTATGAGGTATTCAAGGATATTTATGCATCCAAATCAAAGTTAAGGAGGTATTTATGCACTAAAATCAAAGTTTATGAGGTGTTTACACACCAAAATTAAAGTTTAAAGGGATTATTGAGGTTATTTACCAATTTATCAAAGTTTGGAAAGTCAAAAACTTCACTTTAAAAGTTTAAGAAGTCAATATGTACTTAAGTCAAAGTTTAAGGTTTTTTTTTTTTTTTTGCAATTTTCCCTCAATAATATCTCAACTAAGTTATATAATAATATAAGAAACTAGATAAAATCTTAACATTTTCATAAATCTTATGAAAACTAAATCTAGGCTTTGGTATATATAAGACTTCCAAGTGATCTTCCATCTTACAAAGATCTACGGATACCATCCTCTTCTCCTTTAAACTCTACAACAAAATCCATTAGGACTTGCGCCTTTAAAGCAGTTCTCAATCGATATTGAACACTATATGCACTCTACTCTAGTGCATACTTCATTATTCGGCTTGAAGAATCAGGCTTTTGCAAAACTTATCGTAGTGGTTGATTAGTGAAAATTGTCACTTGTTAAGCCTTAAAGTAAGGCTTTAGCTTCCTTACTGCCATCACCACAGTAAGAATAAACTTCTCCATCTTAGTATACCTCTACTCACATCCTTGCAAAACGTAACTCATGTAATAGATTGGCCGATGCTCCTTTCCCTCAACACAATCTAATAGAAAGGAAAGAGGTTGGCTTCTAATAGACAAATAAAGAAACAGCTCTTCCCTAAGAATGGGCTTCAAAAGTATAGGTAGAGATGACAAAAACTCCTTCAACTATTAGAGTGCTACTTCACATTCATCTGTCTACTTAAACGCATTATAGTTCTTCAAAACTTTAAAAACTTAGTACATTTATCAACATTTTTTGAAACAAATCTATTCAAAGTTGCAATCCGCCCTATTAGCTTCTGTTCTTCCTTTAATGTACTTAAGGACTTCATATCCTTTGTGACTTTTATTTTTTCTAGATTAGCTTCAGTTTCCAATTGAGTTACCATGTAGCCCAAAAGCTTTTCAAAGGTAATGCCAAATATATATTTTTGTGAATTCAACTTCATGTTGTAACTTCTTAAGGTATCAAAAGTTTCTTAAAGGTCAACAAGATGCCAATCTTTCTCTATGCTTTTGACAATCATGTCATCAATACATATTTCAACATTTCGATGAATTTGATGCTTAAACATTATTGCCACTAATCTCTGATAGGTCACATAAGCATTTTTTAAGCTAAAAGGTATAACAGCATAGTTGTCAAAATTACGTTTTACCTTTGTGATTTTATGAGTTTACGATTTTAGAAGGCTCTTCCGAGTTAACTCGTGCATAAAATCGTTTTCGTATAAAAACTTACGTTTTTAATTGAGTTTACAAATTTTACATATCTAAGTTGAACGGGTTAAAAATTGAAAAAAATACAACTAAGTTTTTACAAGCCACTAACTATTAGGGCAACATATCAGCTTCTCTATCCTATTTTAATTTTCTTCCTCTTTTTCTCTCTATTGGTCCCTAATTTTATCTTAATAACCTTCATCTTGGTTTCAACTCCAAGAGCATATATTATAAAGGCAGCTATATACTTCACTTTATACCATCAATAATTTAAAATGAATTAAAATATTTGGTTCTCTTCAATTCATTGTTTTTTTCAAAAAGAAAAGGGAAAAAAATTAATTTCAACTTTATTTATCCTTCTTCTATACATGTTAAATTATATATTATTATGAATTTTTTTATAAAAAAAGATCTTAACTTCTTCATTTCTTTATTTTGATCATATACTTCAAGTTTTGAATAATTACTATAAGTATATCTACAATTTTTTAAAGAAACTTATGTTTTTAAATTTCGATTTTACGTTTCGATTATAGCGACCCTCTAGCTATTCTAGGTAGAATTACAAGTTTAATAACCTTCCATAACAGTACAATAGTATGTACCAAAGTTAATGACAAACAAAGTGTGCACTTCATCTTCTTCCTTTATGTTGATTTGATTATAGCCGGAGAAAACATCCATAAAGCTAAGCAAAGCATGTTTGACAATTGAATCTACCATTTGATCAATTCTCAATAAGGGAAAATAGTTCTTTAAACAAGCCTTATTTAAATCTGTAAGTCAATCTACATGTGCCACTTGCTATTTGACTTCTTGATCAATATGCAGTTTGCTAACCATATCATATAAGGCTCTTCCCTTATGAAGTCTACTTTCAAAAGTTTATATACCTCTTCCTCTATCAAGGCCTATCGTTTAAGGGAAAAATGCCTCTTCTTTTGTTGAACAACTTTAGCATTGGGATGTATCTTCAACCTGTGTGTTATGAATTCATTGGGTATGCTAGGCATATATGAAGGAAACCATGCGAATTCATCAACATTCCTTATGAGGAAATGTACTAAGTGTCACGCCCCGAAGCGGCAGAGTCGTAACGGCCCCCGCCGTGTAAACCATCCTAAGATAGAAGTTGGCCTTACAACCGCTATCTTAGACCTGATCTACACAAGGCGTCCACGACTAACCCGCTTTGAAGTAGACAATTTGTAATTTAAACAAATCATTTACCTAAGAAAGTGAGGAAATATATATATAATCATTATAATTCAGTTACTGCAGTTAAAGTTTTCAATATTCCTCTATAATATATCTCCTAGTTATTACATCATTCGGAAATGAAAAATAATTCTAAAGTAAAAACTTAGACCTTAAAATATGTGTTTATTCTTCGATGTTTTTCCTCACTCCCTAGGATCCAGCAGTTGCTAGCTTTTGAGTAATTGGTTGCCGCTTCTTAGCCAGCACCTGCACGACGTCTATAGGGATGTGAGCAACCACAGCTCAATAAATAGGGACGGAGGACTTAAAACTATACCATACACACAACAAGGTTTTCAATCACTTATTAGGTGCAATGCATGTGCAAGCAAATGCCATTGCACGACGTTGTCCGGCCCGTCATGAGATTAGAGAAATTGCGTCCGCTCTAATCCGGGTTGAGGAGTTGCAGTTAATGCAACAGCTCACGACCAAACCCAAGCTTGTGTAATGGAGACCTTGCTCCTCCCGTGACTACCTTAGAACCATTGCCTTTACCCTCGCCGCGACCTCCTCTCCTGTCACTTAGTTCGACTGAGGATGAAGAAGGGACCATTTTGCAATCCTGCACTATCCCTTCCGAAGGGGTCGGTATTTGGTCGGAGAGTCCTAAATCCCCTAACGGGTTGCCATGCATGTTCGATTATGATTACTGGTCGTATATTTGATTAAGTCCAATTTAGGGTGATCAACCATTACATACAATTCATACAACATGTGCCAAAGCAACAAACAGAATCATAGCATCACCCATAATCAAGTACATGCACACATTCAACTATCTAACAAGCACAACCAAGCATAATCTTAAGCCTCAAAAAATACAGCATCGTATTAATCCCAACTTACCTCGACTCCTCGCTCACTCACTCGAGGTCCGATTTGCTCAGGCCATCGCCGATCATCCCTATAATACGAACGTGGTTTCAGCTTTTCGTATAAATACTATAAGTTCATTTTATCCTACAACGCTTATTGTTAGGTTTTCTTTAAGGTTAAATATGCCTAATTATCTAGGTATTAAGTCTTTTACACTTATTCTAGGTTTGGGGTTAAGTTTAGGTTCGGTTTTCACATCGATTTCTAAATTAGGTTTTAGTTTGATTTCTAAGTAATGTTTTAGATTTCAATCCTAAAAATCCGTTTCAACCCATAAGGTAAAATTAATCACATTACTTCCCGATCTCCTAAATACTATTATTACCCCTAGTTAGTATTTATTTTACCCGGTACACCTAAATCCATATTAGTATACCGAATTCACTACTAATGTGAGAAATTTTTATATTTTTCATATAATTACATAAATTCCAGTTTCCTATCAGATTTATCATATATTTTTATTATTCTCATAATATCAATTTTTATTCTAATATTTTCTATTTAGTATATTTCCAAAAATTACATATTATGCATTATTGCCTATTATGTACATAATGCACTTCTAATATTTCTATCACTTTAATTACTATCCCTAAACATCAATTATTATTTCAAAATGTCTAAATCCATCCTAAATCAGATTTTACTCCAAATTTCCCTAATTTACAAAATTAATTATTTTTTTCCTATTACTCATTTAATATATAATTAACCTAATAATTACACCTAACACCCTAAATGCTACATGTATCATATTCCATTAGATTTCCACATCCTAAAACATATAATTATTCACTAAATCAGAAATTAATCATTTAATTACATAATTAACCCTAAATTACCCAATTTTACCATCATTTTGGGGCTAAAAATTAACTTAAAATTTTTGAAAATTAATTTACAAAAAATGGCTTTATAGCACTATTCTACATCATATGAGAATCCTACAGAAAAATTTTGAGCCCCAAACTACATCCCTAAGCCTATTTTATTTCCGGTTTAATCATGCTCGATTTTGAACAATTTGTTAAGGACCCTATATTTCTAGACATAATTAAACTAAATCAACATTTTTGCCTAAATTTACATACAATAAAACCTCAGAATAACAAGTTTCATAATTTTCTGGGCAAAATAACTAATTTTACAAAATTATACAAGAATCGGGCTGGAATTTGGACTCACCGGTTCAGGTAGCTCCGACCACCGCGGGCCGCCGTGGCCTTATCGGCTGGCCTGGGCGCTGCCACCACCGTGTGGTGGTGGTGGCCGTCTACTTCCAGCTGCTCATCTGGTGGGGTTTCCTTTTAAAAGCCCTAATTATACAGTTTTTTCTAATTTTTTTCTAAACCGAATTTTTCTCTCAATTTTCGACTCTCCCTAATTTTCTATGATTTCTAACTGTCCAAATGAGTTCCTGGATTTTTCCTGCTATTTATAGGGTTTTAGGGGATTTATTGTGCATTAATTTGGACAAGACAAGTACTTTATCCCTAAATTTTTTGCTTTTATGTTGTTCTAATTTAATTGGTTGAATTTTCTTTTTCAGATTCTGACTTGCCACGACCAACCTTGCATCATTCCACACTCTTCTGATTTTTTTCTGATTTTTCCACAATTATTTTATAATTTTCTTTAATTATTTGCTTAGTTTTTGGCCAATTTAGGTAATTTCGCATATTTTTATCTACACGTAAATACATGTAGGGTACACGTGAACATTCCTAAATATTATTTTGGTCATTCTAAAATTTTTAGTATACATATAATCTATCTCTACTAATTTATTAGTTATTATATTACACTTTTTGCCTTTCGGGTAATTAGTAGTTATTATGCTTAAAATTTGAAAATTTTATAGTCTCTTATTTTATTGCTTATTTTCTTAAATTTAAGTTTACGGGGTCATTTTTACTAATATTCTTCTCAATAATTTATAATTTGGGTTTGATCGGATCTTTTAACCGATCGCCCTAAACCTTGGGTTCTAAATTCAATCCTATGATCAATTG
Source organism: Lumnitzera littorea (assembly GCA_024138015.1). NCBI lineage: Eukaryota > Viridiplantae > Streptophyta > Magnoliopsida > Myrtales > Combretaceae > Lumnitzera > Lumnitzera littorea. The sequence continues at coordinate 41,678,050 of JAMXBB010000009.1, forward strand.
GCTTAGCTTTGGGGCTTATACTAAGTCCTACCACAGCTTTGAAGATAAAGATTTTTCAATCCCTATAGTCTTCTTTTGATCTTCTTCAGGATGTATTTCTTCAGTTCCTTCCTCAGGTTTCTCATTGTCACTAGTCTTCCAATTTGGGATTGTTTAGATGTAGAAAATTTCCTTATGTTTGAAGGCTTTTAGATATAAAGACCTTACAAGCTGTTGATCTCCTTTACATACTCCAACCCAAGTTAGAGTAGGAAACTTAGCTTTTAGGTAAGTACATCTCAAATAGGTTTTGGTTAGGTCGATCGAAGATCATATTATAAGGAGACCAACACTTAACCACAAGAAATTCTACCTTATCTTCTACCATATTGCCATCATCCCTGATCTAAATGGGGAAAGAAATCACTCCTAAAATACATACCAGCAAACTGCTATAGGTGTATAGGTCATAATTATAAGACCTCAACTATGCCTTGATCTTGAACTTCATTTGGTCAAATACGTATTGAAAGATTATATTTCTTAAGCTTCCTATTTCTATTAAGATCTTCCTAATCTTCAAATTTGTAATCCTTACATTGATAACTAGTACGTCATCGTGGGGCTTCTAGACGCCCTCATAATCTCTTTTGAAAAATTTATTGAATCATTGACTTTTAGCTTCTTACCTTGCATATTGCAAACATAATTAAAGGCATTAGTTGAGCTTAAAGAGCAAGATTGGTCTAAATTAGAAGGTATGCTGACTATAGGGTTAATGACACCACTTGGGATACTGTTGATGTTGCTATTACCATCTTCTCTTCCATCTCTTCTTGCTTAAATAGGTTGTTCATTTTGATCAGGATCATTCCTCCTCCTTTAGGTTAGTCACTTGATATTTTCTACATCATAAGCTAAAAATTTCCTCAAATAGCTTCTTCGAACAGCATCCTCAATAACACTTTTGAGTGGTATACATTCATTAGTATTGTGACCTCTATTACAGTGGAATTTACAATACTTGTTCAAATTGCTTCTAAAGGGATCCCCCCTTGTCCTCTCAAGCTACTACAAAATCCTTTTATTTCAAACTTCCGTAAGAATATTGGTTATGGGATGGTCAAGGGAAGTGTGAGTGGAGAAGGTCAAAATTTACAGTCTTTTCCTATCTCTACTACTTCCCCCTAAAAAACAAACATCACAACTATCAAGTTAATCTTTCGCACTTGGGCAAATCTTTTCACTCTTTCGATTAAATTTGTTCAAGTCAGCTTCTCATTGATCATTAAGATTATCCTCTTATTTGATCTACGATGTTGCTTTAGCCTTGAATTCTATGAATATGTTGGGCTTGTTATTGGCTAAAAACTTTAAAAAGTTTTCATGCAGCTTCACTCCATCAATAATCGTGTTATGAGCAATGCTCATGTCGAGCTCCAGGATTTGAACCATCTTGGCTATGAATCGAAGCAAATACTCCCTTATGGTCTCATCACTTTTGCTAAATCATAAAAACATGTAATTGTATTGGGTTCAAGAATTTGAACCAAGTGCTTGCAGCCTTCCATAAGGTTGATGGGAAGGCTTGACAAGTAATTGCATCACTTAAGCCACGTAATTTAGCCAAAGTATAATAGTATTCTAAGTGATCCTTTGGATCTTTAGTCCTATCATATGTTTCAAACTGTGAAAGTTTGATATGCTAGGGGATGACCTCCTCTAGAATAAGGGACTCCTTTTATAAAATAAACTGCCAATTTATTGAAGCAAGAGCATTAACATACGATGGCCCTACATAATGTGCTTGTTGTGGGGCTTTCCCCTTATTAGTTTTCTTAAGAGTAGGAGCCCAAATTCCATGAACTACTCTGATTTGCTTAACTCCTTGCTTAAAAGAATGGACAAAATCGTTAGAGTTCACCAAACTATTTAGATCTCGTTCATTGTTTTGGTTTAATAGCAAACTTATACATACCAAATTTAAGTTCTTATCATTTTTTCTTGCCACTTCTTGGTTTTCCCTTGCTATGTCGACACAAAGTTGTTCCAACTTAGCAAGCCTGATCATTTCTTAAATGGTGTTACCCATTCCTTCGGCAAGTTGTAGGGAAATAGTAGCACCACCAACATTTTAAGTTAATCTAGTCTCGGCTACCATGGTTGGGTTTGGAAAACAGAAGATGCTACAATGTTATTGTTAGAATTTGAGTTGGTGTTTATGATCTACAAAGAGCAAACATAAGGCTTTAAGGGTATCAGAGATAATCTGCATAGTCACTTCGATACCTAAGTTAGGCATGTGTTTAAAGTGTAAAGAAGCAAGTAAGCAAATGAGTGAGTAGAATGCATAGAGAGTTCTTACAGTATTTGATCACTCGTATTTAAAGACTCTTGTTTGAAATCTGCATTGGAAAGCAGTTGAACTACTAGTGATACATAGCATCTCCTGAATTTAGCCATGTGCAAATCGTAGGAAGAAGTAGGCTACTATTAGGATAACTATCGAACTATTCATGCCCTTTCTTGACATTTGAATATTTAAACTTGATGGGTTAGGCCATAGTGATCCAGTCTTAGAAAATGTTGGCCTAAAGAAATATAACGAGCTTCTGAAGCTCTAAGAACAGTTTAGTAGTAGAAATGCTAATCTATTAGCACTTATCAATCAAAGGCCACTATAACGCTCTGTCAAGAATGTAGTTGTTGTACTTGATGCAACTCTTGATCTAAGAAAAGGTAATATTGTATCGAGCATCTAGCTATAGGGATTGAAATCTACTATCAAACAGTATATACATAAAATATAAGAATATGCATGTCAATAAAAATTATAAAATTTCTTAAGATATCATCTCAATTGGAATGTTAACATATGCCCATAAATTATTATTATAAATATAGGACAAATGTTATTATTTGTTTATATATATCATAATTTTATGTAAATATATATCACAAATGCTACTTGCAGTACGTTGCTAGTAACTTCAATACAGCCCACAAAAACTAATTGTGTAAAAAACTTGTCTAGTTTATAGGTGTTCAAGCATAAGAAAGGAAATTCTAAGGCTTCATGGAGCAATTGGGATGAGTTAAAGAGGATGCTTCCGAGTGGTTTGAGAATGCAAATTTGAACAAGTGGACACTTACATATGACGGATATTACTATTTTAGATATATGATATCGAATATTATTGAGAGTTATAACTCAATTTTGAAATCGGTGTGTGGATTACCCATTGTTGCATTAGTCAAGAAGATATTTTATAACCGTGTTACCTATTGGGAGGAGAGACATAAGAATGCTAGAGAGGCAATTGAAGTTAGCAAGATTTTCACTGACTATGCTTTAGGGATGTATGAAACATGGAGAGGGCGAGCTAATACACATAAAGTCATATCATTTAGCTTTCAAAACAGTCTATTTAAGATTTCAACTGGCAATCGATTAATGAGAATAAGCTTAAAGGGAAGAGGGAGGACTCACTCGATTGACTTCAAATGTCACACATTCACATGTCAAAAGTGGCAAATATATAGGATCCCATGCTTCCATACATTTGTAGTGGTAGCGAGTATGAGGGTTGACAACAAATCAGCAATAAGGTTTGGTATAAGTGGGCAAACTAGATAAAGTGTTACCGCTCTCATTTCTACCCGATTGGTGACAAGCTGAACTAGCCATAAGTTAGCTTTGCTTATCTTTATTTGAACATTGACCTAATATGCAAGAAGAGTAAACCTAGGCGAAAGTGATATCACATGGAAATAGACGTTAGAGAGTGGTCCGATAAAACTAAATGCAATACATATGCGCAAAAAGGACATAATAAGAGGAGGTTTCTAAAGATTAATAGGGTTGGGAAATATTACATTTCTATATAGGCATTATGTTACACTTCATGGATAAGTATAAACATTTACACATTATTCTGTAACTAACCATGTTCGTTTGTATTTGCAAGATAGATGGCGTCAAGACCTATTGATCTATGCATACTTAGGAGGCAAGGCAACCACTGTTCATAGGTTGTTTTGGAGGGTAAGGTTAGTAACAATATTCTGATGTGCTGCTAATTTTTTATATAAGTTGTATTACTTGCTAACTATATCAATCATTTATGTAGGAGGCTACCTATGTACTACGAGTGCAGCGTAGCGAGTTGTCCTTACATAAGGATGAGTAGGATATCCCCATATATCCTAGGATGGAGCCTTACATACTAGAGGTCAATTTCTTAGGAGTTGCACAACTTCCATTTATCATGATGGACTATCACCGAATTATAACTCTGGTAAAGAGATAAAGGCTAATGACACATACATTCCACCTACTTATTAAGGAGGCAACCATTATACTGTAAGATATAGAGGTATAGCTTGGACTTTTGGTTGAGGGGTTTATAGTGGTGGGTTAAACCTACGACAGATGATGACAAGAGCTAGGCTAATTTAGGGGAGAGGTTGTTAGGTATTAGGCATGCTTAGATGATGGGAGCTCTTATGTCTCTCATATGGGGGGGTTGGTGCACTTGCTTGGCATGGTTATACCAACAAGTGTACTCTATCTCCTCTTCTGATGCACATCCCATTCATCACCCCACTTAGTCTATACAGTTTTACTATTGATGAGAACAGGCTATTAGCAACTAGATAGAGGGTAGTGTGGGACACCACTTAGCATCCCATGCATATAGTGGATGTATACCACACAATGTTCAACCTACAGATAGCGTAGTAAGTATGATATGATAACTCTTTTTCTATTTATTTCTACTATCACATCTAAGTACCAACCTTTGTTGACTCCTTTTTTTTTTTTTTTTCCGCTTAGGTTGTTTAAAAGCTGTACATAAAGGAGTTGCTAGAATTGCTGCCACATTTCTGGATTGCTGGGTAACACATTTGGATTGCTCGGGTGCAAGTCATATGTTTCCATATCATTAAGTAGTGTTTCCCCAATTGTGTCATTCGGTAGTTCAGTAGATATCAATACCCTCTATAAGATGTAGACATCTTTGAGTAGCTCCACTAGCTAAACCTTCATAGTAAGATAGATGTTAACTAGATCAACATACACGCTGCATACATCCAAGCTTAGGGTTAAAGGCACGGATTCTTAGTACATATATAGGGTCCCCATGGAGTGAAGCTAAGCTACCAGCCGTAGTATGGATAGATCACCTGCCATTACGTCATATATCAAGGAGCTATCATCGATCAACTGGTAAGTGCTTATGCAATCATCCAACTGTTTCTATATTCATACATACCTACTATTATCTATTTTGACATCTACATGTCTATTTATTTTATGTAGACTCACTTAGGGATGTGTGGTTGATAGTTAACTATCCTATAATGCTCAGTATTATAGATGGAGCACTGCAGTTCATCTAACAACATAACGACCTCATCCTTTACCCACATCATGAGGCAGTGTAAACACCTCATTTTTGCTATTTTATTAGTTTTATTGAGCCATAAAAATAAAAACATAAAATAAAATAGTAAAATAATAATAAATAATAAAATTATAAAAATAAAAAAAGAAAAGTGAAAAAATAATGAAAATGAAATGTCAAGTCCAATCGTATGGAGTCGAGTGGTATCGAGTCCAGTCATATTGAGTCAAGTCGTATCGAATCAAGTCAAATCGTCTGGGATTGAATCAGATAATGATAAGTGCTCGATTTAATAAATTTTAAAGTCATTGAAGGATCGGGCTTCATTAAAACTTTTTGGTTTAGTCCAATATAAAATGGATTTTTTATCTAATTTATATTAAGCTAGAATAAACTTAGGATTTATTAAGTGAACTATTGAGTTAAATCAAATTGAAACAAATTGAGTCTAGAAAATAGAAAGCTTAAATTAAAATAGGGTTTTTAGAAGCTAGGTCAAATCTCTAAAGAAACATTATCGAATCTTTTGTATCTGAGATACAAAAAGATTCAAATGTAGGTTTATAAATAATGAGTTGGCAAGTGATGTTTGACACATTTTTTAATTACACAATCCCCAAACATCACTACATGCTGCTGTCCAAAAACAACCCAACACTCAATTTCCAATATACTTCCTCGATCACTCCATCGTTGGATCACTATACATCCATTATCTTAATGTTAACCTCACTTCATACAATATCACCTCGCGTACAAAAAACACATGCACCAACCGTCGACAGCCCTTAAACACAACTCACTCTATTACCAATATGCCATATACGCTAACAATACCCTTGCCCTCCTGAATACAAACATACCTCACTCCACTCAACACTCGGCCTACACATTACTCCTACAACTGCATGACAACACACACAGCACAACACCTATACGCCAACACCCCCAACCCTTACACGCCAACACCCACAGTACTTGCACGTCCAAGTAGTATACCCCCTGATCACACTATCCTTCACCAAACACTGACAACCCCTAACCAAACATTCACTGCCAAACATGCCTAAAGCACTAAGCATAAACACGTTGACAACACTAATCTGCATGACCCCCTGACGAACACACATCAATTTATATGTCCCTGATCACCCTAATTTCATACACTGACCATAAACTGATTGAACACATCGATCCCACATCACGTATTGTTAAACACACCCACTTACCAAACATGCACACAATTACGTAGACACAACACACAACTTGATTTATGGCTACAAGCACAACACACATTGTATGTCATACACACACGATTCGTCTTGTTTAAGTGAAAAATACTATTTTATTTTATTATTTAATTTAATTATTTTTACTAAGTTATTTTTTAGTGAATTTTTTTATTATATTTTGGTCATATTGTTTGATTTTTTATAGATAGTTTCAATTTTTTAATTCATTTAGTTATATTGCATCTTTTAACTAAAATTGCATTTTTGAAAAATAGTGTATCTTTTCTCTGAGATTCGTATCTTTGGAAAATCAAGATACGTATCTTGTAGATGAGATTTAGAAAAGATACGTATCTAGATCATATCTTAGTAGATTTTGCAATTGAGATTTAGAAAAGATACATATCTAAAACGTATCTTAGTAGATCTTATATATTGTGTAGACACTTAATTTTTGCAACTCCCACCCCCCCCCCCCCTTCTCCTTTTTATTTTTCAAATTTATGTTATAGGGTCCTAAATTAGGAAAAGTTCAAAAAATAGAAAATTAAAAAAAAAACCCAAAAATAAATGAAGAAATTTAGAAAAAATAAGAATTCTAGAAAAATATAAAAAAATAGGAAAAAGTACAAAAAAAATAAGAAATTTGAAAAGTCACAAAATAAAATAGGGTATTTAGAAAATAATAAATTTTTAAGTTGCTTAAATAGAACATAATTTTAATTTCAATAGTTTTGAATAAAAGGTTGTTGGGTATAAGCTTAAATTTGAATCTAACTTAGACTAACTTGATCCATATATGCAATTAATTACATATATGAATAAGGAAAAACTAATAGCTTAGCTGGATAAGCATCTAGACTTGATATTGCATATGACTTGGAGATCTTAGGTTTAATCAATGGAAAGTGTAAAATGTATCTTTTATTTTCTTTTCTCACTTTATTGCCATGTCATCGCCATGTCACCGGCTACGTCATCGCCGCGTCATTTGCCAACTCACTTCTAAGTATGGTAGACACACTCCGGCACATTCATACACGTGCAACTATGTACTTAGCACTACATATTGTCTAAGTTAGTCAAATCCAAAATTAGAAGAAATTCATGTTGCATTTAATTTTTTCCATCCTTAACACAACCATGATACCTATAAATAGGGGTCTACTCTTCATTTTCAAAACACAACAAAAACTTCGAAACACTTTAGAAAAAACAAAAATCAAAGTTGCCTCTCTCTAGCACTGTTGCTCTCTCTCAAGATAACATTCCCTACAGTGTTTTTTTTACGAAAACCACCACCATCGGATTTCTTGAGCCAACCAAGTCAATCCAAGCCGAAGTGAGCCGACTAAAGTCGAAGTGAGTTGATCCAAGCCTAAGTGAGTTGACCAAGTCGATCCAAGCTAAAGTGAGCCAACACGAGCCGACTCCAAGCCGACCTTCTTCTTTTTTTTTTTTTTTAAATTCATTTATTTATTTATAAATGTTATAAATGAGAAAAAGAAAAAAGAAAGAGAAGAAAAAACAAAAAGAGAAAAAGAAGTAGTCTATTTATTTATAGAAATAGATAGATTAAGTATAAAAAAATAATAAAAATAAATAAATAGGTTAGTAAAAAAAATTGTTTTAACACTTAGAAAAATTGAGTTTTCTAAAAATAAATGAAAATAAATCAATCAATTTTTAAATTAGAATTATTTAGAATTTTCAAAAATAAAATCCAACTTATGACCCATTATAATCTTTTCTCAAATCAACTCAAAATGGGTAAAAACGTAAACCCGGCAATTTTTCCAAAGTTAAAATCAATCAACTCATTATATTTTCATTAAACGAACTTCGAAAGTCTGATTCCGAATAGTGAGTACGTAAGTACCCGTACGAAAGTATAGAGTGACTTAAAATATGGGAAGTTTTATTTTTTCCATTTTTAATTATTTATGTAAATTAATCAATTTAATCGCATGTATCATAATTAGATGTTTTTAGAAATTAAAAAGAGTATATTTAAAAGGCGAAGTTAAATTCATAAAGTTAAAAAATGATACCCGTTTAAGGTTTAATAAACTAGCCTCCGAACCTAAATCTCTGGTTTTCAAAAAAACTGTTTTACAAATTGTTTTTTTTTTTAATCGATAGACCGATAGCTAAGTTATAATCAATCTATCTAATTGGTTATAACTTAACTCTTTTTCCCGACTCCGGTTGGGTGGTGACTCCAATCCCTTTTTAAATTGAAAAAATGGTTTTCTTTAAACCCTAGTCGAGGGCTAGTATTAAACGGATAAGGGTTTAATACTGGTCAGCTTAGAGAAGACTTAATTTTATAAAAAGAACTGGGAGAGTGAAAAACCAAGCTCAGCAGCTTGGCTTTAGAAAAGATATTTTGATACATAGTGAGTTTTTTAAATAAATAAATAAATAATCTTAATTAAGATTTAAAGAAAAAAAAAGGATTTTTAGAGTAAAGGTTTTCTCAGATTTATGAAATTAGATTTTTAGGTTTTTTCTTAAAAAATAATAAATAAATAGTTAAATAAACATAAACCTAGCTCGATTTTCAAAGTTAAAAGAATCCATCCACTAAATATTTTATAAAAAAAACTACGTTGGTTTGATCTCGACTAGTGATTATGTAGATACCTTCGGGGCAACCATATAAAAAAAAAAAACTTTTTTCTTTCTTTTTCTTGAAATTCGTAATAAAAAAATAATAAAAACTCATCTTATTTATATTCTATATATCTTTACATATTTTAGTAGTTTTTAGAAAAGTATCAAAATAAAGCCTATTAATTGATTTTTTTTTTATTTTTACATGATGACTTAGTCTTAATAGATTAGCCCTCGAATATAGTTTTTCTAGTTGTTTTTTAAAAAATTATTTTTTTTTTAGAAAATATGCAAATCAATAGCTAAATTGGAGTTTTCCCACTTGGAAACCCTAATTTCATTATTTTACTAGTTGAATTAGTTGGCGACTCCAATTTTTAAAATATTTTTTTAGAAAAATGTTTTCTTAATTTAATGTCAAGTAATTTATATCAAGCAAGTTAGGCTTGATAGAGATTAAATTAAGGAAAACCGAAATATGGCTCAATAGAATTGGTGACTCCACTAAGGAAGCCTAGTGAGCTAACCATGTAAAAATAAAAATTAATTGATGGATTTTTTGTATTATTTTTCTTTTATTATATTATAGTTGTACTAATTGGTTTTTAGTGATGCAAACCTTAAAAAAAAAAAAAAAAAACAAACAAACCAATGGGCCTTATTGGGGATTTAAGGGGGGGTTTATTTTAATAACATTTGCATGTTTAGATGTGGTCGGACTTAGGCTACATTAAGAGCTTAGGACAAGCTGCCAGTGTATAACCATTAGGTCACTAGAGTCTTTACTCTCGCCTGTGATAACAAGTGAGGCTACTTAAGCTTCGATGTAATCCACTAAGTTGTTCTTTAAAAAGCCTTGGAGCTATAAAGCTTAAGACCCATAAACCCCACCTTGTTGCATCATTCTTTTCAAAAAAGAGATAGTTATTTTTAAATTTTAGGAAAGGCCTAATCAATCCACGGTTGGTTCATTGTTCTTTTTCAAAAAAAAAAAAAAAAGAGAAATAAAAAAAAAACCAGTAACCTTTATAAATAAGTATTCGCGAGTTTCATTTTTTTAAATCCTCTTTTGGACCTACTTATATATAAAAGTACTTTTCAATCGCAGATTCATAATACTTCTTATAATTTATTAATTAGCAGCCTCTATTGCATTACATGCGTGCATAGCATACTGCATATTTTATATATTTGAATTTTTTTTTATGCTTATTTCTATGTGATTATTTTATTATATGTGTTTTAGTTTTTATCTTCCCTTAGTGAGTAAAAGGCTACATAATTTAGAAAAAAATTAGAAAACAGCTATAAAATTATTAATATCATGTATACTCTTTTGTAAAGTTAATAGCTTCGTTGTAAATAATTGCATCATTTCCTATTTTATATAATAGAAATATGGAAAGTCAGGATAGTGTCAATCCCAAGCCCATCCATGAGGTCCAGTTGGATAAGTATTATTTCCTTGAGACTACCCTGAAAGACTAGTTAAATCAGCTTCTACCTGCCAGGCTAGATCACATTTGCAACAAGATTGGGTCAGTCATGTCCCTCATGCAAATTTAGCTCTACTAGCCTTTAATTCTAGCCCTTATCTATCATTAGGATTCAGAATCTGTAGCTTTCAAGTTGGACCGACATGTGTTGACGCTCATTTTAGAAGAATACTCGCAGTTACTTAGTGCTTCACCTCTTGAAGTAGGCATAACCATCCTAGATCTCGTAGTCCAACCTGAGAAAGCCTTCATGACCTTGCTAGGGGTAAAAAAGGTAGCCCTAATGCTGTTCTTATCTTTAGAGGGCAAGAAGTGTCTCAACATCTTAAGACTAGTAGAATAGTTTTCAAGCCTAGACACTTATCAGAAATATCATCTAATCTTTTGTGGAGGACATGAATTATAGGCCGAGAAGAGGGTAAATGCTTTTATTGTAATAGTGTTAGGGATAATGTTGTTTCTTGTTAGATATAACCAGGTCCATTATAGGGTAGCCGAGCTAATAACCTAATTCTTAGCTGGTAAATCCTATATACCGGCGTTATTGATAGAGCAATTCAAGACACTCACCCATTCAAGGAAGCAGGAGCATAGGTACATCACGACTAACCCTATAGTCCTTACCGTATGGTTTCTTAGTCACATATAGGGGTATAAAGGGAATCTTCTTAGAGTATCCTTGACTGAAAATGTGAATTTGATAAATGACTTTGCTCGTCACCTTAAGATACTAGAAAAAGCCCAGTTTAAAGGCTGGGTATCAATCATAAGAAAGATGTAGCCAATAGATTTTATATAGACAATTAGGTAGAGCAACTACATTCAAGCCACTCTAGGGTATGTCGATTATGTAGGGGTCCTTCTTATCGGTATTATGGGTTGTATAGGGTATTTCTTGGCTTATGTTACTAGACAGCTCGATTCACTTCAAGAGATAGTATACAAAAACTCTTTGGACAATGTCACATTGAGTTATTAAGATCCTTATTTACTTACTACTACTTTGATTCAACGACTAGCAAAACTTGTAAAGCTATAGGAACAGAGGGAAGTCAAGAAGATAGTCAATATAGAACTTTGAGGGGCAAAGTTAGAGAACATTAGGCTACCAAGCAGTTCATCTATGATCAGTTAGAAAAGACTGGAAAGATATGATATGAAGCTCTAGACATATTGAGACATGAGCCAGAGCCAAAATATCTTTTACTTACTAAGCAAGTTTACTGAGACACCATACGGACTAGAGTTGAAGCCTAGTTCCAGGAATGCAAAAGAATCATTGAAGAATTAAAAATGAAGAATGTGAGATTGCTGAAAGAGAATCAATTCTTGAGGAGTCAGATTCAAGAAAGAGATTTTATAGTCCAAAGGCTTATAAGAGAAGTCGATGAAGCTTATCCTAGCTAGATCCATCGACTTTTATAGAAATAGGATTTGATTTTTTTTCTTCTTTTTAGAAAGATTAGTTAGGAGTTTGTTTCTTTTTCTCTTAGTCCGTTGTATAGGTTAGATTTTATGATTATTAATAAATTTACAGCTTCATGAAAACCTTTATTGATTGCATAGTCTTTTGCTCATTTTTTTTTTATTTCTTAATAGTTGCCTTTTAAACAAAAGAAAATGAACAAAAAGAAAAAAAAAATAAATAAACTAAAAAGAAAAACAAAAAAAATGAAAAAAGTAAAACAACAAAAATTTTTAGTTCACAAAAATGTCTAAAACTCGAGTTTTCATTTAAGATTTTAAAGATAGTACTCAAGTGAAAAGACTAAGCTATAAGCTCAATATTCACTTATTTCAAGGTAAGAATGTCAACTCAAGGCATTGGAAATGTTAGTTAAGCCAAACCCGACCTGAGAGTTGTATCCCTAGAAGAAAACAAAAATAAGATGGCCGAACAAATTCAGGCTCTCACTCAAGCTATTGGAATTCTCCAAGCATCTTAAGTTGACCCGAATCGAAATACAGAAGCAACCCTTCCCCCTAAATTAGAAGATGCAAAATTGGTTCCCAACGCTGAGATATGGAGGAAGGAGATTAAGGAAAAACACCAAGAGATGTAAAGAAAGTTTATGTAGATGTTGACCGAAAAGATGAAAACCCTAGAAATGGTTAATGAGTTTGAGTAGATGGAAATGATTAATTTACCAACGTATGAAGATGATGATTTCTTGAAAAGATTTAAGGTGCCAGAATTGAAGAAGTACAATGGGATTGACTTTCCAAAGCTCCACATTAGGCCGTACATTACAAAGATGGGAAAATACACAAAGTGTGATAAGTTAATGGTCCAAACCTTTCAAGATAGCTTGATCGGGCCTGCTTTAACTTAGTATGCTTAATTGGACTTAAATGAGATCGATACATGGGATAAGCTAGCTCAAGCTTTCTATAACCACTATTAATTCAATATTGAGGTAACCTTATCCATGTGGGATTTGAATAATCTACGAAAGAAGGCTAACGAAAGATTTAAGGAGTATGCCTAGAGATGGAGGGGCATGGTAGCTATGGTGACTCCACCCTTAATAGAGAAAGATCTAACTTTTTCCTTCATCAATACTCTTGGAAGCTCATACTACCAACATTTGGTAGGACACCTTACCCCTAACTTTGTAGAAATTGTAGCCTTAGGGTGCTGAATTGAGGAAGCTATTGCTACTGGAAGGCTTCCCAATCCTAAAGCAATTGAGAAGAAAACGTCTCCTGTGAGATTTTCCAATAAGGCTAAAGAAGCTACGGTAAGCGTTGTCAATACCGATAACCTTATCAGACCGATAACCCTAGTAGCCATGATAGGAAGATCTAATCCCTTATCGAATTCAAGTCAAAATAACCACCCGTAAAGGAGACAGTTTACCCATATTCCCATTCCTTTAAGCCAAGTTCTTGCATGACTAAGGAAGGAGAATCTCCTAACATTTGAAATACCGAAGGAGGGACAAAGACTGAGGGACTACAAGCTAAAGCTCCATTACGATTATCATTTGGGGCAAGTGGGGCATTCTATGGACCAATGTTGGAGACTCAAACATAAGACTTAGGATCTCATTAATGCAAAATTGGTTCAATTAGATTTCATTCAAACTCCCGTTCTCAATGTAGGTAATAATCCTCTACTAAATCATGGACATTCAATCAACATGATCATCATTGAAGGTTTGAACCAGAAGTTGATTTAGAATGTCTCCCCATTGCTATTAAAGAGGTAGCTTAGAATTTAAGGCAAGCCAAACACTTACAAAATATGAATCTCAAAGATAGAACCTAAACTAGACTAGTAATATATCAATTGCTAAAAGATGGTAAGATAAAGAAAGCTGACATTATGGCTATGAAGGTTTTAAAAACCATGAAAGAGGTATACTCAGAAGGAGCTTAGAGATAGGTATGAAGCTGAAGATCCAACGGTCGACACCCTAAGAGAGTCCTTAGGAAAGTTTGAGTATTTGGTTGATTATGTCGGTTCACCTACAGTATATGCTGATGAACCACCCACCGAATGGGTTCTTGAATTTGAGGAAGAATACAAACTTATTACAGAGGCCAAGAAGACAACTGAGATGGTTGGAATGATTGGAGGTAGGCCTAAACCTTTGGTTTTTGAGTACCACGGGAAGACTAAGAAGGTTAAAGAGTTGGGTAAACCTAAGAAAATTGCTTTTAATGTTCCAATAACTCTAGAGGATTACAAAGCAACCCTTCTAAATTACCAAATGGTAAATCAGATAGCTAAGTCCTTATCAACTATGGTCGGTAAGCTTACGCACTTAAGATGAATCTATGACTAGAATAAAGAAGCCAAGAGGAAGACTTCTATGGAAGAGGCTTCTCAAAAAATCTTTGAAAATATAAATGATAAAGATCAAAATATTGCCAAAGAGATAGTGAAAGCTAATGAGTACAAGATTATGGATCAATTGGCTAAAGTACCAACCAATATTTCCTTAATGGGCTTACTGTTGTCATCAAATACTCATCAGGAAGCTTTAATCAAAATTCTAAAGGATGTCAAAGTACCTAAAAGGATTTCCATTGAGAAGCTAGGATTGATGGTGAATTCAGTATTTGCAATGAATTAAATTTCATTCTCACCAGATGAGTTAGGTGAAAAGGTAGACCAACACATGAAACCCCTTTTCATAGTAGTCAAATATGCAAGGAAAGTGGTCACTCGAGTACTAATTGATAATGGGTCTTCACTAAATGTATATACATTAGCAACATAGAATTTGCCTGGAGTAGATTTAGTTAAGATAAAGCTCGGTATGATTTCAGTAAGGGCTTTCAATAGATCAAAGGGAAAGATACTTGGAGAAATTTGGCTGTAGGTCAAGATTGGTTTATAGATGTTCACTATTCCGTTTCAAGTCCTGGATATACCATGAACTTTCAATCTTCTATTAGGGAAGCCGTGGATTCACTTAACAGGGGTGCTTTCATCTAGTCTACATCAAAAGGTGAAATCCATAGCTGATGGGCAATTGGTTACTATTCTTGGGGAGCAAGACTACAAGATTTATAAAGAGACGGGAGTGAAGAATTGGAGGAACTAGGATTGCAAATTTTTTATGAGGTCAACATGATTGAAGTGTCAAAATAGGGGGCATAAGGTCGCTTGGAACAACCTAAGCAGTAGATTGGAATATTTGGGCTCGAATATGAGCCCACTATAGAGGAAATCCAAGAAATGAAGGCCAAGACCAAAGGTAAGAAAGGAGATCAATTGTAACATGCTTATATAGACTTTCCAAACATCCGTCAAACATTCCCAGAACCAACTTGTGTTCAAGAACTCAAAGTAGCTAATTTATCTAAGGCTTTAGCTCAGCAATGTAGCTTCCATCCAGATGAGAAGGAAGATATTGGCATCTTAATTTCCTTATGCAACTGGTTTTTCATTCCTGTTAATAGGTCTCTTTAGATAAAGCAATATTAGATCAATTAGGAGCATTCGATTTCATAATTAGTCCAATTAGTTAGACATTTTCTTTCAAACAATTTGAATTCATTCAATAAAATTAGTTCCTTTTTTTTTTCTATCAATTCTTCTTTGTTATTTATTCGTTATCCTTTTGCTTTTTCCTTTACTCTTCAGATCCGATAAAAATAATTAACATAATGGATATCTCGCGCATGTAAACAATGAAAATACCAATATCACCTTCGACCCTGCTGGGTTAGACGTTAGAGATGATATTGAGACTTCGAGCAAAATATAAGAGAGTTGACATCGATTTGAATAGAGTAAGGTAATTATTGATGAACTGATAGTTGTGATCAATTTGGAGACACAAGAGAATCCACAAAACTTGAAAATTGGCGATAATTTAGCGGATAATCAGAAACAGGAGTTGTCGCAATTATTATTAGAATACTTAGACATATTTACTTAGTCCTATGAAGACATGCCCAGTTTGGATTCTTCTATCGTAGTTCATAAGTTGCCAACAAGAGAAGATATTAAATTGAAAAGGCAAAAGCTTAGGCGGTTTAGGCTAAATATACTCCTTAAAATAAAAAAGGAAGTGAAGAAATTAATAGAAGCCAGGTTCATAAAAGTATCATATTACCCCGAATGGGTAGCTAATGTGGTGCCAGTATTGAAGGAGAATGGGAAAGTTAGGGTATATGTAGACTTTCGTGATTTAAACCAGGTAGCACCTAAGGATAACTTCCCTTTGCCGCATATTAACATATTGATAGACAACACAATTGGGAATCATCCATTCTCATTCATGGATGGTTTCTCAGGATATAATCAAATCAAGATGGTACAAGAAAATAAAATCAAAACCACTTTCATTACCACTTGGGGACCGTTTTGTTATCGCATGATGCCTTTTAGGTTGAAGAATGCTAGGGCAACATATTAGTGTGCTATGGTTGCCTTGTTTCATGACATGATGCATCAAGAAATTGAAGTTTATGTAAATGATCTGATTGCTAAATCTAAGAAGGGTGAAAATCATGTTGATATCTTGCATAAACTATTTTAGCAGCTAAGGAAGTTTCAACTAAAACTGAACCTAGAAAAGTACACATTTGGAGTAACCTCGAGCAAATTATTAGGTTTTATAGTTAGCGGAAGAGGGATCGAGGTAGATCCAAACAAAGTCAAGGCAATCGTAAACATGCTTGTACCGAAGACTGTAAAAGAAGTATGGGGATTGTTAGGGAGGTTGAATTACATCACTCGGTTTGTATTACAACCAATAGATAAATTTAAGCCATTATTCAAACTTTTGAGGAAGAATGCAATGATAGAATGGGATGAAGAGTGTGAGCAAGCATTTGCCGAAACTAAGGAATATCTCATGAATCCTTCAATATTAGTCACTTCTACACTAGGAAGGCCATTAATTCTTTATTTAACAATCCTCTCTAAATCGATGGGATGCATGTTAGGGCAAAAAAATGAAACAGGCAAAAAAGAGTACCCTATATATTACTTGAGCAAGAAATTTATAAAAGGCGAAGAGAAATACTCAGAGGTAAAAAGAACGTGTCGTACCTTAGTATGGGTGATACATAAGTTGAGGCAATATACTTTTTATTATTTAGTAAAGTTGTTGACCAAACATGACCTGTTGAGGTATTTAGCAGAAAAGTTAGCATTGATCGGGAGAATATCGAAGTGGCAGATGTTGCTATCCGAGTTTGATATCAAATATGTAAGTTAGAGTTTAATCAAAGGGCAGGCAGTGGCTAGTCAATTGGCAAAATACCTACTAGAAGATGAAAATGATGGTTCAAAAGCTTAGTTTCTTGATGAAAATGTAATTGTGGCAAATGAACTAAGTGGTGAGAAATCAGAATGGAGAATATATTTTGATGGAGCAACCAATGTGTTCAGATGTGGGATAAGAGCAGTACTAGTATCACCTGAGGGTAATCATTTCCTTGTAATAGCAAAGTTAGTATTTCCATACACGAACAACATAACAGAATATGAAGCTTGTATTTTGGGGCTCAAAATGGCACTAGACATGGAAATACAAAGGCTTAAAGTGTATGGAGATTATTCTCTTATAATTCTTTAGATCCTAGGAGAATATAAGATGAAAGGTGAGAAGTTGATACCTTATCATGAGCATTTAAGTAGCTGGTTGAAAGATTTCAAGAAATTTCATTCACTTACATTTCAAGAACCTAGAATCAATTTGCTGATGCATTCGCTATGTTAGCGTCGATGGTGAAAGTCATAGATGCGATAGAAATTTAGCCCTTGAAAATTGAGGTAGAGGAAATGCTAGTTTTTTACCTGACCATTGGAGAGAAGGAACCAAAGAAGCTCTAGTATCATGATATCAAAAGGTTACTTCAAATGAGTGAGTTCCTTAATGAAGCTAATAGAAAAGATAGAAAAGCTTTAAGGAGATTAGTGGCTCATTTTCTATTAAGTAAAGCATCATTGTACAAAAGATCACCAGATGCAACATTGCTAAGGTATGTAGATGAAGAGGAATCCAAGAAATTGATGAAAGAAGCGCATGAGGGAGTTTGTGGTCTTTACATGAATGGGTACATGTTGGCTAGGATTTGGATCACGATGGAATTAGATTATATCAAGCATGTGAGGCATTGTCACCCATGTCAGGTATACACTAACAAAATCAATGCTCATCCCCAAGAATTGCATGTATTATCGGCTCCTTGGCTTTTCTCGATGTAGGGGATAGATATGATTGGTCCAATTTCACCAACGGCTTCAAACAAGCATCGATTCATTCTAGTTGCGATCGACTATTTTACCAAGTAGGTGAAAGTAGTATCATATGCTACAGTAACCAAAGGAGTGGTAGTCAGATTTCTGAAAAGAAATATTATTGCAAGATACAGCGCACCCGAGTCTATTATTATAGACAACGAGTTAAATTTGAACAACAAGCTGATGGTTGAAGTATGCAACCAATTTAAGATTAATTACAGAAACTCAACCCTATATTGACCTCAGATGAATGGGGCAATTGAAGCCACTAATAAGAATATTAAGAGGATCATTGAAAAGATGGCAATCACTTATAGAGACTGGCATAGGATACTTCCCTTTGCTCTCATGTCTTGTAGAACCTCAGTCAGAACCTCTACAAGTACAATACCTTAGTCATTGGTATATGGAACTGAAGTGGTATTACCAGTGGAAGTAGAAACACCTTCATTTTGAGTGTTGGTAGAAATTCAGCTCGATAAAGCAGAGTGGGTAAAGAAATGAATGGAGCATTTGAACCTCCTAGATAAAAGGAGGCTTATAGTAATATATCATAGTTAGTGTTACCAACAAAGGATGATCCGAGCCTTTAACAAGAAAGTACGCCTAAGGTATTTCAAAGAAGAAGACTTAGTATTGAAAAAAGTATTACCAAATGTAAAAGACCCTAGAGGCAAGTTTGCTCCAAATTATGAAAGCCCTTATGTGGTGAAAATGATATTATCGAGAGGTGTATTAGTGTTGATAGAAATGGATGGCCCGGAATTAAGGGGACTTATGAATTCAAATGCAATCAAATTGTACTATCTATGAAAATTGAGTTCAATAAAGATTCCAATTTTTCTTAAGAATTGTTTATGGTTAATCTTTCATCATTTATAAGTAAAGTTGATATCCATGAATGTTCTTGAATTTGGACGGTCATCAACAAACAAATACTTCACCAATAAGCACTTATATGCCATGTTTCTTAGCCTCATACACTTAAACATCAAACACTTACCAAAGAATTTGAACTCGAATGTTCTTTATGATTTAATCTTGTTTCTTTCGAAAAGAGATTTATTTTTCAGGAATCATAGAGAGGTAGAAATTGAGACTTGACAACAATAAAAGCAAGATCAAGGCATGAGCATGGTACAGTTAAGCAAAAGGTTTCAATCATGAAAAAGACCTTATTCCAAAAAGAAAAAAGAAAAAAAGAAGAAAAAGGGAAAGAAGCAAGTACAATACTTTGGTGATATTTTACAATCTGGACGAGTGAATATCGAAAGTTAATATGAGGTATGCCAATTGGTTGCCATCTGTGAAATTCTTCATTTCTAGGTAAAATCATCCTAAAAGTCCTTGAAAGAGACATTTAGGAGAATTAACAGGTGTTTTTTGAAATCTCGAAGAGCTCTATCCTCTACAGATTATCCACTAAACTAAAATAAATCTCAAGAGATTTATTTTCTTCGAATTATCCACCAAACCAAAACAAATTTCAAAAAGATCTATCCTCTTCGGATTATCCAACAAACCAAAAAAAATCTCAAAAAGATTTATCCTCTTTAGATTATCCACCAAAATAAAACAAATCTTGAAGAGATCTATTTTCTTCAAATTATCCACCAAACTAAAATAAATCTCGAAGAGATCTATCATCTTCAAATTATACACTAAACTAAAACAAATCTTGAAGAGATCTATCCTCTTCGAATTATCTACAAAACCAAAACAAGTTTTTTTGAAATCTCAAAGAGATCTATCCTCTTCAAATTATTCACCAAACCAAAACAAATTAATTTGACCTCCAATGGTTTTTGCCCTATCCTTTCAAGATAGGCCCTTTTAATCATTTGCTCCATCCTTTCAAGATAGGACTCTTATATTTTATCCTATTCTTTCAAGATAGGCATTCCTTTACCCTATCCTTTCAAGACGAGTTGTTATCCTTCATCAAGATAAAACACAGCTTAATTGATCAGTTCAAAGTATGGTTTGGCAAAAATGGCTATCTTTTTTGTCTTTATAGTAAAGTCTTAATTGAACTTCACTATAAAGAAGAACAACTATAGATATCTTATTTTTGCCATTTTATTAGTTTTATTAAGCTAAGAAAATAAAAACATAAAAATAAATAAATAAATAAAATAGTAAAATAATAATAAAAAATTGAAAAAATAATAAAAATGAAATGTCAAGTCCAATTGTATTGAGTCGAGTCGTATCAAGTCAAGTCATATCAAATCGAGTTGTATGGAGTCGAGTTGAGTCCTTTAGAATCGAATCAAATAATGACGAGTGCTCAATTTAATAAATTTTAAAGTTATTGAAGGATCAAGCTTCATTAAAAATTTTTGGTGCAGTTTGATATAAAATGGATTTTTTTTCTACTTTATGTTATGCTATAATAAACTTAGGATTTATTAAGTAAACTATTGAGTTAAATCAAATTGGATCGAATTGGGCTCGAAAAATAGAAAACCCAAATTCAAATAAGTTTTCTAAAAGCTAAGTCATATATCTAAAGGATGATTATTGAATCTTCCGTATCTAAGATATAGAAAGATTCAATTGTAGATTTATAAATAGTGAGTTAGCAAGTAACATTTGATATGTTTTTTAATTACATAATTCCTAAACATCACTACACGCTGTTGTCCAAAAATAACCCAACACTTAGTTTCCAATATACTTCCCTAATCACTCCATCGCTAGATCACTACACACTTACTATCTTAACACTAGCCTCACTTCACACAATATCACCCCACGCACAGAACACACATACACCAAATGCCGACAACCCTTAAACACAACTCACTCTACTGCCAACACGCCAGCATAACACACTGAAGATACCCTCACTCTCCTAAACACAAACACTCCTCACTCCACTTAACACTCGGCCTACATACTGCTCCTACAACCGTACGACAACACATACAACACAACAGCTATACACTAATACCCCCAGCCCCTACACACCAACACCCACAACACCTGTACACCCCTTTATCATACTATCCTTTACCAAATGTTGACAACCCCTAACTGAACATTCACTGCCACACACTCTTAAAGCATTGAGCATAAACACGTCAACATCACCAATCCACATGACCCCCTAATGAACACACATTAATCTGTACTTCTCTAATCACCCTGATTTCACACGTCGACCATAAATTGATCAAGCACACTAATCCCACTTTACGCACTGTTGAACACACCTACTCACCGAACATATACAGGATCACACGAACACAACACACAACTTAATCCATGACCACGAGCACGACATACGTTGTACATTGTACATACACGATTCAGCTTGTTTAGGTAAAAAATACTATTTTATTTTATTAGTTAATTTAATTATTTTTACTAATTTTTTTTTTTAGTATAGGTTTTTCTATTATATTTTTTTCATATTGTTTGATTTTTTTTAGATAGTTTCAATTTTTTTATTCATTTAGTTATATTGCATCTTTTAACAAAAATTGCATTTTTGAAAAATAATGTATCTTTTCTCTAAAATCCATATCTTCAAAGAGGATACATATTGAGATACATGTCTTGCATTTAGGATTTAAAAAAGATATATGTCTAGACACGAATTTTAATGTATCTTACAAATGAGATTTAGTATGAAGATACATATCTAGATTATATCTCAATAAATCTTGTAGATGAGATTTAGAAAAGATATGTATTTAAAACGTATCTTAATAAATCTTATATATAGGATTTAGAAAAAATATTTTGACACGTAGTGAATTTTTTAAAAAAAGAAATAAATAATCTTAATCGGGATTTAAAAAAAAAGTGATTTAGTTAGTTAAGATTTTCTTAGATTTGTGAAATTAGATTTTTAGGTTTTTTCAAAAAAAATAATAAATAAATAGTTAAATAAACGTGAACTTAGCTCGATTTTCAAAGTAAAAAGAATCCGCTTACTAAATATTTTATAAAAATAACTACGTTGGTTTGATTTCGACTAGCGTATATGTAGGCACATTTCGAAGCAATTGTGTAAAAAATAAAAAATAAAACATTTTTTCTTTTTCTTGAAATTTGTAATAAAAATAATAATAATTCACTTTATTTATATTATGTATATCTTTACATATTTTAGTAGTTTTTAGAAAAATATCAAAATAAAGCCCATTAATTGATTTTTTTATTTTTACATTGTAACTTTGTCTTAATAGGTTAGCTCCCAAATCTAGTTTTTCTAGTTATTTTTTAAAAAATTATTTTTTATAGAAAATATGTGGATCAGTGACTAAATCAGGGTTTTTCTACCTGGAAACCCTAACTTCATTTTTTTACTAGTTGAACTGGTTGATAACTTTAATTTTTAAAATATTTTGTTTAGAAAAACATTTCCTTAATTTAATGTCGAGTAATTTATATTAAGTGGGTTAGGTTTGATATAGATTAAATTAAGGAAAACCGAAATAAGACTCGACGTACAATAGCCACCTCATGTGAAGCACGATAGGGAGTAGGGATTACCTACCAACAAAGATATGCCGGCTCCTTGCATATCACTTAAGGGTAAAGCTCGAGTTCGAAGAGATATGGCTTGATTTAGACATGGCCAGGGAGAGTATGATAACGTTGTACCATCACACGAGTGACATTCTATAGACCTTAGCTAGATCAACGTGGGATACGGTACATACCTTAGATTTAGAGTTGCCTCTACTTCGAGAGCCAAATCCAACATTAGGGTCGAATCTAGTTTTGACATGACTCCTGAGTTTCAATGTCATTTAGATCTCATAACTCCACCGACATCTTAAAAGTGGTGTTCAACCTATACACAATCCTCCATGGGTGAAGGCATCACTTAACTATAGCTGGCCCCTCTAGACGACCTAGTCGCTTGCAAGGATCTTAACGATTTACTGCCTTAACCTATGCAGTCACAAAATAGCTGAAGGCATTTAGGTCTATCACATACTGTTATAACCTTCATATGGCATAAGCAACAATAGATAGGTTTTGTAATTTTTTTATATGATTGTATTGATATTAAGAAACTACATTTTTTGTATATGTACTTATTATTCGAATCTTAGTTTAGCTTTCATCGAATGTTACAATTTGTGGCATGCTTCTTCTGTCATAGCATGACAATTTTCAATTATTTTTTACTATAATTGACTCTTATGATAAATAGATGACCATTCCGTATATGGAGTTTTGTTGTTTTGCCTACTGGTATTGGGAGTTAATGTTGGAGAACGAAAATGGGATTGTATACTTTGAACTTTTCTATTGATTGTTAGTTTATGTACAATACAATGTATTTTATGTTAAATTTATCATTTCTCTTGTAATGTGCAGGTGGAAACAAATTAGGGTGTATTTAGTGCATGTGGCTTTAAATTGTACTGAAAGCGCATGCTTGTGCCTTCAATACATATGGAATCCACTAAAGGCACACATGGTATATATGCCTTCAGTGGGCTAAGTTTTAATATTGATGTATTAAAATATAACAAAAAGTGAAGCACATGCAAAGCATGTGCCTTTACTATACTAGATTGATAATATTTTTTGCATGAGACTCTTTTTCGTATTATTTTTTGAAAAAGAATCCGTATTAGTATGAAACTTTAAAAGTTGGACAAATACTATTATGATATATATCACAATTCTATGTTATCTATTATTAATACTAAGGCAATAAATTCATTCAACTACACCATTGAAAACTATATTTAAAACATTTTTTTTATGGCCTATGTGTCCATCTCTTAAGCTCTTTCATTATAGTCCTTTTAACTTCTCATAGAAGTCTTTTTACCACAAAGAACCACCTCCCCCCTTTACACTCTTTTTGTCATGACAATTTCATCTTCTCAACTCATAAACAAAACTACTAAAAGGTTAAAATTCAAAGGCCTATATGGTTACACCTCTCTCTTATTAACTGTTCTCTCTCTCTCTTACCCTGATCACCATGAAAAAATAAATTTTATCAAAGCGTTGCCTCCTATATCCTAAAACTATCAATGACTATCACCAAAAATCGTCACTGGATACTTTACAGTTTTACGTTCCACTCTTCAACTAGAATCACTTGCACTTAACGAATATATCAATTGTAATCTCATGGTTGGATTTGCACGCAATGGTATCTTCTAGCACCCTTTGTTGTTTGTCCGTCCAATTCAATTGAATCGTGTGATTGGAGGAATGTTAAGGTTTACAAATAATCAAAGATAGGAGAGAGAGAGAAAATGAGGCGATAAGGTGGTTTAGGTCTTGTGGCAATCATTTCTCTACTAAGAGCGAGATTTGTCTTTTAGGGTTTTTAATGTGATTTTGACACATTTGAAATGGTTTGGAGGAAAGAAACATATGGGATTTAGGAAAAATAAAATGTGAATTTTCCGATTTATCTCCTTTCACCATGTTTCCTTTTAAGTTTTGGTAAAATGTCACAATGCTTTGGATAAAGGGTTTGCTATTTAAAGTGCATTGAGACAAGAAAGATTGTTAAATTATCCTTTTATTGTCTAATTTCCAAATTTGTGTCATTTTAGAATAAGAAGTAATTGTATTTGTTTAAAAGATTGTTATTTCGGAATAGACAACTTTGCTTTTCCCCCAAATAGATAACTTTGCTATTTAATTTTACATTTTTTCTGTAACTTTTCAATCTTTATTTAAAAAACTATCTAAAGTTTACATATTTCCTTTTGTGTGTATTTTCATAATAAGATTGAAGCTTTAATTGACTTTGTTATCTTATTTTTCGCATTTTGTAGGTAAATTTGCAATCTATGTGGAGAAAATCAAGGTAAAACAATAGACTTATACTTATTTTCATACTTTTGATTTATCTTTTTTTACTTTCTACGTTTCAAGTAATTACAATAGGAATCCCAAATGAAATTGATGGATATTTCACCTTAGTTCACTAATATCTTTGTTGATGGACAACCCCACCTGTGACGTCTTAGTCTTTATCCATGTCATACTGTATAATGGTATCTATTAAAAAGTGTCTTGGGTTATGATATACATAACGAAGTTTCTTTCCAAAAGAAACAACTGAATAACCAGTGGACGTGTGTTTTATTCATCATATGTTGTCCTATTCACAAAGTTGTACTGGACTTTCCAATGCATTTGGCAGCACTTTTCGTAATATCTTTTTCGTATTATTTAGCATTTTCTAAAGTGTTTATATATTTTGGGTTAATGAATTGATATCATCTATTTTCTCTTTCCTGTGGCTATCTGGGCGTGCGCGTCTCTAAATATAAGGACATATTATATTCATCTTCTTCCTTTTTTCCTCCTTGGAGTGAAGAGTGAAACGTATTTACATTTTCTAACATCAATGAGGTAAAATATAAGATGTTGTGAAATTCTAAATTATATTCAATCAAGCAGAAGAAAATTGAGATACAAAATTGTGTACATACAAGCATTTAAAAAAAAAAAAACAACATGAATAATTCTAAATTTCATACAAGTATTACGTTTTTTTTTTTCCCTTTTAAGTGGTACAACATCCTTAATTTTTAGCATGCTCATTGTAAATGTAATATTGCATATTCCTTATAACAATTAAGTACATAGAATAATAAGTGTATATTCATGCTATTACTACCTAAATCTCCATTTATTATTTGTGATTTAAGTGGAAGATGCAATGAAACACACTAAATTAGTATGAATTACATATGATTGATCAACACAAATGAACATAAATTTTCAATATGTTTTAGTAAAAATAGTTAATGTTTTGCTTGAATATCTTTTAGCAAAATATTTGAATTTATACCTACCATCTATAGGATCTAGCTAATAAAGTAATAGGGAGATTAGGCTTTATGTATGACTAATGGCCTACAAAAGAGAATACAATGAGTGGCACTAAGGTGTTACCCGGCATAGCTATCCCAATGCTTAGGCTAGTGTTTAGTAGTAGAAGGAATGTGAATACTAAGAATGCAGATAGTAGGCTAAGTACACAAAGTGATCAAGTAATTTATCATTGAAAGATAACTTGGTATTTATAAAGAAGAGCTACTAAAAGTTAAGAGGCCGTTAGTGGGCAGGTGTCACATCCATAAGTTAAGGGTAGTAGAGTCATGTAATCCAACGTAGTTTGGATTTTTAGGAGGTGATTATTGACCTAATCTTTAAGCCTTATCCACTATCTTCTAGCCATTGTAACCTGCAATAACTGGACAAGCCGTGCAAAAGGCTTGATCCAAGGTTGACTAGGTGGATAAGAAGGTCAAATCTAAAGAAAGGCATGCTAGGCCACAAGTTCAGGTAGATTGGCATAGGCCGAAGAGGTTCAAGCTCAAAATATTATATCAACAATTTTTATTATGCATTTTATTAGTTGGATGATGGACATTTTTTACACATTTCTTTAATATGCTTTGCTTATTAAAGTTGTTATTTTGTTTTTGCAGATTTTGTGAATTTAGTTTGAAGAAATGAAATGGAAAATTTTCATTGGATATATCAAGTATCTTTTACTATATTATAGCTGTACATTTAATTGTGTGCATATTTTGGATGTTTTACAAGTATTATAGAGTCTAAGCTTTCTTAGAATTCACTATATCTGTAGGCAATGATAGTGACACCATTATAAAGGGCTATACTTCGTACATAAGATATGATATTACAAATATTTTGTATTGTCCATGACAATTAAGACATAGTCTTCTTTTAGGGCATTTTTTTACTTAATTTTGTAATTATTTTTTGAAACATGAGGGTCATCTATGCAATTGTGGTCCACATTATGCAATATTAATGAAAGCCATAATTTTAACATTTTATACAATTCATTTCTAATGGTATATTGTGGGTGTTTAATACGTTAAATATTTCTCTTTTTTGAGAAAGAAAGGTAATACTTATAATAAAGCTTTTATTTGATATTATTTTGGATAACCATATATCCACATTATGGTTATAAAAAATATAAGGAAAGAAAATCACTATATGAAAAAACAACATATCTAATAGAAAAGAAATTAATCAATAAAGGGAAAAAACTATTCAAAAGAAAAAAAGAAAAAAAAAAAGAAAGCATATGATGAAGATATATAGTTATGTGACGATGTAATTTTTAAAAATAAATGGTCATATAAAAGGTGGAAATTATCATTTGTTGCTATAGATTACTACTATGGGGTGTTCATTTCACTAAATGGAATCAAAGGAATGCAATCACAATTACCATGGAATGGAATAACCTCATAATAGCTTATTATTTTGCTTGGTTGAACAAAAAGCCATTTAAAGAATAAACCTGCAATAAAAGCTAAAAGACCATCTTACCCTTAACAACTAATAAACCTAAATAAGAAGGAAAAGAAAAAAAAAACACTATAACCCTTCTTGTTTGGTAACGAATGCAACACTTCATAAACACTAATAATGGCCTTTTAGCTTTCGACAAACAAACTAGAGCACCACTTTCGTTGAACAAACTAAAGCACCATCAATTGATGAACAAACCAAATCAATATTGATGAACATGCCAAATCTACAAACATTGACGAACAAATCACAACATGCATCACTTTCAACAACTAAACTAGATTTGCACTTTCTTTTTATAGGTAGTTAGGTATAGGTTTGGTGGGTGGGTTTGGTGACTATCTACCACCTTCTTCTTTGGTGGAGTAGAAACAGATCGAACATAAATAGATAAGATGCAATAAAGAGAGGAAGAAAGCTTGAATAGAGAGAACATATCAAAGTGAGAGAGAGAAGAAAGCTAAAAAAGAGAGAATAGATCGAAGACAAATTGAGAATAAGAAAGCGAAGGAAGGTGGTATAGGTGGCCTTGGTAGGTAGTTGATGGCTATGGTGCAATGGTGGCTAGTAACAATGGTAGTAGCAATGGTGAGTAGTGGTAGGTGTGTGGTGGAGTTATGATGGTGTTATATTAAAATTGGACAAGTAATGAGAGTAATATTTGCATGAAATCCTAATTCTTTTATCTATCAGGGAATCTCGATTCCTTGTTTTGAATAATTGTGATTCCATGATAATTGCAATTCATTGAAAGTGAACAAGGTAATAAAAAGGTAATGAATGGATTCCATTCCCCTAAGAAAATGCACCATTGAGGCTAACCCTCATGCTTCTTATGTTGGCTATTGCAAGTTGTTAAATGTATAGCTAAGAAGTTTTCTAATAGACAAATATACATATATAGCTTCTTCTTTTTTCTTTTTTTTGAGTGGATATTGAGAGAGTTTTGGATGTAATTTTTCTATTCATACATAATAGGGTATAATTAAAACATAAATAGATGCATATAGCATTTGTGGTTGAGAATGGTTTTTATTTTTAAATATACATACAGTTTGCACATCTATTAATATTTTTCAAATGAAATAATTCCATTTAAAAAGAATTACCATCTTTCAAAATAAAAGAGTCACAAATCATGAATAGGCACAATAATAAAAGAGTTAGTAATAAAGACACCGTTTGGGAAATTAAAAAAAAAAAAAAGAAAAGAAAAGAAAGGGGCTGATAGAGACAACTTTGTAATCATTATTATAATTTATGTATTGAATTCTTTTCTTATCAAAGAAATTATATTGAATCTCTTTTGAGACTGTCAGAAGAATACGTAAGAAATTAAAATCTGAAGCCTTCTCTTGCAATGAAGGCATGCACAGAAGTCTCCACGATGTAACCCTCAACATCCCCACCATCTCAAACATAGTCTCCATACTACGTGCACCCCTCCCATTGACCAATTATCACCGCCCATGCATTTCCACCCACGCTCCCGATCTCTACTCTTCACTCATAACGCAATGCACGGTGACAAAATCCTTAACAGACACCCAAAAAATCCACGCGCACCTTGTAAAATCCGGGCATTTCTCTGTTTATCTTGGGGACAAAATGGTTGATGGGTACCTGAAATGCGGCAGTATTTTGTATGCTCGTAAATTGTTCGACGAAATGCCCCAGAGGCATATAGTTACATGGAACTCCTTGATTGCTTCTTATATAAGTAATGAGAGAAGCGGAGAGGCTGTTAAGCTTTATTCTAGAATGGTGGGTCAGGAGGGCGTGTCCCCTGATGAGTACACGCTTTCCAGTATTTTCAAGGCTTTTGCTGGCTTGGGTCTTGTACTTGAAGGTAAATGTGTTCACTGTCAGGCAATTGTTTGGGGTTTGGAGATTTCAAATATGTTTGTTGGTAGTGCGCTCGTTGATATGTACGCTAAGTTTGGAAATATGAGGGATGCGGAACTGGTGTGTTGTCGGGTTAAGGATCAAGATGTTGTGTTGCTTACTGCATTGATTGTTGGTTACACACAACATGGCAATGATGTTGGTGCTTTAGAAGTATTTTTGGATATGACTAGGAAGGGAATTGAGGTTAATGAGTTTACTTTTGCGAGTATTTTGATTAGTAGTGGGAATTTAGGGGATGTTACTATTGGTAGGATGATCCATGGTCTTATGGTTAAGTCTGGTTTTGTCTCAGTCATTGCGTCTCATACTTCATTACTTACAATGTATTCAAAATGTGGGATGGTAGATGATTCTTTCACAGTGTTCAGGGAATTGGGTAACCCAAATCAGGTGACTTGGACATCTCTCATAACTGGTCTTGTGCAGAATGATAGGGAAGAGATTGCCATGTTGCAATTTAGGAAAATGTTACGTAACTCAACAACTCCGAATTCCTTTACACTATCAAGTGTTCTTCGGGGATGTGCAAGTCTTGCCATGCTTGAAACAGGAAGACAAATCCATGCAATTATAACAAAACAGGGATTGGATAAAAATAGATTTGTTGGGGCAGGGTTGATTGATTTTTATGGAAAATGCGGTACTGTGGAGCAGGCGAGATCAGTTTTTGATATGTTAACCGAAATTGATACTGTGTGTATGAATTCAATGATATACAGCTATGCCTTGAATGGTTCTGGACATGAAGCACTTGGATTGTATGAGAAGATGAAGGATTTGGACCTTGAACAAAATGATGTGACATTTTTAAGCATTCTTTTAGCATGCAACAATGCAGGCATGGTTGAGAAAGGCCATAGAATTTTCTCATACTTAAAACACAACAGTAATGTTCAATTGTCAGGAGATCATTATGCATGCATGGTTGACTTGCTTGGAAAATCTGGAAGACTTGAGGAGGCAGAAACATTGGTAAATGAAGCAAAAAATACCGATGTGGTTTTATGGAGGACACTGCTTAGCGCATGTCGGACTCATGGAGAAGTAAAAATGGCAGAGAGAATGATGGATAAAGTGCTAGAGCTTGCACCTGGTGATGAAGGAACTCATGTTTTGTTATCAAATCTTTATGCCTCTACTTGCAATTGGAGCCAAGTTATTGAGATGAAGAGTACAATGAGGGGCATGAGACTGAAGAAACAGCCTGCCATGAGCTGGGTTGAGATTGATAGAGAAATCCATACTTTTATGGCTGGTGATCTGTCCCATCCAGAATCAGGAGAGATTATCCAGATGCTGGGGAAACTGATCGAGAGGGTTAAAGTCCTTGGTTACGTCCCTGACACTAAATATGTTTTACAGGATATTGAGGAAGAGAAAAAGGAGAGATCTTTGTATTACCATAGTGAGAAGCTAGCCATAGCTTTTACATTATGTAGAGCTAGGGATAAAACTACAAATATTAGGATTCTTAAGAACCTTAGAGTCTGTGGAGACTGTCACAATTGGATAAAGTTTGTGTCTATTGCTGTTGGACGGGAAATTATAGCTAGAGATTCGAAAAGGTTTCATCATTTTAAGGATGGTTTGTGTACATGTGGCGATTATTGGTAAATTGACTTTGCTGGCTCGGTAAGCATGTGTTCTTCTCCTGTCTTTGCTTCCAAGAGGTATGGTTCATCTTCACTGCAGAATTGGTACATGAAATACTCAGTCTGTCCAATGGTTTTTTGTATCTGGCATTTGTATCACTAATGCAATGCAACCACTTTGTGGAACCGTCATGAATGTTTGGCTCTAGTTTTGAGGTGATTGCTATTGTTTCCTTATTATCATAGATATTATACTCTTGTTGGGTCTATCTTGTTTGACAAGCTGAAAGAAGCTGGAAATGAGATTATAAGAATGAACAAAGGGGAAAGACGGTAAGCCCAGGTGAAAAATGATATCATCTTACCATAACTTACAGATTCTTTGCACCAGGAAATCAGGACATTCACTATGATTTTATGGTGAAAGCTAAAGTTAACCACTTTACCTTGCTTTGCCAATAATTTGCTGTAGTTTCACCGTTTTAATTAGGTGATAATCTTCAAAATAGATTCATACCATATCAACTTAAAGAAGCAGAGCTAGTCTTTGTGGGCTGCAGTTATAAGTTTGAAATCTTATGAGACAGCACCAGTGCTATTACAATGTTAGGTAGCCTCTACTACACTAGCTCTATTACATTGTTAGGTAGCATCTACTATGTGAATCATTTTCTTAATATTATGTTGATAGGGGTAATATAGCAAGCTATTTTTACTTTCCTTGTACATGAGATTCTACCCTCTTTTCTATTTATCCTTCATCATTAATGAAAATAAAAAAAGAATCTTGTGTACCCAAAAAGAAAAGGTAATGCCACGGTCCATTCTACTGTTACTTCACCAGTGGAATGTGCCATTACAGCTAATCATCTAGTCATTATGTAGACCGAGTGCTTGGAGGGAGATAAAGGGGCCTATGAAGAGATGCATCCTCTAAAGAAAGACATTTTATCTGGCTTCATGGCATGGTGCTTTTACAGACCATCTTCATGCTATATGCTCTTTAGATTTTGACCCTTGATCTCTTTTTACTTCTTTGCTTTTTGTTCTTAACTGGTTTGTTTACCCTTTTAGATTCAGTTATTGTACACTCAGTGCTAGAAAAGTTCTTTATTTTAACAACATACATAATAGCATTAATTTTGATAGTGACAACACGACCTATAATTATTATAATTAAAGTAATATAACGTTACCAAGCATACAAGCATATGTGCACAATAGTGACAATAATAATTATCTTTTTTTATCACTTAATAATACTGAATTTCTACGTAGTAATAGAGTTGAATATTTGGGGTACCATCTAGTAAAATAAGCAATAATTATTTCTAATTGTTTTGGGTAAAGCTGATAATATCATCCAGCATCTTATGACAATTTTTTATTGTTAAAGCTTATATTATAAGAATTGGTCACTGGTTTTCCTTCACATCTATGATAAGTTCCATTTTGATGTTTATGTTAGTCTTCATATTTTACTTACCAAAAAGGAAAAAAAAAAGTCTTCATATTTTGGAGTTGAATTTAAGACTGATTTTGTAGCTCTTCTACTTGAAATAATGCCTTTTATGATCTTAATCTCAAAGTGAGCTCAATATGGCCAGTCAATCCAGCAATGAAAAAATTTACACTTCTTATTCGCAATGATGAATTCCATGGAGCAATGTATGAGATTT
Source organism: Lumnitzera littorea (assembly GCA_024138015.1). Taxonomy (NCBI): domain Eukaryota; kingdom Viridiplantae; phylum Streptophyta; class Magnoliopsida; order Myrtales; family Combretaceae; genus Lumnitzera; species Lumnitzera littorea. Next base: position 41,710,974 of record JAMXBB010000009.1, read on the forward strand.
GTGTTTCTAGCCCTGATAGCCATGTCTTGGAAATCAGCAACCAGCTCTGCTTCCCATCTGTCAAATCATAGACCATGCAGCAGATCATAGCCTCTCTGTTTCTTTCTCATTGTCCTTTGTAAACATATTACATTATAGCATTCTTATGGATTTCAGTCTTCCAAATTTTAGTGGTTCTCTATTGTGTAACCACTCCTTTCAAGGTTAATCTATGATTCTTGTTACCAGGAAGTTGACCTTCTTATTTATCCATTGAGAAGGTGAAGCAGCAGATTCTATGAATATATGGTCACTATGTGCATCGTCTCTGCTTTTCTTGCATGGGGCTATCACAACTACAGAGGTAACTAATGTGATGATTGTTTTTCTCATTTCTTCTCTCTTTCTGTTATTTGATAAACTACACTCTGGTTGTATCCTTTCTTTTTTCCAAGGAAAGGTTCCTTAAAAAGAACGATTAATTTCAGTGGATAAGCTGCTTTGTACTATCCTGTGCTTGCTGAGTTTGCGAGTTGGTATTAGTTTAGGGCCAACACTCTTAACTCTATCGACTTGTTCTTATGGGAGTCATTTTGCATCTCCTTTGCCTATCACTTGGTTGATAGTATACTGCACATATCAAATCAACCATAAGAGGGAATAGCCAGAATATGAATCTTTATGTACTAGGCTACATACTCTATATCATGGTCTGTGAACAGGATAAAAATGATGACTTCCTTTCAAGTATTCCCAATCTTTAATTTACTTATGTTAGTGGCAGGATTTGGGAATGTAAAATAGGGCATTTCTGGTGTTGATAGTCTGACTTTCCGATGGGTACTGATTTTCTAAAATTTGCAATAAAATATGAAATTGGGTAACGAATGCTAAACACAAAATATTCCTGGGAATGGTAGGTGAAAGCTTGATGCTCTTCATAGTTGAACCTGCTGTGTGAAAGGATGGTGCTCAGATTGTTTGGATCTGCTGAATAATTAACACTATATAATGCACACACCTCATGTCTTTATGGACGAATTCATCTTTGAAGTTGATAATTGCATTAATGAGTTAATATTTACTTGTCAAGCAGGGATCCCTTTTTTGTCTGGATTTGTATGAGCGCTTTACTGTATGTGCTGTGTGCATGCTCATCATGCATTTTGATTTTTGCAGTGTAATGTACCTGCTCCACCCAGCTTATTGCATCACATCCTTTCCCGTTAGAGGCAGATGAAAGGATGGGGTAGAAACATACATTAGCCTTCTGGAAGTTGCCATGTCTCTGTACTGTGTGCAGTTCATGCTTCAGATAAGAACAGGGTATAAGGTTGTCTTTGTATTCTATTCTGCTAACTTGTGGCAGGAGCCCTCTGTTTGCATCTTTTTAAGGGTAAACCAAAAATAAATAGAAATCCAAAACAGAGATTGAGTTAGAACTTTCTCAACACATAATTAAGTTGTTAGATTTTTATGCTCTCCACAACTTTCTTAGACTATTACCGGAACTTCTGTTAGTTGCTCCAGACTACCTTGAGGAGTTGGGGCTGCAGACAACTCAGCAACTGCAGTTTAGGGAGATGACAGTGGAGGGCCTTTGAGGAGTGGGAAGACGCAAACAGATCAATTCGTCAGGGCTTACATTTATTTTAAGGACGATCCTGTTGATCCAAGTGGTTTGAAGCATTTTGCAGCTATCTTAGATACAAGTGAAGGGTTTGAACATGTTTGCTCATGGCTTCATGATTTGTTTGCTGACATAGTTCCCCATCCCCAGTCGAAAGATTGACCAAACATAGTGCAATTTTTCATCTTTTCTTTCAAATTATTTTTTAAATTATTAGTATTATTATTATTATTTTTAATTTTTTAAACATCCCGATGATCCTTCCTCCTGCCAAGCAACTTATCTAGGAAATACATGTAGTTATAATAGAAAATATGATATTGAATTTAATGTTTGGAGAAGTTGGCTATGTTTCCGTTGATGAGTTAATGCTTATTAAACGTTGCGTCGTGTATGCTTTAAACCTTTACTACTTTCAGGAAACCATATGATAACTGATGTTTTTTCCTTGACCGAATAGGTTGTAATATGAATAACGCTCTATACAAGGACTGCCATTTCTCGGTTTTACTGGTGAGCTGCTCTAATTTCCCTCTGTTTAGAAAGCATGACTAAAATGGACAGACCATCCTTTGCACTTAGCGAATTTTGCATGGGTGTTCTTATCGAAATTCGAATTGGAAGAAGGTGATTAAAATGCAACATTGAAATCTGGTAATGGAAAGCTGTGTTGATCGAACGTACAGTGATCTTATGAAATTTCAGATTATCAGGGGTACCTTTCAAAATTGATGTCAATTTTTTTTTTTTTCAAGATTGGAGAAACCACGTTATTTCTAGAGTTTTCTTACACATAAATAGAGGTCTTTCGGTTCCTAAAGCATTACTCTCTTTTTCTTTTTTTTCCCCCTGTTATCTGTTCAATTTTTCTTTCATTTCCTTCATATCTAAATTGTGTGGTACCAGGAAATCCCAACGGAACTTGGCTAGCTAACGTTCGAATATAAAACCTGTAGTCCATAAGCTGATAATGGCTTGAGTGGATCTCAAACATGAAAGGGAACTCTTTGCCTAGACTTGAAAAGGGGATTATTCTACTATTTCATCGGCAAGGCTACCTAACTCATCGTCTCATTTGTATTAACTTTAGTGGTCATCTTAAAGGTCAAATAATGGACATAACGGTTTTACGAGTTCAATCCAATTAACTCAATGAGCGGAATGCATCAATGCAGGAAAAGTTCCAAGGTTGCCCCCTTTTGTTTAACATTGCCATAGATTCTGGCTGACAATCACCACTGCGGGAAAGAAATCCATGTCAAAGATCAAACTGACGATCTGGCTAACTAGCTGCTAAACATAAAGAAAGAGAGAGCCTCGTGCGATTAGGTCGGGGGCTTTAATTCATTTATGAAGCTTACGTCATGACAATGGAATGTGGACGTTTGAAAGAGAAAAGAAGACCAATCCAATTAGAATGGTTGCTGTACCTGTAAGTTAGATGATGGTCTAATTATGTGATTAAGGCCTGATGTAAATAGGAAAAAGAAGAAACGATGAGGTTCATACTCCGTAAACAGAAGATAAGTAATCATCTATAAACTATAACCAAGTAAAGAAGGGAATAAATTTAAAAGAGAAAAAAATTTGATATATTTAAACTTAGCATTTGACCGTTCAAACTGAATAGGATAAGAAGAATTAGATAACATATGATAAAATAATCCTATTACATCATATTTGGTGTATACAGTATCAGATATAAAATTTTATGATTGAAAAATTAAAAAAAAAATTAATTATTAATAATATAAATTACAATAAAGTCTAATATTATCATTTAAGAATTTGATGTAAGTTATTTTTGAAATTTTTATATTTATCTTATACAAAGTAATTGTTATACTATTAAATATCTTATATAAATTTTTAAACTTTTATCCACTACTTTAACACCTCTTCTATCCAGTATTCAATGCTATAAAATTATAGCAACTCAAGGATAACTGAGGCTAGAAAACGATCAGACGAGACTAGGGGCTATCGGCCTATGGTCGAGATTCAATTCCTTGAGAGTGGGACAAGAGGAAAGCTTTCTCCCTCAACGGATGCCTTAAGTCTAGTATAGATGTGCTGTAGGTACCTTACTTGAATATGTGGATAAGACAAAACCTGTGTCTTAAACGCCACCAAGTTGACAAGAAAAAGGAATTAGAAAAAAATAAAAGAAAAGAAAAGGTCTACACGTATCTTTTTCTTGTTTAGACTATGGTTCAAACCCCTTACATCAATTTCTAATCTAAGTTTTGTATATCAAGCTATTTCATCTTTTAACATTATTGACACTCTGACCTATATTTTGATTTATGTTTTGACCAACACAATGCACTTCTTAAATCATCAAATCACCTAATTCCAACACTATTCCCTTGCGTCTAAACACCATTCCTCTACTTCTATGCTCCATCAAAATATTTCAGTATCCCAAACTTAAATTACAATGAAAATATAACGCATGCAAAGCAAATTACTTAAGGAAACATAACTTTCATACACTTCCAGCTCACTATTTCCATGTTGAACCAAAATTACCCAAAATATAATTTTATAGTTTTTCAAAAATATTACACAACATTTAAATAGATCCTTTGAAGAACTTATACTCAAAAATTGGAGTAGAAACTACATCATTTATTGTTTCTAAATTTATTACAAAATTTGTTTTTAGGACCATTTCTTAAAGAACCTATGTTTCTGCTCTGATTCTAGAAATTCTGGTTTAATATTTGAATTCCTCATCCAAAAATACTTAGGAAAACCAAGTTTCATAATTTTTGGATCTCATTTGCCATTTTTACAATTTTAGGAAAGGAAAATTGGAAAACACAACACTTACTAGAATCCAAACTTATAGCTACCAAGGGACCGTTGGGTTGTGTCAACAGAGCCTTTCTAGGGGTTTTCCTTCATCCCATGGTGGTGGTTGCAAGTCAGGTCACGCACATACTCTTAATCTTGCATATACCCAGATTTGCAACATATTATTTTATGAGTTTTCCCAACTTCTCCTCTATGCCTTCTTAAGTTCTTTTTTTTGGGACTTAGAGTTCATCGAAAATAATTTACAAAAATATTTTTTTGCTTTTATACTAATGGATATAGCTGGTTGGAGCAATTTCCAAGGTTGCATGTATTTTCTCCTTAAAAATCCTTTGATTTCCTTAAGCAATCATGTGTCAGTTTCCCAAAGTGTTGCTCCTCTTACTATAACCTTAATTTTTTATGCTTGAAACCTCTTTAGAATGTTGTCTTCATATTAGTTTTATTATTTTTTTATTATTTAACTTAGTTAGGTTAGCATTTTATACATATATCTGTGTATATATTTTAATACTTGTTAATTATAGGTACATCTATTACACACCAAATATATTGAACATGTATGCATATTTCCTAGATATTATTTATTGTATTTCTATTTATTTCTTTATCAAAATAATTTATCTTTGAAGGCTCATAAATTATCAAAACTCAAATCGCGCGTTTCCAATAGCAATGAACAATTTCATTTAACTATGTGTTTTGTTAAATTAAATATTTTACCTACCTTATTTTGTCAAATAAACACTACTAAGGTTTTTCTTTTGACTTTTGCAACCTTATATTAAAAATTCGTCTAATTCCAAGAATATTTTCTTGGACCCTAAATCTATTGATTTGAAATAACTACAATTGCTTACATAATAAAATTTGGGATTCGTACTTCTCATGAGCACTTCATTTTATTACTTCACAAGTTATATCTTACGAGTTCCATTTTTAAGATTAATACGTCACCTTTTTGAGTCCTCGATAATTGGTCAAAAACTAGGGTTTTACATTTCACCCCATTTACAAAAAGTTTTGTCTTTAAAACTTTCACACTTTAGAATAGTAGAGTTTCACTCTCTTTATTACACTTTTGTTGTGCAACTCTAATTCCCACATCAAATCATAATCATCAACTTTTGTTAAAGTTATGACTTCAATACACTTACACCCAATCTTATTCTTTAGCTTTCTTACGTTAATTTACGTAGCCACAACTTCTATCACTATTCCATTTGTCATCTTATAGCTTTATGAGCTAAATACATCCTCTTGCTAAAGTTACATATAAAATCCTCAACAAGATAACTTCTCACATATTTTCTATCATTAATTCATCTAATAGACTTTAATGTCTTTAATAAGAACATCAATACATCAACTCCATGTGTTACTATATAAGTTATTTTAGGTTAATAAACTTTTGAAGTTTAATATCATTTCAACTCAATCCTTATCTTTTATATGTTCTAGCCTAGGTTTTGACCTAGATTTTGAGTCAATACATTCTCATACTTTCAAGCCATAGTATTCTCTGAGGTAGGTTTTGAGTCATATTAAGTTCAAGATGCTATGACATGACATATTCTAACTTATTTTCTAATCCTTAATTTAGATAGGATTTCACCTCCATTTTAGTTATATGCTTGAGTGTTTCATATAGCTAGTACGCATATAATACCAAGTATGAGTGGGCAATATGAGCTTTTCATTGACATGGATTGAAGTGAGATAAAGAGTGACTCAACCTAGTTGGATTAGTTTTGAATCAAATAAGATTGATACAACTCTTGGACCAATAAGATACGTAAAGGAACCGATTGATTACCAATCTTACGATCAATATGACATGACTGGATTAATAATAAAGACAAAAAAACTCAACATAAGAGACATAAGAGTCATGATAGTTAGAAAACTAAACAAAAGAAACACAAGAGTCATAGATTTGCCATTTGTTTCTATGCTAACTTATGTGTGCCAAGGCATATATGAAGAATGCCACTTCGTATTAGTTTAACTATATCTCATGCTACATCTACTTACTTTTCTTCTTACAATGATGATTACTGGGAATGTTCAACTTTTCTACTCATTACTTAACCTACTCTTACTATTCAAGAGTACTATTGTTTTGCCTTCTTAACTAATGTAGCTAATCTAGATTGCCTCATACATACCTTCCTATTACACATTTTTATCTTTACAAAGTTTCCTAGTTCATAACTTGACTCAATCCATTTCTTTTCTATTCGCAATTGTTATATGTGTACAAATCTTCTGTTCAATTCCTTCAATATACCAATTTATTATGAATTCACTAAGATTTCCTCCTCAATATCAACTCAAGTCCATTAATTTTCCAACAACTTTTTAAAGACTTTTGCTCAAAAGTTCCCTCAATCCATGCTACTCTTCATACTTTCTATCTCTTCTTTATAAAGAATTTAGATCGCTACTCCTTGACATGTCTTAAATCTCATTTCTATCCTTACTTCGATTCTTTAGATCCATGCAAATGCCACAACTTTTCAATCCATCACTCTTCAAATCCTAATCCTTATACAAGTTGTGATTCTCGGAGACCCATTTCATAAATCATGCTTTGATACCACCTTATAACACCCTACCTTTTAGGTGTCTACTTAAAAATTTTCTTAACTTTTAATAGTTGAAGATGGTTTGTTACTACCATTCTTGAGTTAAGGAAAATGTAGAATTTGTACTTCACCTGTTATACATCAACATAATGCTCTTCATTATCAAAACACTTCTCATCTGATATAAAATATAACAACGGAAGTCTTTCTCAAGTGTGAGCCAAATTCAAAGCATCACAACTATAAATTCTTATACAATACATATCTCCATTAAGATATCTTTATATAATACAATTTGATTAGAAGGTCTACATAACACTTTTATAATCTCCCATTGAGGCCTTTGCATAAAACTTGACAATCTATCCATAGAGTTCCTTCTTAATACTTGAATTTGGTTTATGATTCACTTTAGCTACATATGGGTTTTATCTAATACACTTTCTAACCAATATTTTGACTTATTTTCTTCTTTACGGTTTACCTTAATAATACCAATTATGTGTACTAGGGTCTCCTTGCTTTCATGATGTCAAATCTTAACTAACTTCTTTCAAAACTTGAGGATAAGAAAACTCATCCCCACAGCTTACTATAAGCTAAGCGAGACTAGATAGACAAATAATATGAGCAAAATCACACCATAGATACATAAGAAATTCACCAAGTCAATTACAATACATTTTAATTCAACCAAGCAATACAAATGTAGCAAATGCGTGCCATGATAATGTATGTGACATTCATTGGTACCGATATTCTAGCCTAGCCTCAGCCTAAGCCCTCATCCAATTGGTCGACTTCAATTTGGGTATTTGAACACAAATGAAAGTTCATAAACTTAGAAAAGAGTTTAACAAGCTTAACCTTGCCTAAGCTATACAATTCTACATGCTCGAAAACCAATCTTTGTAAATCAAGATGTTTGTATTATAGAACCAAACTCCTATAAACTAAATTGTTGCTTAACAAAAACCAGGTTTTCAAGATAAAGCTTAACCGAGCGAAATTTCCAATTTTTAGAAAACTTGACTTATAAGTCTTTTTCATACCGTGCCATGAATGCATCATTCGTATACTAAGAAATATCAAGCAACTATCAAACTACACAAGCAAGCTTATTCATCTCATTATTAACTAAGCTTTCATTTAAACTAATTTACATTTTCATTTTTAAAGCCTCAATATTGGGTTCACTTAAGTGAACACCTTAAGAGGTACGGTTAGTACTTAATCCCTTTATTGAGCTAATACAGAACTAGGTATATTAAGATCAATCAACAACCTAGCAACATAGTATATTGCATATATGAAACATGAATCAACTAACAATACATGTACCCAATAGATCAAGAATTATCCAGCAACTCATCAAACAACATATCACATTCACACACAAGATCAATCACATTCATTAAAATCTACTCCAGAAAACAATCAATCCACTTACTACATCTACTCAATGATTTTCCCCAAAAACTTATCCTTGCACTTGAGGCTCCTCTTTGCTATTTTCACCTAAACAAACACGTACAACATCTAGAGTCAATATATGTCAAGCATAAGCAAGATTACTAACCTACTTAAACTTGGGGTCTAAGTCTTAGTATTGCTTTTTTTAAGATAACTTTGATCTCAAATACATTCTAACCTAGTTTCTGACTACCTCCTATACATAAGGTCCTTCTAATGTACTTTCTAACATAGTTTCTCACCTCCTCAATATTATATGGATATTATTATATCACATTTCCTTATCACATCTACCTAATTCTTAAATAAAAGGCTTTTAACAAAACACCTAGATCAAAACAGTTGTCCTTTTTTTTTTTCATCCTTTAAGAGAAAAAGCAAATAAACTTTGATGTAGAAGCATTCGGGATCATTTCCTTTTATTTTTTTATTTCTGTCAAAATTACAAAGGTTGTTTCCCTTGATTTCCAACTCATAGCACAAGAATAAGCTAACATTTGTCACAATATCATTTCCTTTTATTTTGATGGATGGGTTAAAACTTCACCAGAATGTATAATTTACTACTTGTACTTTGAAAACATCAATTTGCTACCTGATTGAAGTATTTTAATTTAATTTTTCATGACTAATTTTGTTACCTAAACTAATCTTATTAAGTTAGTTTACTGATGTGGATGTAAGGACGATCCATAAATTGTTTTGTGACTAATAGTGGGTCGGACGACTCACTTTGCCTTAAGCAACCGTTCCAACCACTCCAGGGTTGGGGATAGCTAATGATCACCTAATGGTCATCCTTATGTCTATGTTCGAGTAGCAAAAATACTAGGAAAATTTTAATTATATAGTAAATTGATCTTTTCAAAGTACATGTAGTAAGTTGCATATTTTGGTAAAGTTTAAGTACCATTTATGACATTAACCCTTTGATAGACTATATTTCATATTTTAAATTTAAGAATTTGTGTTAAGATGGATTAAAGCATAGTATAATGATTATATCTACCTCTCCTTGCACAAGATGCTGAATAGGATAGGTGTATTAGAACAACAATCCTATAGTACCATGATGGATGTTATAAAGGATAATTCAAAAGTCAAATCGATAACTGTAGTTTTGTACAAGTGTAGACCTATATCGGTCAATGGAGCTAGGGGCTCATTGTCATGTCCCGAAGTAGTAGAGTCGTAATAGTGCCGCCGTGTAAACCATTCTAAAATAAAAGTTAACTTTACAACTACTATCTTAGACTTGATCTACATAAGGCGTCAATAACTAACTCGCTTTAAAATAAACGGTTTATAAATTAAATAAGTTATTTTTATACCATTAAATATCTTATATAAATTTTTAAACTTTTATCCACTATTTGAACACCTCTTCTATCCGGTATTCAATGCTATAAAATTATAGCAACTCAAGGAAAACTGAGGCTAGAAAACGATCAGGCGAGACTAGGGGCTATCAGCCTATGGCTGAGATTCAATTCCTTGAGAGTGGGACAAGAGGAAAGCTTTCTCCCTCAACGAATGCCTTAAGTCTAGTATAGATATGCTGTAGGTACCTTACTTGAATATGTGGATAAGACAAAACCTGAGTCTTAAACGCCACTAAGTTGACAAGAAAAAGGAATTAGAAAAAAATAAAAGAAAAGAAAAGGTCTACACGTATCTTTTTCCCGTTTAGACTATGGTTTATAAAGTGAACTAATCTAGTAAGTCGTTTAATGCATATATTTTATTCTCTTATTTTTGTAAATGAATGTACTTATTTGATAATAATCATTTATTATGATATAATTCCAACATTAAACGAAAAAAAATATTCTATATAAAAATAATTGGTAAATAAAAAATAAAAATCGTGAAGATATTTGGTAATTAAAGCGCACACTAATCATATTTATACAAAATTTTTAAGTAAACATCTAAGAAGCATACATCTTTTCTTATTATAGAATTAATCCCTTTTTTACGGCCTCATACTATAGAGTTTAATTCAAGATTTGTTGTTTGATTACCTTGAATTTAAAAGAAAGAGTATGTTAGCAGGATGCTTTAGATAGTGGTATTAGATAAAGAATAGGACAGGTAAACTTTGTACATTTTAGAAGATGATGAATTACTACCTAGGGAAGAATTTAATTGGGAAAGAAATTGTTTCTCCAAAGAACAAAAAAAAAAAAAAGGAGTAATTTGCATATGCATTATGATTCTTCTGCCATAATTAATAATTGATGAACAATATCTAATTTGTGTAAATTAATTTTGAGTCAAAAGTATGACATAATATGTTGGGGAATTATATATAGACTATTGAATTCAATTCATGGAAGGCATTTTATAATAGTAAAATTTACACATTAGAGGATAAATGTTTAGATTAGATTCAAATAAAGATGAATGATTTTAATGGTATAAAAAGCAGATAAACGTTGCTAAATCGAGGGAAATAGAGATACCGATATATGGTTGTTATAACTTTGTTAAATGTTATTAATGAGGTAGATACCAACATCTATTTTGTCACTTAATATACCACATCAACAGCATCCTCTTTTGCACCATTTTTAATGATATATGATTATTTTTAAGCTACTAAAACTTTTCATCCTCTACTTGAAATTGGATTCGAAGATTTGTCCCTTTTCATATAATTTTTCCTTTATATTGTTGAAAGAATCATTTAAAAGATTTGTATAAGCTTTCAACTTAAGACAAATATGAGCTAAATCTAGAGTATCACAACTATAAATTCTTATATAATACATGTCTCTATCAAGATATCTTTATATAATACAATTTGATTAGAAGGTCTACACAACACTTTTATAATCTCCCATGAAGGCCTTTGCACACAACTTTACAATCCATCCATAGAGCTCCTTTTTAGTACTTGAATTTAGTTTCAGATTCATTTCAACTGCATAAGGGTTTTATCAAGTACACTTTTTGACCAACATTCTGACTTGTTTTCTACTTCATGGTTTACCTCAATGATACCAATTATGTGTAGTAAGGTCTCTTTACTTCCATGATATGAGATCTTACCTAACTTCTTTTAGAACTTGAAGATAAGAAAACTTATCTCTTTAACTTATAGTAAGCTAAGTGAAAGTGGACAGAAAAATAACAATATAAGTAGAATCACATCATAAATACATAATCAATTCACCAAGTTAGTCATAAGACACTTTAATTCAACCAAGCAATACAAACACAACAAACAAGTGCTATGCTAATGTACATAACATACATCAATACCGATATCCCCCAACCTCAACCTTAGCCCCAGCTTTAGCCTTAACCTTCATTCGATTGGTTAACTTCAATTTGAAGACGTTTTTGTTACAAAACTGACCTCGTAGAAACTAAACTGTTGCTTTAAAAAAAACCAAGTTTTCAAGATAGAAAGCTAAGTGATATTTCCATTTTTTAGAAAACTTGACCCATAGGTCCTTTTCGTACTGTGCCATGTCAGGCCATGCCGTGCTATGCCATACCATGCATGAGCCACATACTAAGGAATACCAAGCAACTATCAAATCACACAAGTAAGCTTATTCATCTCAATATTAGCCAAGCTTTCACATAATTTAATTTACATTTTCATTTCTAAAGTCTCGGTATTCAGTTCACTCAAGTGAAGACTTTAGGAGACAGGGTTAATGCCTAATCTCTTTGTTGAGTTAGTACATAACTAAGCACATTAGGATCAATTAACAACCCAATAACATCATACATCGCAAACATGAAACATGAATCAACCAACAATACATATACCCAACAGATCAGAAATTATCCCAACAACTCATTAGATGGCATATCACATTCACACATAAGATCAATCATATTCATTGTAGTTGGGGAATAAAGCTAATATAAATACTTGAACTTTCATATTTTTTCATTTTAACACTTTTTTAAATTTGTTCATTTTAGCACTCCAACTTTTTAAATAAGATAAGTTGGTATCTCCATTATAATTACTATTATTAAAAAATGGTAAAATAATAATATAAATACATCAATTTTCTTTTTTATTTTTATTTTAGTGCTCAAACTCTATTTTTTATTTTATTTTGATGCTTCAATTTTTTAAAATGAAACAAATAAATATTCCTTATAACAGCTATTATAAAAAAATATTAATCTATTTCATTTAAAAAGTTAGAGTATTAAAATGAAAAAATTTAAAATTTAGGTACTAAAATGAAAAAAAAAAATGAAACTTCAGGTATTTTTAATGACTTTATCCCTTGCATTTAGATAAGTTAAGAGTAGATAAAATCTACTTACTAAGGTCACTTAGTAGTTTCTCTCAAAAACTAATCCTTGCACTCGATGCTTCTCCTTACCTGTTTCACCCAAACAAACGTGTACAACATCTAGAGTCAATATATAAAAAGTATAAATAAGATCCCTAACTTAGTTACACTTAGGGATCAAGTCTTAATATTATTCTTTCTAAGACAACTTTGATCTTAGATACATTCTAACTCAATTTTTGACCTAGTTTTTAATTACCCCCTATACATAAGTTCCTTCTAGTGTACTTTTTGATATAGTTTCTAACCTCCTCAATATTATATGGATATTATTACATATCGTTTCCTTAACACATCTACCTAATTCTTAAATAAAACGTTTTAATGAAACACTTGTTAAATGTCCAATTTGCTATAATACTATTAATATATTACTTAGGTTAACTTTATGGCTAAAATCACATGAAGGGCATAATAGATTATTTCAAAAATACTTACAGATATCTAAAATCAACCAAACCCCCTACATCGATTTCTAATCTAAGTTTTGTATATCAAGCTATTTCATATTTTAACATTATTGACACTCTGACCTACATTTTGACTCACATTTTGACCAACACAATGTACTTCTTAAATCATCAAATCACTTGATTCCAACACCATTCCCCTACTTCTATGCTCCATCAAAATATTTCAGTATCCCAAACTCAAATTACAATGAAAATATAACACATGCAAAGCAGATTACTTAAGGAAACATAACTTTCATACACTTCCAGCTCACTATTTCCATGTTGAACCAAAATTACCCAAAATATAACTTTATAGTTTTTCAAAAATATTACACAACATTTAAATAGATCCTTTAAGGAACTTATACTCAAAAATTGGAGTAAAAACTACATCATTTATTATTTCTAAATTTATTACAAAATTTGTTTTTAGGACCATTTCTTAAAGAACCTATGTTTTTGCTCTAATTCTAGAAATTCTGGTTTAATATTTGAATTCCTCATCAAAAAATACTTGGAAAAACCAAGTTTCATAATTTTTGGACCTCATTTGCCATTTTTACAATTTTAGGAAAGGAAAATTGGAAAACACAACACTTACTAGAATCCAAACTTATAGCTAACAAGAGATCATTGGGTTGTGTCGATAGAGCCTTTCTAAGGGTTTTCCTTCATCCCATGGTGGTGGTTGCACGTCAGGTCATGCACGTACTCTTGATCTCGCATATACCCAGACTTGTAACATATTATTTTATGAGTTTTCCTAACTTCTCCTCTATGCCTTCTTAAGTTATTATTATTATTTTTTTTTTGGACTTAGAGTTCACCCAAAATAATTTATAGAAATATTTTTTTGCTTTTATACTAATGGATATAGCTGGTTGAAGCAATTTCCAAGGTTGCATGTATTTTCTCCTTAAAAATCCTTTAATTTCCTTAAGCAATCATGTATCAATTTCCTAAATGGTTGCTTCTCTTATTATAACCTTAATTTTTTATGCTTGAAACCTCTTTGGAATGTTGTCTTCATATTAGTTTTATTATTTTTTTATTATTTAACTTAGTTAGGTTAGCATTTTATACATATATCTATGTATATATTTTAATACTAGTTAATTATAGGTATGTCTGTTACACACCAAATATATTGAACATGTATGCATATTTCCTAGATATTATTTATTGTATTTCTATTTATTTCTTTATCAAAATAATTTATCTTTGAAGGCTCATAAATTATCGAAACTCAAATCGTACGTTTCCAATAGCAATGAACAATTTTATTTAATTATGTGTTTTGTTAAATTAAATATTTTACACACCTTATTTTGTCAAATAAACACTACCAAGGTTTTTCTTTTGACTTTTGCAACCCTATATTAAAAATTCGTTTAATTCCAAGAATCTTTTCTCAGACCCTAAATTTATTGATTTGAAATAACTACAGTTGCTTACATAATAAAATTTGGGATTCATACTTCTCACGAGCACTTTATTTTATCACTTCACAAGTTATATCTTATAAGTTCCATTTTTATGATAAATACGTCACCTTTTTAAGTCCTTAATAATTGGTCGAAAACTAGGGTCTTACATTTCACCCCATTTACAAAAAGCTTCGTCTTCAAAACTTTCACACTCTAGAATAGTAGAGTTTCACTCTCTTTATTATACTTTTGTTGTGCAACTCTAATTCCCACATCAAATCATAATCATCAACTTTTGTTAAAGTTATGACTTCAATACACTTACACCTAATCATATTCTTTAGCTTTCTTATGTTAATTTACGTAGCCATAACTTCTATCTCTATTCCATTTGTCATCTTATAGCTTTATGAGCTAAAGACATCCTCTTGCTAAAATTACATTCAAAATCCTCAACAAGA
The DNA here is from genome assembly GCA_024138015.1 of Lumnitzera littorea. NCBI lineage: Eukaryota > Viridiplantae > Streptophyta > Magnoliopsida > Myrtales > Combretaceae > Lumnitzera > Lumnitzera littorea. Next base: position 41,726,138 of record JAMXBB010000009.1, read on the forward strand.
TAACTTCTCACATAGTTTCTATGTCATTAATTCATCCAATAGACTTTAATGTCTTTAATAAGAACATCAATACATCAACTTCATGTGTTACTATATAAGTTATTTTAGGTTAACAAGCTTTTGAAGTTTAATATCATTTCAACTCAATCCCTATCTTTTATACGTTCTAGCCGAGGTTTTGACCTAGGTTCTGAGTCAATACATTCTTATACTTTCAAGCCATAGTATTCTCTGAGGTAGGTTTTGAGTCATATTAAGTTCAAGATGCTATGACATGACATATTCTAACTTATTTTCTAACCCTTAATTTAGATAGGATTTCACCTCCATTTTAGTTATAGGCTTAAGTGTTTCATATAGCTAGTACACATATAGTACCAAGTATAAGTGGGCAATATGAGCTTTTCATTGACATGGACTGAAGTGAGATAAATAGTGACTCAACCTAGTTGGATTAGTTTTGAATCAAATAAGATTGACACAACTCTTGGACCAACAAGATACGTAAAGGAACCGATTGATTACTAATCTTACGATCAATATGACATGATTGGATCAATAATAAAGACAAAAAAACTCAACATAAGAGACATAAGAGTCATGATAGTTAGAAAACTAAACAAAAGAAACACAAGAGTCATAGATTTGCCATTCGTTTTTGTGCTAACTTATGTGTGCTAAGGCATATATGAAGAATGCCACTTCGTATTAGTTTAACTATATCTCATGCTACATCTAATTACTTTTCTTCTTACAATGATGATTATTGGGAATGTTCAACTTTTCTACTCATTACTTAACTTACTCTTACTATTCAAGAGTATTATTGTTTTGCCTTCTTAACTAATGTAGCTACTCTAGATTGCCTCATATACACTTTCCTATTGCCATATTTTTATCTTTACAAAGTTTCCTAGCTCATAACTTGACTCAATCTGGATCTTTTCTATTCACAACTGTTATATGTACGCAGATCTTCTGCTCAATTCTTTCAATATACCAATTTATTATGAATTTACTAAGATTTCCTCCTCAATATCAACTCAAGTCCATTAATTTTCCAACAACTTTTTTAAGACTTTTGCTCAAAAGTTCCCTCAATCCATGCTACTCTTCATACTTTCTGTCTCTTCTTCATAAAGAATTTGGATCGCTACTCCTTGACATGTCTTAAATCTCATTTCTATCCTTACTTCGATTCTTTAGATCCATGCAAATGCCACAACTTTTCAATCCATCACTCTTCAAATCCCAATCCTTATACAAGTTGTGATGCTCGGAGGCCCATTTCATAAATCATACTCTGATGCCACCTTTTAACACTCTACCTTTTAGGTGTCTGAGTAAAAATTTTCTTAACTTTTAGTAGCTGAAGATGGTTTGTTACTACCATTCTTAAGTTAAGGAAAATGTAGAATTTGTACTTCACTTGTTATACATCAACATAATGCTCTTCATTATCAAAACACTTCTCATTTGATATAAAAAATAACGATGGAAGTCTTTCTCAAGTGTGAGCCAAATTCAAAGCATCACAACTATAAATTCTTATACAATACATATCTCCATTAAGATATCTTTATATAATACAACTTGATTAAAAGGTCTACATAACACTTTTATAATCTCCCATTGAGGCCTTTGCATATAACTTGACAATCTATCCATAGAGTTCCTTCTTAATACTTGAATTCAGTTTATGATTCACTTTGGCTACATAGGGGTTTTATCCAATACACTTTTTAACCAATATTTTGACTTATTTTCTTCTTTACGGTTTACCTCAATAATACCAATTATGTGTACTAGGGTCTCCTTGCTTTTATGATGTCAGATCCCAGCTAACTTCTTTCAAAACTTGAGGATAAGAAAACTCATCCCCTCAGCTTACTATAAGCTGAGCGAGACTGGATAGACAAATAATATGAGCAAAATCACACCATAGATACATAAGAAATTCACCAAGTCAATTACAATATACTTTAATTCAACCAGGAAATGCAAATGCAGCAAATGCGTACCATGATAATGTATGTGACATCCATTGGTATCGATATTCTAGCCTAGCCCCAGCCCAAGCCCTCATCCAATTGGTCGCTTCAATTTGGGTATCTAAACACAAATGAAAGTTCATAAACTTAGAAAAGAGTTTAAGAAGCTTAACCTAGCCTAAGCTATACAATTATACATGCCTAAAAACCAATCTTTGTAAACCAAGATGTTTGTATTATAGAACCAAACTCCAATAAACTAAATTGTTGCTTAACAAAAACCAGGTTTTCAAGATAAAGCTTAACCAAGCGAAATTTCCAATTTTTAGAAAACTTGACTTGTAAGTCTTTTTCATACCATGCCATGAATGCATCATCCGCATACTAGGAAATATCAAGTAACTATCAAACTACACAAGCAAGCTTATTCATCTCATTATTAGCTAAGCTTTCATTTAAACTAATTTACATTTTCATTTTTAAAGCCTCAATATCGGGTTAAGTGAATACCTTAAGAGGTACGGTTAGTACTTAATCTCTTTATTGAGCTAATACAGAACCAGGCATATTAAGATCAATCAACAACCTAGCAACATAGTATATTGCATTTATGAAACATGAATCAACTAACAATACATGTACCTAATAGATCAGGAATCATCCAGCAACTCATCAAACAACATATCACGTTCACACATAAGATCAATCACATTCATTAAAATCTATTCCGGAAAACAATCAATCCACTTACAAAGTCTACTCAATGATTTCCCTCAAAAACTTATCCTTGCACTTGAGGCTCCTCTTTGCTTGTTTCACCTAAACAAACACATACAACATCTAGAGTCAATATATGTCAAGCATAAGCAAGATTACTAACCTACTTAAACTTGGGGCCTAAGTCTTAGTATTGCTCTTTTTAAGACAACTTTGATCTTAGATACATTCTAACCTAGTTTCTGACTACCTCCTATACATAAGGTCTTTCTAATGTACTTTCTAACATAGTTTCTCACCTCCTCAATATTATATGGATATTATTATATCACATTTCCTTATCACATCTACCTGATTCTTAAATAAAAGGCTTTTAATGAAACACTTAGATCAAAACAGTTGTCCTTTTTTTTTTTTTCTTCCTTTGAGAGAAAAAGCAAATAAACTTTGATGTAGAAGTATTCGGGATCATTTCCTTTTATTTTTTTATTTCTGTCAAAATTACAAAGGTTGTTGGATGGGTTAAAACTTCACCAGAATGTGTAATTTACTACTTGTACTTTGAAAACATCAATTTGCTATCTGATTGAAGCATTTTAATTAAATTTTTTGTAACTAATTTTGTTACCTAAACTAATCTTATTAAGTTTGTTTACTAATGTGGATGTAAGGATAATCCATAAATTGTTCCATGACTAATAGTGTGTCGAATGACTCACTTTGCCTTAAGCAATCATTCCAACCACTCTAGGTTTAGGGATAGCTAATGATCACCTAATGGTCATCCTTATGTCTATGTTTGAGTAGCAAAAATATTAGGAAAATTTTAATTATATAGTAAATTGATCTTTTCAAAGTATATATAGTAAGTTGCATATTTTGGTAAAGTTTAAGCACCATTTATGACATTAACACTTTGATGGAATATATTTCATATTTTAAATTTAAGAATTTGTGTTAAGATGGATTAAAGCATAGTATAACGATTATATCTACCTCTCCTTGCACAAGATGTTGAATAGGATAGGTGTATTAGAACAACAATCCTGTAGTACCATGATGGATGTTATAAAGGATAATTCAAAAGTCAAATCGATAACTGTAGTTTTGTACAAGTGTAGACCTCTATCGGTCAATGGAGCTAGGGGCTCATTGTCATGTCCCGAAGTAGTAGAGTCGTAATAGTGCCGCCGTGTAAACCATTCTAAAATAAAAGTTAACTTTACAACTACTATCTTAGACTTGATCTACATAAGGCGTCAATGACTAACTCGCTTTAAAATAAACGGTTTATAAATTAAATAAGTTATTTACCTAAAAAAGAATGGAATATATACATACACTAAAATTCTAGTATTATAAATAATGTTTATAGGGTTTTATCGTCTTCTATTTCTTAAGTAATATATTATTTGAAAATGAAAGATTCTTAATAAAAGTTAAGACCTTAAAAATATATCTGTGCTTTACATGTATTTCCTCACTCTCTAAGATCCAGCATTGCTAGCTTCAAGGAAAAAGTGTAATCCGCTTCCTAACTAGCACCTATAACAAAGTTTATAGGAATGTGAGTAACCACAGCTTAGTAAGTTGGAATAGAGACTTAAACTATACAACAAACACAAACAAGGTTATTAATCAAATTATTAGGTGCAATGCATGTTTAAACAAATGCCATCACAAGACGTTGTTCAGCACGTCATGAGATTAAAGAAATTGCACCCGCTTTAATCCGAGTTGAGGAGCTTCTGTTAATGTAACAGCATACAACCAAACCTAGGCTTATACAATGGAGACACCACTCCTCCCGTAACTACCTTCAAACCATTGACTTTATCCTCGCCGTAACTTCTTCTTCTATCACTTAGTTTGACTAAGGTAAAAAAGGGACCAATTATACCATCCAGCATTATCCCTTTCGAAGGGATTGATATTTAGTCAGAGAATTCTAATATTCCTCTAATAGGTTGCTATGCCTATTCGATTTACGATTATAAGTCATAAATTTGATTAGGTCTAGTTTAGGATAATCAATAGTTCCATATAATTCATATGAATATAAGTTAAACAACAAATCAACATCATACTTAACAGCTCAAAACAAGTATATACATATAACCAACTATCTAACAAGCACGATCAAGTACAATTCAAGCCTTTGAGTACTATAAATTAGTACTCCAAAATACAATGAATTATTAAACCCAACTTATCTCAACTCCTCACTTGCTTACTCGAGGTAAGACTCATTTAGTCCATCGCCAATGATCTCTATAATACCAACATTATCTCAGTTTTTATATAATTGTTATAGGTTAGTTTTATCCTATAACACTTATTGTTATATTTGGTTTAGGGTTTAATATGTCCAATTATCTAGGTTCTCAAATCTTTTACAATTATTCTCAGTTTGGGGCTAAGTTTCAATTTAGTTTCTGTATCAATTTCTAAATTAAGTTTTAATTCAATTTCTAAGTACAGTTTTATACACAAACCCTAAAACTCCTTTCAACCCATAATATGAAATTAATCACATCACTTCTAAGTATTTTAAATACCATAATTACCCCTAGTCAATATTTTATTTTACTTGATACACTTAAATTCTTATTAGTATACCGAATTTACTTCTAATGTAAGAAATTTTTATATTTTTTTATATAATTACTTAAATTTAAGTTTTTTATCAAATTTATTATATATTCCTATTATTAGTATAATATCAATTTTTATTCTAATATCTTCTATTTATTATATTTTCAATTTTTGCATATTACGTATTATTATCTATTATGCACATAATACACATCTAATATTTCTATTACTCCAATTATCATCTCCTAACATCAATTAACATCTCAAAATATATAAATTCATCTTAAATCGGATTTTTACTCTTAATTACCCTAATTTACAAAATTAACTTAAAATTTACTATTTTTTATATTATTTATTTACTACATAATACTTTAATAATTACATCTAACACCCTAAATGCTACAAATACTATACTTTATCATATTTGAACATCATAAAACATATAATTATATACTAAATCAGTAATTAACCATTTAATTAACAAAAAATAACCCATTTTATGCATCATTTTAAGGTCTAAAAATTATCTAAAAATTTTGAAAATTCATTTTTGAAAAAGGGCTTTGTGGCACTGTTCTATATCACATAAGTAGTTTACACAAAATTTTTGAGTCCAAAACTACACTTCTAAGCCTATTTATTTCTAATTAGAAACATGTTTGGTTTTGCATAATTTCTTAAAGATAGTATATTTCTAAATATAAATTCATCAAAATAAATTTTTTTCCTAAATCTACATGCTAAAATATTTCAGAATAACAAATTTCATAGTTTTCTAATAATATTTAATATTTTTAGAAAATTACACAAAAATTGGGTTGGAAATCAAACTCACCTAAACTTGTGGCTCCGGCTACCGTGCCTTTGTCAGCTAGTCTAAGAGCTGCTACCATCGTATGGTGGTGGTAGCAATCTACTCTTAGATTGCCATCAGGTGTTGGTTCTCTTCTATGCGCCTAATTGCACAGATTTGGGAAATGTTTTTGTAAATCCTAATTCCTCTTCACGACTTTCTCTAATTTTTTTACCTTCTTAACTAACCAAATGAGCTTTTGAAATTTTCTTACTATTTATAGAGGTATTAGAAAATTATTGTGCATTAATTAGACAAGACAATTGCCTTATCTCTTTTTTTTTTACTTTCTATTTGTTGCATTTTAATTGGTTGGTTTTGTTTCTTCAATTCCAGATTGCCACGACCACTTTCTAGAGTTTTCCTAATTTTTATTTAATTATTCATGCATTTTATTTAATTAATTAACATTACTTTAGTATATTTCGTATATTTTAAGTAATTACGCGTATTTTTACCTATATATAAATTTATATATGGTATAAATAAATATTTCTAAATATTATTTATGTTATTTTATAATTTTTAGTATGCATATAATTTATTTCTAATAATTCGTTAATTATCGTAATACATTTTATACATTTTCCATAAATAATGAGTAACATACTTAAAATTTAGAAATTTTATATTCTCTTATTTTATTACTTATTTTCTTAAATTCGAACTTACAAGATTGTTTTTATTAATATTCCTAACATCATCGTAGAATTTGGATTGAACCGAACAGTTTGCTTGATCGTTTTAAATCCTATGAACCGAACTCCAAATAGCTGACTGTGAGGTTTACACTTATCAATATGAGCACATCAATTGACTAGGTGTCAATTGGTAATATAAGCGCATATTTGTTAGTGGTGTACTTGGAAAAGCACTTACAGTCTACATCAGTATCATAAAAAACTCCTTTCTCAACTTTCCAGTTTATTAATGCTCATTCGATAAAGTTGCTTAATAATATTTTAAAACTTTTGATGGGTCTCACCTAATTATTAATTGGTAAATTACAAATGCACCTCTTTATGTTTGTTTTGTGTGCACTTATCCTTCTTATCTATGAAATTACGTTTGTGTATTTGGACTCTAAAATACACATTTTAAAAAGATTTAAGTATAATTGCACTATTTCAAAGATAAGAGGTTAAGTACACAAAAATGAGCATAAGAAGTGTATTTGCAATGCTACATTTTTTTTTTCTCCTAAGGGAGGAGAAGGAGAAGGAGAAGGAGAAGGAATTGCACTTGATTCATTGAATTGAGAGATTAATGTTAATACTACTACACTACAATGACTCTGGCCACAATCAGACTTTATTATGAGATAATTAATGTTTGAGTAATCAAGGCTAAAAATTAATGCTGTATAATTCATAGCTTTCAAATTAAACTCAAAGTAAGATGCCTTTCTTGTATGATATTACTTTATTAATGAAGTGGAAGAAATACCATCCTTCTCAATATTTAGTTAATTTCTTGAAAGTCACAAATTTGTCTAATTGTAATTTCTAGTCTTAATTGCTTGAATATTAATTATCTCACAAAAAATTTTGAATTTTGTTTCTTTCTTATTGGCTAATATTTATTAAATTATATATTTATTTATTCATAATTTTTAGTTGTTATCTTTTTTTATAAAATTAAAAAAAATGCCAAATTATAGGTACATCTTCTTGTATTTACTTTACATACACTTAACCCCTTTATCTTTTAGATCATGCTCTAATATCTGTAATTTTTTTAAGAATATCCATTTTCACTACTTTTAATGGTTTAAATGCATATAGTACAATTTCAAAAATAAGGGGCCTAAATGCACATGAAACAAGCATAAAGGGGTATGTGTAATTTACTCTTATTTCTTTCCAAACCAATATTTAAAATATTTATTAATGATTATTAAGGTATGAACAATTAATTTATTATAATAATAATGAAAATACTAATAATTAAATATAATTGTTATTATTTTATTTATTATTATGAAAAAATAAATATAAGAATAAAAAATAAAAAATATATTATCATCAATGGCCAAATGGCTACTTTTTGGACAATGGGCATACATTTGGATGAAAGAGAGAAACAAGCTCGACCACTTGTCAAATATTAATGAATATATACATATATGTATGTATGTATATATAAACCCACAAGCATCAATACCTTATGCAGCACTTGAGTGCTTCTAAATACCTTAAGATACTTGTGGTTTATTAAAGCATGTGGAATACTTGGTATAAGAATATATACCAAACACTGATAAACAAAACCTAGCAAGGAAGTTAGTAGGGTTGTTGGTAGCCGTCCATTAGTCTAATAACAATTGACCTAAGAAATTGAGTCAACCATAGTATATTTATCTATTTTGTCTAGTTGGATATTTAGACACCTAAATTTATTTGCGGCATGCATAAACTTTTAGGATTTATGCATAAGTGATATCATATTATTGCATGAAATCTATAATGTCGATATAGTTAGTTTTTCACCGTAATTCATTTAGGGTTTTCTACATAATTAAAAGTACTCTATATTATTTTGTTTTTTCCCTAATTTTTGCCTTTTGTGTTCGTTCATTTGCATTACACGTACACAAAGGGAAGACTAAGTTAGAATTAGATGGGCTGAGGTTTATATAAATGGATTAAAATAATCATCAAGAATAGTTGATAAAGAAAGTTCCATTTGAAAGTCTTGTACCGTCGAATACTCTAAAGCAGGCTGCACTACAATGCCCCGTCTTACCGAGGGGTCGTGCACGATGGATTCCCGGGATAAGATCGTTTCTGAGTAGGAAGAAAGAGTCTCATCGTCATGCATGTGGGAGATGTCATTGGATTCTTACAACTTTTGCATCTGCTCGTGGTACTAGGGACCCAAAAACAATTAATACGCGATTTCGGAAGGGAACATGAACGGGGACTAATGACTAATTCGACGTTTCTTGCAAGAGAAATTTTTTTATTTTGGACGTATCTGGTTGGTTTGGCGAATGTAATGGTGTTACCCTGCGTCCTATGAGCATGGGACACATGTCATGGTTGCACTCAATGGTACGTTTGATACTTGTGGAAACAATAATGCAGTTGCAATATTTACTTCCTTCGTCTAATTAGGGATAGATATAATTCAAGTCAATTCGATTCGGTATAGATTGATCTTAATAAAATTGAATTTAACGTGATTAATTTTTTGTTTTTTAAATCGAAACAAAATTATTATAAATTTTTTGAATCTAAAACAAATGGTTAGCTTCGATTTGATTTGTAATTCGAATTTTGTTTTTTTTTTTTTTTTTTTAAAGCTTCACAAATTAAAAGCATTTAACGACTTGTTGAATTGTTGATACTTCACCACCAAATCTCAATATCATCTAGTTATACAAAAATTACATAAAAGAACAATAAAAAGCGGTGATGAATGATATCTAGTCCATCCAAAATTCCGAATCCTATTATGTAAATAAAAAATCCTTTGCTCGGAGTAAGTTTAACAAGAGAATCATAAATGTTAGTGAAGTGCAAAAATCCCATATCAAATGATGCCTGAAATCGTTGTTCAATTCCTACCAAATTGTTATTAGTATCTTAGTGGTATGTTTCATCAATTATTTTTCTACAATGCATTATCAACAAATCATGAGCATTTGAGATTGCTACAAATTACGGGGCACACCGTACGATAGAAAGGAGAGGAGGACAGAATGAGAAACATGGAAACTGGTAAGAGAGAGTAGTGTAGTGTCCAATAGTGTGCCAGGGTTATCTACTTTATATTGAGTTGAGTAGAGGCATCATTGTATCCTCGTCTAGGTCCTTATAATTCTAACTATTAATTACACACAACTGCGTCTTAAAAGGATGGATGGAGATAAATTGAGAGAACATAATTCTGCAAATTCCTAAATCTTTCTCCATAAATAGCAATATGTGGAAGAGTGTAAGCCATTGAAGTGGGATCTAAAGGGAGGCTAATAATGGCTTTGTTTCAGATACACCAAACTCCATGATGGAAGAAGCTCTTGAGTCACGTTGGTCCTGGTTTCCTTGTTTCTGTGGCCTATCTTGATTCTGGCAACTGTAATACTCTCTTTTCCTCTTTCCTTCCCTCCCCCAATCTCTTAGCAAAAACACAGCGCGTGCACAAACGCACACACAGAAAGTACTTCAGTTAAAGTAATTATTTGAATTTTTACATCCGGTTTTTGCATTTTGCTGGTTAAACTGCATTTAGATTTCTAAATTAAAAAAAAAAAAAAGGAAAAAGAAAGAAAGAAAGAAAGGTAAAAGGAGAAAACTCCACCTTCCTCAAGTTCATTACACCAGAAGAGGCCGATGACGCAAACAAATGGACATCCCATTAAAATGTATTTCGACGGAACAACCTACCCAAATTGTGATTCTTAAATGGTTTGAAATACTGAGAGGGAAAAAATTTTTGTTCGAGATATACTTGATCATGTCCCATGATTTAAGTTATTTCTTATAATATAATAAGGTCTATGTTTGTGTTCATAACCTTCTTTGCTTCTTCTGATCATCAAATGCGGTAGAGATAGATCTTCAAGCCGGTGCAGACCAGAAATATCAGGTCTCTGCAGTCCTACAAAATTCTAGGATTTAATTTACCTAAACCAGCAAGTTTTGTGTAAAATTTAATACCATGTTGCATTTACATGTGAAACGGTTATTATGGATTGTGCTCATTGGACTTCAGTCTCGTGCGGCAAATCTTGGAGTGACTAAAGGTTAGTATATCGTCTCTATGGAACCGAGAATTGCTGTGTAATAGTTGAATTCGTTAGATTATTCTTCTTTCCACTTAAAACAGAAGAAATTATTGTGTTGATGTGATAATGTAGTAACTTTTTCGTAATTTGAAAATTTTTTAAAAAACATTGAAAGTTATAATGTTTCAATCTCATTTCGTAACAAAAAAATTTGAAACAAGAATAAATATTAATATTTTAATTATATAATTATTTTAAATTTTTTAGGTACCCATATTACAAGTTCATTTTTCTCTAATAATTACTAATTAGAAGTATACATATACTGATGCCTGTATTTAAAAAATAAAAAATAAACTGCTGAATGTTGAATATCAATTGAATATAGAAAATAACTTTAGTAGTTTTATATATTCAAGTAATTATTACAAGATATCGTTGGGGAAAATTAGAATTCGGTTTTTTAATGGGTGACATTAAAAGCGTAGTGGGCAGCTAGTGGAATAAGGAAGTTAATTTGTTCTCTAAATCACTTTCTAAGCACATAATATAGATTTATTCCACTAATAAAAAATTAGAGGAAACAACAGTGAAATCATTAGGAGTGTGTTTTTTTTTTTTTTTTTTTCCAACACCATGTGAGATATCGGACAAATGTTTAGGCTTTGATAATAAAGATGCTACTCATAGAGGTTTCTCAGCATGTAGTCCATCAAAACGATAAAAAAAAGTTACATGATCTTGGAGCCCCACTAAATACTCCTCAATGTAATTCATGTTCATTGGAATAATGCACGATGACTACACATGCAAAAGAAAATAATGAGGAAACAAGTACTTATATGGAAGATCTCTAATAGATGTTGATTTTATTCTATAACATGTTTAGTTAGTTTTATAAGATAAAACAAAATAGCTATCCCTTTCTTATAAAGTTATGATTGTGTTTGGTTTGTGAAATAATTATTTTAGAGAATCTGTTACTATCAAATAAAGAATTCTAATTCCTTCTAAAGATTTAAAAAAAAAAATAAAAAAATAGCTACGCCTTGGTCTTTCTTACATAACTTCGTATTTTATACATAAAAATCTGAGTCAATTATCATATAATGTCCTAGGTAATGGTATATTGGCATTTTAAGTTTCAAGTCTGATTTATTACTAATATTAAGGTCTATCTATTTATGGGAATTGTAATTCGCATGCATGTGCCAGACTATAATGCAATAAGAATTAAAAGTGATTGACTAGCCTAGTCATCAGATGATAGCTACTAAATTAATGACGCAGGGCGGCATTTCTCGGAGCACTGTAAGATGGAGTACCCAATAGCTGTAAATTATTGCCTATGGGCACTTGCTGAGTTAGCGATTATTTCTGCTGACATACCTGAAGGTTAGGCTCGATACATGTTTTTTCCGAAGTGCAAAAGATATCAGTAAATTTAAAACTTCTTATTTTATAATAAATGAAACACTAAATCTTCCACAAATTTTATAGAAAATCGAAAATAAATTCTGGGGAAATTGGTGCGTCATCGTAAGTTGCATTAGAGACTTAGGGGTCTTATCGCAGTATTAATGGATCCATAGTTGAAATTCCATCTATATTTCATGGCCTTACAACCAATATTATTGTTTTGACCGTTGTTACCTCAATAAGAGAGAGAATGGGTTTAATCCTCTTTCGTCTATTCAATGTAAATGTGGAATTGGTTAAGCTAAAATAGATCCTGGATACATATGGGGAAAGGCACCTAAGAAATTTAAAAATGGCTTAAAAATTATCTAAGAACATTAATCACCTGTAATTCTATTAACACGATATCGCTGAATTAACTTCACCGCTTAAATAATTAAAAAGCTTCGATTTCATAGATTTAGAGAAGTATTAAGCAAAATAGTTCATTCAAATATATATATATATATATATATATGCAGAATTGCAAATATGTCCCTTTATTTCGTTTCATGTATGCTAAGCTCTTTGATCTTTCAAACAAACATTTTAGACTCTAAAAATATTTGAAAAAGGTGCTTTTATTCCCTTTCTTTTAGCTTTTCTTCCTTTGTATAAAATAATGCAAAAACAAAATAAAAAATCACATAAAATTGTACTAAATTTAGAGTAGAATGAACATGTAAGAGATTAGACACACTTTTTCTAAATATTATTTGAAAGCGCTTGATTTAAAAAATAAAGATGCTAAACATACAATATAAAAAGTGTGTAGTTACAATTTACCTTAAATAAAATCAATAGAAGCGTAGACAAGATATAAAGAATTAGAGAAGAAGTATTCATTGATTCAAATGGAACAACTAAAATATTTATTGCGAAATAAGCATAAAGAATGTTTTGATTTTAAGTTGAAATCGATCATAAACTTTTTCAAGTGGGCTAACTTATGTAAAATGCTAATCTATTATAAGTTTTTTGAACTCTATAGCGTATTCATCACCTCTTCACTAACAAAACTGGTTCAGCATGTGGGTATTGTCGGATGCATTAATGCAGCTACATTTTTAGTTGTGATGGTTATTAGTGAGGACGTGGCTCCGGCCAGTGACAGGAACTGCATTTGCTCTCAAGATGCTTCTCAACATACCCACATGGGGTGGTGTCCTGCTATCTCATGCTGTACTTATTCTCACAACTCATGGATTTCTCATATCATATAACAAAGCCATTTAGTACATTCATCAACTCACAATGTTAATGTGCTCTTAATATTTACAGCATAACCTGGTTCATAACTTTTGCAACAGTACATTTGCATATTATAATACGACAATCTACTATGATCCATGACGGCTGGACTTAATACGCTTCTCCTTCTGGGCCTACAGCGATAAGGAGTAAGTCAAATCCTTATTTGTGTTTTCTATTAGAACATTTATTTATTTATTTTAAGTTCATGGAACTACTTGAAATTATATTACAACATAATTACAACATAGATTAAATTACATAAAAAAGCATCCTGTGCATTTTTTATTCGTTTGCTCGCATGGAACCTCACATTTAAATGACATTTTTCATATATCATTGAACCATGAATCCTTGTAAACATTAGGGAAAATAGAAAAAAAAATCTTTAAATTTTCTCTTTGGTGTGAATTTGCCCTATATAGTTTTAAAAAAAATAAAAATGTTTAATAGATATAACACTATAAATTATTGAAATCATATGAATCGAAAAACTTAATTCAAAAGTTGAGAGAGTAAATCCATATTAGAGCGAAATTTTAAAGTATTAAAAAACATACTTTAAAAATTTAGAGGATAAATCTACATTAGAGTGACAATTTAGGGGGATAAAAATAAAAATAGTCACCGTAAAATTTGAGAGTAATTCCATATCGAAGCAAAGTTTTGGAAAGGGTGGAGAGGAGAATGTTTGCAATTTTCCTTAAACATTAAATGTACGGTCTATATAAAGTTTATAAGAAGCAGGTGCATGGAGCCACCGAAATATTCTTGCAAATTATTTGGTATGTAGTTCTGACGACAAAAGGAAAAAACATATTAGTGGACCTACTCTTTTCTCAAATAAAATCCCATATATATTTATGTATTTTTACTTTTTGCTATTTTCTATGTACATACATATATGTACATATATATATATATATATATACACATATGTATGTATATATAAACGAATATATTTTTTACACTTTACATACTTGTACTTTGTTCTATTACCATACGTGTTAGTTTTTAATTGATCTATAATTCAGTAACCTAATAAAATAATATTAATGAATATATTTGATTAATGATATGATAAAAATAATAAGAATAGCAAAAAATAAGAAATGGCAAGGAAAAAAAAGTTAAATATGTTTTGCACTATCAGGTATAAACCATCGTATCATTATGTTCTTTTCTTATTTATTTATTTATTTTTTCAAGAGTGATGGTTAGTTATCCATCATCTTAGATGAATCATGTCACCTATCAACGTACAAAGATAGGTGGTTACATACCATCATGAGTGTATCCTGATGCACCAGATTTTATGGCTCTTGTCAACCATTTAAGGGCTTGGATCAGTTGGCTAGCACATACGGGGGATTCTATGGCTCCCTAGGTGGCCATCCCTTATCCTAGGGTAGCACACGAAACTCACTAATATTTTTTTCTCTTATCATTTTTTATTTTTTAATAATAATTATTTTGTTAATTATATTATTTAATTAAGATATATTTCATAATATCATTTTATTAAAATTATTGTATATCAATTTGAAGCCCACTTGTTTAGGATGGATGAGTTAACTAGCAATCGTGAAACAAAAATATATTAAATGAGAGATAAATCATTTTATTTCTTTCGATTATACTATAATGATATCAAAAAATATTTCAAAAATTTAAATAATCTTTAACTATTAATTTATAAATTAAAAAAAATAAGAAACGGTGAAAATATAGATACCTAAAATCAAAGTTATCCTTTTTCGCTTTTTCATTGATCTTTTAAATAACTCAAGCAGTTTTAAATACGTTCCTTTAACCTTTCTATTTATTCCTTCAGAACTTTTTCTTTCTTTCTTTTTTGTTTTTTGATAAATATTAATAATGATAAATTTGGATGAATCATAGATAAGAAAACTGGAGATGGCGATTGCAGGTTTGATGTTGGTAATGGGGGGCTGCTTCTTCACGATGATGATACAAGCAGATCCACGACCACGAGAGATAATCATGGGAATGTTTGTTCCCAAGTTCAATGGAAATCAGGCCACCAGAGATGCTGTTGCTCTTCTAGGCGCCCTTATTATGTCGTAATATCATTATTCAACTTCAACGTCTGATTATTGCTTCCACCAACAAAAAAAAAAGAAAAAAGAAAATAAAAAAAAGAGTTGATTATTGCATGTAATCTTTTACAATTAATGGCACCGTATATTCAGCTTAACAAATGGCTGATAATGTTTAAATGGCAGGCACAACCTTTATCTTAACTCAGTCTTGGTGACTTCAAGAAAAATTCCTCATACATGGGAAGGCATCCAAGTTAGAACAGAACATGCTTCTAGGAATCATGAGATGTTTTTTCCATTGGAAGCTTAGGAAACTAAATCTTTGATGAAAAAACATTGCAAATCATTGATGTTGCAGAGTGCAAGGTGGCTCTGCTTATGGCATTCATGATCAATGTTGCAGTTGTATCCGTAAGTGCAACTGTTTGTTCCAATACAAGCATTACCCCACAAAACAAAGCAGAATGCAAGGACATCACTCTAGAATCTGCTTCTTTCTTGCTTAAGGTCTTCCCTATACCCCTTCTCTTGTTTTAGTATAAATTTTAGGGTACAAAAAACCAGCTTAATTTTCCATGACTATTCTTAGAGTAACATGGAAATGATATCTATTGCAGAGAATGCTCCTGGCAATTGGAGTTCAAAGCTTTATGCCATTTCATTGCTCGCTTCTGGCCAGAGCTCCACAGTCACCGGAACTTAGGCCAGCCAGTACATAATGCTGGTTGGCAAATCCAAGTCATATTGTTACAACAAAACATGTCTTTGCATAAAATATGACCTAATAAAACAAATTTTTCTTGCTGAGACCCAATTCTAGACCAAATGTGTGAACGAGGTAGAGGATACCTGTACCTTGCTCCAATCAGTTGATCATGATTTATGTTAGGATTTTTCCTGAAAACTGGCTATTATCAATGACATAATTGAGAGAGGATGTGATAGAAAATGCCTAACAAAATAACATAACTACCAAAGAAATTTATAGGAATGCTATGTGCAGGGCTTTTTAAACCTAAAAATGGAGATTTGGTTGAGGAGGAATCTGGTTACAAGGAGCATATCCATCGTTCCGAGTTTGATTGTTTGCATCACTGGAGGACCGGACGGGGCAGCTAAGCTTATCATTATTGCTTCTGTAATATCTCTCCACCAAAGAAACTACTTTGGTTTTCAAAGAGATACTCAGCAAACGAACAAGACCTAGTGTTTCTTCCTTTCTTTTGACAGATGGCACTATCATTTGAACTTCCTTTCGCGTTGGTTCCTCTCCTCAAGTTCACAAGCAGTCAAGCCAAAATGGGATATCATAAGAGCTCCAAAACATTGAGATGACAAAACTTTATCATTTATAATTTTCTACTCCTTACATAATTCAATTGCCAAGTCCAAGGTAAAAACTGCTTCTTGCTGCGATGTCAGGTTACTCTCCTCTCATGGATATTAGGAGCCTGCACGGTTGGAATCAACATGTATTTCATCAGAATTACATTAACGAGATGGATGACAAGTGACCGGATGCCAAAAGCTGGATCAATCCTCACAGCATTAGTTGTTTTTCCTCTTGGGATGCTTTATCTGGCAATGTTGATGTATTTTACAATGAAAAAGGAGACATCCACTGTTGAATCATCGAGTTCTACGACTATAAATATGGAAACATTTGAGAATCTCAATAGCAAGACAGATCAGGAAGATAAAAATATTGACAAAATCACCATGGAAGATGGACTAGACATATAGCTTCCTCTGTTTTGACAAGGATTCATAACGTCCTTATTCATTTGCTGCAAGTCAAACATGTCATCCTTGGAAAAATAATTCTCACTTTTCCAATTTTAGAATAAAATGGACTTTAGTCGAATAGCATATTGTACTACCTACATAAACTCGTGTGGATGGTAGGAGAAAATTAGTTGTTCAAAAGGTAGGGAACACTAAATCAACATTAGTTAATAATTTTTAACTCGATTGTTAAAATAACTCATTAATTACCACTTAATTATTGACAATTTTGGGCTCCTAAACCAACATCCT
The DNA here is from genome assembly GCA_024138015.1 of Lumnitzera littorea. Classification (NCBI taxonomy): domain Eukaryota; kingdom Viridiplantae; phylum Streptophyta; class Magnoliopsida; order Myrtales; family Combretaceae; genus Lumnitzera; species Lumnitzera littorea. The sequence goes on from JAMXBB010000009.1 coordinate 41,743,835, forward strand.
GGGCTCACAAACCAAAATCTCTAATGAACAAGAAGAATTACCTGAAACAAATTCCTAGAAACATACATAAGTTATAACACCCAACAAATGATTATTCTACCAATAAACACATACCAAGTTATAGATGAGAGAGATCCAATTGTAGTAGTCACATGCCAACTATTTGAGTCTTATGCTACACGTAGTCTCATGGAATGATACTTGGAAATGACTCAAAATGAAAGGACATGGAGGAGGAGTAGGTAGTCTCAAAGAGTTCAAATGCGTGATAGGTAGAAGAGTTATACAATATCAATCCCACTATTATTGAGGAGAGGCAATGTGTCCTTTGCTTTCAGTTCTATATGATCTTCTATGATAGTAGTTTAACTACATGATAGCATTTCCTGCAAATTTTGAGCTACCAAATGAAGGGGAGTTTTGAGTATTTATATAGTTAAGTCGTTGATGACATTAATCAAATCGTATTGATGATTGACGACTAAGATGAGTCCTTCTATTGGTGGATTTCTCAGTGTGTTCTTGTTAAGTTCAGGTCCACAAAGAGCCTCTCTAAGTGCATGATTTTCTTAAGAAACATTGAGAATGAATATATTGATCAAACTGTCTTTACTCTAAGCTTATCATATTGGACTTCCCTAAGTTATGTCAAAATCTATAGACTTAACTTCTTGACTCCATCACTTAACTCAAAGAGTCAGCTATAAGTTTGTACTTGATTTAAAGTTCAAAACCCATTTTGGTCCTCTATAAATGTCATAACACATGCAATCTAAAATTGTTAACTTGTGTACAATAATTTGATCTAGCATTCAAAATATTAATTAATGAGTTATTTAGGTAGAGGAAGTTAGTAAAACAAACCCAAAGTACTTGGCAAGAAAACATCATATCCGTCTAATGATCTTAATAGCCATATCTAGGATACATGTTATTATGTCACATTTAGTACATCGTCAATATTCGATCCACAATAGTTTCCCATACCAATATTTTAACCTTTTGACTCGTATAAGCCATAACTTTGCCGCATCAATAATTCACTTGCTCATAATTTGGGTTGCATCAACACTTAACTACAAGATGCTCAACCTTCAATTGAAGAGTATCTAATCCATGACCAATCTATCCAAAATGATCATTAACCTCTAGGGAAGCATGATTGGCATACATTAATTTAATATTTGAGACTAAATGTAGTTAGATTGATTTATCTAAACTTACAAAAATAGCTAAACAATTAAGATAAATTAACTACTCACTTGTACTTACTTTGTCCATAGTTAATAACTTAAAGCTCATTCCAACAACAATTCTAATAAACTCATAAATTTAAAATATTAAGCATGACTTGAATTATTTTACTTTAATTTTGATAAGATGGTCGATGGTATGTCTAAAGTGCTTTATAGTCAAACTAAAAGCATAAGCATTTTGGAATAATCATTTGGAAAAAAAAAAAAAAAAATCGAAGTCATCTTGAATGAAGGGACAGTTAACTGAGGCTTACCGTGATTAACCACTAAGTGATAGTAGTTGACCATAAGGGTAAATGATTGCAATCAACCACAAGGAGTCTTTAGTTGATTACAAGCCTAAAATGGTGGATCACGTAGATGTGTTGGTTTACCATAAGAGGTCCATGAAGCTTACCTTTTCCATATTTTTACACTAATTGTTATTGTTTAACTCGTCTTCCTTACGGCCAAAAATTGATTCTACATCCCCTTGTCTCCTCTTTTGAGCATCTCTCCAATCCTTGAGGCATACAATGGCTTCGACGGCTTCAACTTTGAGCCAAAGGCAATGGGACTTGAGGACTTACCTACCTGAGCTGAAAACCGATTTAAACGACACCATCTAAGCCAAAGCCCTCCAAATATCCCTTACAACAATTGATAAGATAGGCATCATGTAGGATTTTATTGCGCACTACTCAAGAACATCCACATCAGCCTCGTCTTTCCATAGGTGTTGGCCTTGGTATACTAGTAGTTCACTGAAAATTTCACTAGTAGTCATTGAATTCTAGCTTATTTGAGGAATTTACTTGCTCTTCTTCGTAGCCATAGCATTAGAACTACTAGTATAAACGTTAGATCGAGATGATTGAGACGAAGGCTACGTTCTACCCCTATGATAGAGGAACAAGGATTTGAGCGTGCTCTCAGCTTTCGTGTTAAGCCTCGCAGCTTCAGTCATAACATCTTCTACGCCAACATTTTGGTAAAATTCCTTTAGCAAATTATAAGTACTGCGAAACTTGTTGTAGCAACATAAAACAAGAGAGAAAAGGGGTAAAAGTACGCAAGCAATTTAGCCTTCATCACCGCAATGATAGGAAAGAGCAACAATTCATCTGTAAAGTTTACCAATGTATAAATAATATCAACGAGATTTGAGAGTACAACATTACTAGTAGGATAATAGCAGCTAGATAGAATCATCATTGGGTGGACAAAGGTACTCAATAACTTACATAAGTTGCTTGTTTTCTTCCAATCTGCCATACGAATTTAGCCAAGCTTAAGCTCTTGGCTTATTTTTCAATGGATGTAGGAGTTATAAAAAATGGTCAAAGCCTTCTAAACCTATATTACCAATTAAGAAAGTGTTCAATATAAAGTATTACCATAAGATAAGAATAAATTATATCTCTAAATAAATGTAATAATAATTTTATGTAATACAAATTGCTGATCTTCAACGATTTGTCCAACATCTCGTGCATAGAATTCCATCATGTGATGACGTTGCGAGGTGGGATAAATAACTCATAGTTTTCATTCCAGTAGCAATTGGTATACTCTAAGTGTTTCCGTTTGTTGTAACAGATACAATTTACTACAAAATGAATCTTAATAAAGTGATCCACTATCCCATAAATATTTATGCCATCTTGTACTACAAGATTTAGAATGTGGCACATACCATGGACATGGAAAAGCTTCCCTTCGCAAATTGAGTCCAATTGCTGTTTCAACAGCCGTATCACTACCATGTTTGTAGATACATTATCAAAGGCAATGTTGTGCAACCTACGAATATCGTAAATCTAAATCATATCCAAGATGTTGGATGCAATTGTCAGACCCATGTGAGCTTCTGAAAACAGCATAAATGTGATGATCTACTTCTGCACCACCCAATTTTCATCTATCCAGTGTGCCGTGACACACATATAACTATCGTCAATGTCGATGAGTGGTGATTTCCATATGTTCGATGTAAAACAAAAGCTGTAGGATGACACAAATGGTATTAAGAACAACAAGAATTTTATAACAATAATAATCCAAATAATTTTGAGGGAAAGATTTAGATTCATGCTACCTGGATTCAAGACCATGTAACTGTGCCTTTAACTGTTTACGTTTACGTATGAACAATTCAATCATTACATTTCACAGGGTTTGCCGCCCTACATGCTTATATTCTGGTTACAATGAGCTTGATGCCCATTCTCCAAAATCTTCATGGCCTACTACGTAGAACAATATACTGACGGTTGCCATCATTTGAACAAAACTTTCTCATGCCTTCTCTTGGTTGAATACAAATGGTGTATCACTTTTCTCAATAGCTAACGAAGTTCCTGTCTACTAAGTATTTAGGACTCTAACCAATAATTCGTTTTTCTTTTGATGCATCTTTAAATGTCCTACAAGGTGGCCCATTCTCGACTTGGACTTTCTAGATAAAGGTTTGTTTAATGTCGTACACCAAGCAACATCTTCTCCAGCTATAACGACAAAATAATTCCAAACATCGCTTATTTGGCTCTTCCATCTTCTAGATGAACCCTCGACTGTAGTAGAACCAGTATTGCTTAGTGATCCTCCATGTGGCTGACTCTATGATGGGTCTTTAGTATAATCCTCCTAGTTATAACAAGACAAATATAATTACAATATTTTCGGTTAATTATTTCACAATTGATATCCACAATAACTAAAAATGTAAATTCACTTTCACTAATGGAAGACAATCTAAAGGACATATATAGTATCAAAATCCTCAGTCATTTGCATTGCCGTTAGCCATTGAAAGTGGCTGTTGCATTACAGGCAAAAGAACCTCCCCAACTGTATTAGCATAGGTAGCAAAAGGAGTGGTAGAAGGAGAATACATCGAGACTGGTTGTCCGATAATATTTAACAAATGTGTGTACCCCTGATGGGGAATCCTATGATCGAAGATCCCCAAATCATCATATTTATTAATTGTCAGTAAGTTGTCATCAAGATTTCCACTTCCTGTTCTTTGCATTGTTAAATGCATATGTATGTAGACAAAGACAAGAGCTTAGAGAGTAAAGATAATAAGGGCTAAAACTTCCACCAAACTTGGGAAATAAAATAAAGGGAATGCTAAGAGGAACGTAGCCAATGTTGTAGTGCAGCTTGTATTTATAAGCCAAAGGAGAGGGTATGCTACCAAAGGCTAACGTGGGGATGTTGGGTATTATGTCCCCATGTTGGGCCCACAATGTCACAATGTTGTCCCTAATGTAGGGATGTTATAACGTGGGGTCGTTTGGTATAACGTCCCTATATTAAGCACTTGTACAAGAGTTAAATCTCCACTCGTTTGTCGATTTATTTCTAACTGTTTGCTGAATTCTATTGCTATATCAAAATTACTTAATCAATTACCTCAAGCTCATCTTTATCCGTCTCCTCATTATTTGATGATCTCACAATAGATACAACATTTTTTTCTACACCATTACCAATTTTCTCTTCTAGATTGATGTAACTACAAATGTTATGAAAAGCGACCAATACCTCTACTATACTTGTTGGTTAAATAAGTGTTGCACGTAAGTCATTTCACAACATCTTGCCCTAGTATTTTGATGAAAAAATTCCAAATACAGCTTTTCTTGCAATGTCTTAACATGGCAATATGTAAAAAAGTTAATTAGCTAATAGTAACATGCATTAAGTTACAAGTATTTATTGGACTAGTCATTAGTGTTACTATCACTACAGTTTGGCCTTCACTTCAATTCTACCTTAACGTGCCTACATTAAACTCAATGTAGACCATAGCGTGCCAATGTTAAACTCAACATAAGAACGTTGAGGCTCAAAACATGCCAACATTAACACCAACATAAGTACATTAGGGCCAAAAAGGTCGTCTTGTCACCATTAAGGCCACAATATGCCTACATTGGAAACAATATCAGCATATTATAGCCCTCAACATTTATTTTTTTCTAACCGTTTAGGCCCCAACATGACCACGTTGTGACCAATGTTGGCATGTTATGGACACAACGTGCCTACATTACATCAAACGTCGGTACATTGTAGCAACAATTGTCTTTTCTTTTAGTGTTGTAGCTACAATGAGCCAACATTATGACCAATGTAGGCACATTATGGCCACAATGGTAAAAAAAAATTTTTTTTACCGTTGTAGCTTAGAGAATGGCTATATAAGGCCAATCTCCACTCATAATGTTCCCATATCCAAAACCAAAAGTACCTATGTTCTAAAATCCTCCATTTCACTTTCTAAGTTACTAAGCCCATACTTAATTGAATTACCATGGAATCTTCCTCTCGCGCATGATCTAAGGAAAGTAAGCGATAAAATAATTCTAGGAATAAGCATCCTCAATCCTATTCTCCCACACCCCCTCCACCAACTCCGACTGAAGCTCATGTGTTCAATGGAGAAAACCTTGTAACCATTGAAATGTGTAACTGATTCAGCCATGAATTTTGCTAGCAATTGTTTTAGTCACGTAGTCGTACGACTAGGATGAGTTGCTTGATGTCAGCAACTTTCAAGAGCTGCTTCAACAAATAGGCCTCTAATGATTCTTGGACTTCAATAATGATACATATCTTAACTTGGTTCGCATATTCTATTCAAATGCAACAACTAAATTAGTTTTTTAAGGTGATGATGATGAGCCACAGAATGTGATGGATATTGATGCCAAGTATATCTTTACTTATATGTTTGGCTGGATTTTAACAGTTCGTATGGAATACATCAATGAATTGTTGCAACTCCCTCTTAGTGGCAAAATCTTTAAGTCTAGAAAATGGGAAGTTATTGGAGCTTTTGTTCGAGTATTCAAGCTACCTATATATTAAGGGGAGAATACCACTCAGCATCTTAGGCACTTGAAGTCTGGTGATCTCCTTGTCATGGTACGACTTCTCCATCATATAATTACTAACTCTATCACTCTATGCGCCAACACTTCATTTTTTTCAGAAGAGGATTTATGGCTTATCGACTCCATCCTCTATGGAAGACGAGTTGATGTTGAGACCATCATCTACCGTTGCATGATGTGAATATATGTACGAAAGGATAGTCAATTAGGATATGGGTGCTTCCTCTCACACATGCTTGCATCCAAAGGAAATGATTTGAATGGCTACACAAACATTAGAGTAAAACCATTCAAATTAGATATGTTGAAGCAAAAGCTTCACTTTGAGAGAAAGGAAAAGACAAGCTAATGGCATAAGGTTGGGCAAAGGTAGCAATAATAGTAGTCAGCACAAGCATAAGCACAACATCAACAATAGGAAGATCATCAGCTTCCTCTTGACACACTCCTCAACTAGCAAGATTAATAGGTCGAGTTTGGACATGAAAAAGAATATGGTCATCAAGAGGTCCTTAGCTTAGATGTTCCCTTTAACATGCACCAAATGTACCGACGTATTAATGAAATGTATAAGAGGGATATTGCTAGATTTGTAAGGCAACTGGAGATGTATGACATAATAAGGGGGTACAAGACCGATATCTAAGAGATTAAAGAGCAACAACAACAAGAAGGCCAACGTATTGAGGAAATGTGACAGCACTAGCAGGCATACTACTAGTCAGTTGGCTTTGTCTTCCCACCTCCACAACAACAACCTCTCCCTGATGGCAACTTAAGACAAGGACAGGGCCAATCATCGGTTTCTCTACATATACAATTTGGAGATATTTAGGGTTTTTATTTTTCCTTTTAGGTTTTTGTTAAACATCATGTTAGTTACTAATGTAAAGGAAGAAAATCCAATTTCAAATAAAATGTCCTTATTCTAATTCTTCTCATACCTATTGAATTTTGATTTTCATTTCTTTTCCTTCTTTTATCCTTTCATTAATCACATTATCACACATCAATTCTCATGCATAAAACATATATTAAATACGCCACATACATATTGTATTATATGAGTAATATTTATATTACTTAATAAAGACATCACTATTATTATATTCATACTAACTAATTTAGTTTTCCCAAAAAATAACCTTATATAAATTTAACGATAACCACCACCGCTGCTAAGTGCCAATGCCTACTACAACCACCACTAACCGCCAACTTTGCCACTACAGAACATTGATACCATTACTGACTACCCTACCACTACCTCCTCTGCAAACCACCAACACCATTGGCTCCAACTAAGACCATTGCCACTAACCACCACCTCTACTACTAACCACCACTACTGCCACTATGGACAATTATGGACCATTAACACCACCGCCACTATGGTACACAACCACTACCCCCACCACTACCAATCACTAATATTACAACCGTAAAATATCGATACCACTACTAACCACCACCAATCCACTACTAACACCATAAACTACCACCTCCACCACTAACTACAACCACTACTACCACCAACTACCTCTAATACCAACCATTGGCACTACTACCACTATGAACAACTACGGACTACCAACACCACCATCGACCATCATTGCTAACAAACACAACCACCACTACCAACACTACCACCAGCGATGGAATACTAACACTACCGTTAACTACCATATACTAAGGACTACCACCTCCACTATTGACTATGACCACCACCACTATTGCCACCGATCGTAACCACTGTTATTGGCTACTACCTTCACTACTAACCATCGTTGCTAGTACAAATAACTATGGACCACTAATACCACCATCGGCTACCACTACCATCGTGCACAACTACCATTATCGCCGCAAACATTACCATCAGCCGCGAAACACTAACATTGCCACTGACCACCACCGCCACTGACCACCACCACCACTGACTATTGACTACAACCATTACCATTAGCCACGACCTTCGTTATCAACCACTGCTACCTCTACAGACAACCATAGACCACTAACACCGTCGTCGTAACCACTATGCATAACACCACTACTGCCATAATCCCATGGTCAACCACTACTGCCACCACCTACTACTATGCCGTTACAGACCACCATCGTCCACAACTACCAACCCTCACCATTACCGATTGCCTCCATCATCACGGATAACCATCGACTACCACCATCGTTACCTCGACAACTCAACCACCATCCTCATAATGAGCCACTGATTCGCTTGAACTATATATAGAAAAATAAATCGCGAACACTATAGTAAATATATTGGGTCAGAATCAAGTAATATAAAGAAAGTAAGGTGGTCAATCCCTCAAAGACTAAGAAATTACTAATCCTATGCTAGTTCTTATTAATATTCAGGTAATCAAAATTAAATTAATTAATCTAATAATTACTCTAAAACTATTGAAAGAAAATAACTATGAAAAATCTAAAATTAAGCAATCAATTGAGAATTGTGAGAAAATAGAATTTACCCTAGATTATACAAATCAAATTGTTATTATATTATATAGATTAATAGCTATATGGTCATTTAAGTGAAATTGTTATATCATAAAATTTAAGGATTTAAACCCTTAATTAATTAGTCAGTTTCCGTATCTTCTAATTAATAGTGGACTTTAAATTATTATCATATATCTTCTGATATTATAATTGTCTAATGTCCTAAATCAATTATCCCTAATGTCTTAGTAAATAATCAATCGCCAAACATCGCATTAAGCTCTAGATAATTTATAATTAATTCAATTAACTCTACTTCTATATTGATTAATCAAATCAACTAAGAATTTCTAATAAACCCTAATCAACTCCCGTATCATTAGGGTTTCTAACAATTATAATCAATTAAATAATTATAATTGAAGTCATAGAAATTGCAATCATGAATCATTCATCTATCTCTTAATCCTATAACATGAACACAATCATCATCTTTACTATCTAGGGTTTCATCAATTCTCACAAATAATTTTAGTTAGCCATGGATTTGAAAACAAAAACACAAATATTGATTGAGATTACAAGTAAATTCATAATTGAAAGTATAAATAATTCACAGAATTGCATAAAAATAATCGAAATAGATGTCACCAATTCTGTATTGGAAAGAAATAATCTTCAATTGCATCTTCAATTGCAACTTCAATCTTGGTCTCCATAGTAAAAGCAAAATCTTCTCAATAATCAAAGTGCTTCTCCCAAAGAATTCTTTAGAAACTATCTAAAACTATTCTATGACTCTCGATGTCTAAGGAAAAGTATCTACCCCTCCCCTCCAACCATGTAACATAAGATATTTATATGAAAAATTAGAGTTGGCTCACATAAAGTTTCTTTTTTCATGAAGGCCGGCGGTGTAAGTACAAGACTGACTTTTAGGTCGGCGGCATAGTCATCTAAGGCTACCAGCGTAGTCATCTAAGGCTGCCAATGCAAGTTGTAAGTTGTGAACTAGTTGTTAAGCCAGCAGCCTTTAATTTCAAATTGCATAAAATTCCTCTAAATCGTCTATAATTCCACTTTTGAATTTTTTAATTCCTGAAATATCCAAATAAACATAATTAAGTACCAATTCTTAATGATTTCTACAAAATTTATAATAATTTTATATTAGTTTGCACTTTAAAATATGAAAAATATGCCTTTATCAACCACCATAAAATACCACCCTAGCATTAGCCACTACTATCTGCCACCACTTACCACTATCACCACCAGCAACCACCGTGCCCACTACCCACCATTAACCACTTGCACTACCAGCATCATATCCAACATTGCCTGCCACCAGCACTGACTATTACCATCAGCACCACCACCATTGCCACATCGGTACCACCACCAACCATGGCCATCATTACCACCACTATAATCACCTACGCCATAGCACCGTCCCTAACACCACTACCTGTACTACTATTATGACCTTTACCTTCTCTAACATCTTTGTTGCTTTAGCCAATTGCCACAACTATCGCCACTATCATCATCAGCATTGTAAATGTTAATATGCACAAATAAATGCGTAACTAAATTTATCATGCTCATGCTAATGCTAATGCACAATAATAGCAATAATATTTTCTTTCTTAATTAAATTTTTCAAAAAAGTAATAGTTTCCAAAATTAACCTATTAATACGTAGTAATATTATAACGCATGCAAGTAACTATTTGAGAAAAAAAAAATTGTGACTCAAAATTATATATATGTCAAAAACTACCAAGCTCGTTTATGGGCATGTAGGTGGTACACGGGCAGCACGCAAATAGGCATGCTTAATAAATGGACCATAAGCACTTGGGGCTCTAGTTACGTAAGCATGGTGGGCCCAGTACACAAGCACGCTAAGCTTAACATGCAAAAAGCACAAGCACGTTAAGCACATGAACTTTAGGCACACGACGACACATGGGCCACCTATTTAGCATCCCTAATGCACATGCTTACCCTTCACATATACATAAGCTCCGTGCCGACATGAATAAGCCCCATTTCTTTCATATTTATAGCATTCAAAAGAAGACCGAGGCATGGCAGAACAATCACCTTCCTGTAGTCCAGAAACAACGATCCTGATGGTGAAGTTATCGTAATTTATTGATCACACGAAATACTTACCTTCATCCAAATGAAAAACCGTACGATTATTGTTACAGCTTAGTTCATATTTGGAACGGCTGCACATCTTAGGGTCAGTCTTGAATCGAAAGGGATATCTGATGGTATTATTACCACAATAGGACGGGAGACACTAATGAATATCCTTGGCACTACATGTACATGACCTATGAAGTAAATCAAGAAAAAGCAGAGTTCTTCCCATCATGCTTATAGCTTTCGAAGTGTTAAGCAGAAAGGTGTTCAGTAAGGAGAATTCCCTGAGGATATTAAATTAATAAGGAGTTGCGGGTGGTAATAATTGAGATAGCTAGGACTGAGAAGGTGTTGTTGATATTTGGTCCTAGAAGGTGTTGTTGATATTTGGTCCTCCAAGGAGGAGAAAAGTCAATGATTTAAAGCTCTATCAAGAAATACTACTGGTAGGCATGATTGGAAAATCACAAAGAAGTAGTCAGGATTTAACAAAAAGAAAGTATTGACACCTAAAGCTATCCATAATTATTAATGATATCTCTCAATATTTTATTACCTTATATATAATATTTCGATCATAGAAAAAAGATTTAATGAATATTCCAAACCACAAACCATGCACCACATTACATAACATATAAATAACACAGTACATAGATACTAATAAAATATGTGTAAATACTAATAAAATATTAATATGAATAATGATTAATGTTTTAAAAACCAAATTGGTCTATCCAATTCAAGTGGACTGAATCGGAACCAACTAAGAAGAAGGGTTAATCTACTACATAAAATCGCTTTAACATCAAACTAAACTCGAGCAACCTAAGTAGTCAGATCGCCAATCCGCTAGCTCAACCAGATTTATGGGGGCCAAAATGCAGTCAGGCCCCTTAGATAAAGAAACATAATAAATATAAAATTGGCATTCCAATACAACAGCACGTTTGTATATATAAACAGAACATTACACTAACAGCTGGCATTTATATGTTATGCACTCAAGCACATGATGACAATAAAAAATAAAAAGAATGATGTGGGACAACTCAAAACAACATTTATGCTTTCAATATCCTTTCTTTCCTGTTTCTTCATTCAATGGACCTACGTTGCTTCTCTTCCCATGCCATTTTCAAGAAGGTAATATTTATATGTTATGCAGGCCTGTCCATGCCATTTTCAGGAAAGTAACATTTATATGTTTTGCGCTCAATGTAGGTCCATTGAATGAAGAAACAGGAAAGTAAGGATATTGAAAGCATAAATGTTATTTTGAGTTGTCCCACATCATTTTTTTTTTTTTTTCACCATGTGCTTGAGGGGAAAAAGTAAAAAAAAAAAAAATGGCAAAAACAAATATAAAAAATCCCAAAAATACTGTTCCTAGAAAAATATTTTAAAAAATATAACACTTAAAATCGTTTATTAGATTAAACTAAAATTTCTTTTTAAAGAAGCGATTTCAACCTTCTTAGAAACGATATTTTTGGAAATTTTTATTTTTATTTTTTTTGTCATTTTTTTTTTCTTTTTCCCCTCAAGCACATGGTGACAAAAAATAATAATAATAATAATGTAGGACAACTCAAAATAACATTTATGCTTTCAATATCCTTACTTTCCTATTTCTTCATTCAACTGACCTACATTGCTTCTCTTCCCATGCCATTTTCAGTTTACCATCTTTCTATTCTTCATTTCTTTTCTTTTTACATTTTTTTTTAAATGAAGGAAGGGAACAAAAGGATACAAGCAAAATCCATAAAATTTTATTGTAAAATGAATAATGTTTTAATGTATGCATATAATTGAATCAAATAGTGATAGACAATATAAGAGCCATATTTTCCTAAATATGTAATATATATGTTGTGGATTAAATCTGACTTATGGGCTTTAAGTTCAATAACAATATGGATTTGACTCTTTGAACTAAGGTCATAAGGCTTGGAGAATCAAGCCCATAAAATTCGAGATGATCAAAGGAGATTTGATATGGTAAACTTAGAGTAGAGCCCGTTGAATTGGTCTACTCGATCTGATCTAACCTTTCTTGGTTTAGCTTATGCTAATAAAATATAAAACCTTTTATTTAGGCCTAAACACATGGAGAAAGCTCATCTGCTACCCATATATAAAATGCTTTAATTTTAGCCATTGATCAGTGTTATGATCTAATAGATTGAATTTACCTACCATCCTCTATAAATACCCTCTTCATTTCTTCATTTGGAGGAGAGACAAATTCCAATTAACACCGTTACTCTATTAGAATCCTATTTCAAAGATCAAATACTCGAATACCATAAAAACACTACCCTGTTCTTTATTAACCATAGAGTTTGATGCCATCGCGCTCCTGTACCTATCACTTAGCGTGTTAGAGCCTACTAAGATTGCTTACTCTTTCTCCTTATCCTAACTCACTTGATCATCCCATACATGCAACTCAAATCATTTCCTTAGTTACATGTAAAGCGACCTATCACGCACTATGTATATGACCTCTTTTGATATTGAACCCCACACATTTTCTTGGTGACTCCACTAAGGATGAAGGATTTGACATCTATGTCATGGTACCTCTACAAAAAAGGCTTGCTGATCTTACGAATGGTAACAATCAAGAACAAGATGGTATGCCGTTATCAATAATCAAAATCCACCTCAAATGGGAGATATGAATAAAGGAGATGATACTCAAGAAGTTGTTCCCAACAATATGCAACTAGCATGAGAGCTACAACAAACTAATCAAAGTCTAAATGACCTTAGGGCAATGTTTACCCAATGCATACCTATTTAAGCTACTTTCACTGCTATGCAACAAGGGGCAACTACTGCGAGTCCCTCCAATTCGACGTAACAATATGTTACAAAAGCTTCTCAGCCACTTAATCCGTCAATTACTGGTGAGCAGGATAATCCCAAAGTTGAGGAATAGCCTCTTGCAATGGAACCTACACCCACACAACATACCTCACCTGAACTAATAAATAAGAGAATTTAGATAAGAGGCTATCGTCTTCATGTATCACTCTATGCGTTACAATTGTTGAGTCTATGCACCCTACTCTTATGAACTCATCTCTAACAAATTCTGTTCCTGTGAACTTCACCAACCTTACTCTTGTAATGCCAGTAAGGATAAAATTATCTACTTAGAGGGCTTCGTTTGTGACTAAAGAGGATTTAAATGTATACATGAGAGAAATACAAGCAAAATCCACATTAGCTATCTTAGAGTTGAAGCTCTCATATCATTCACGCATCGCTATCAAGTCATACCCAAAGGACTATGTGAGTCCAAAGTTCATGTTATTTAATGGGAAGAAGGAGAGTGCTAAGGAACACTTATTGAAATTTATTGAGACCCTAGAGGTCTATGGCTTAGATGATGACTTGAAGTTGAAGGAATTTTCAAAATTCCTTATAAAAAAAGCTTATACTTGGTATGTCAATCTCTTACTAGGATTAGTCGATTCATGGGGTGGAATGTGCAGGATGTTTCTAAAAAAATTCTTCTCTACGGAAGAAAGGATGACTCTTACCAACATGGGACAAATTTGTCAGAGGTCTAAGGAGGATCTCATAGATTATATTGAACAATTTAGAGAACGCTTTTTGGATATACAAGACATTTGTGATAAGAGAGAACTAGTTAAGATTTATATTCAAGATATGTTCCCTAAATATGCGGTCTATCTTCAAAACCTATCGTTGGCTTCTTTTGCTACATTAGTTGAGAAGGTACAAAGGACCAGTAATTCAGTGGCTTAACAAAGGAATGAAGCTGGAAGGTTCAATAAGCATACCTCATCTATGAATGTTACTCAAGGTAAGTCACAAAAAAGAAACAAAGAAATCCAGAAATGATAAGCCTTACAACTCTAGGCCTGCACTAACATATCCTTGCCCAATAGCCCTTGTCCATCAGATGCTAGATTAATAGTGTCGCGATGGAAATCTTAAGCTCTTAAGGGTTGAACGTCTCCCTACAAATGAAGAGAAGAGCAATCCTAAGTATTGTAGATTCTACTGGAGTATTGGTAATCCAACTAAAGATTGTTTCACTTTAAAGAGAATATTCAAAAAATGGGTTGCGCACGAAGAGTTAATTATAGACAACAGCAATGTCAAGAACAATATACTTCCAACTCATAATGAACAAAGAGGAATTATCAATGCCATCAGCCACGACCCTTCCATGACTAAAGTGGTTGATGCATAGCCCTCCAAGAGTAAGGAAAAGTCGATTGAAACTCATGACAATGAGTATCCACCTCTTGTAACAGCGTTATTGAAGAATATAAACTTTAGAAACTTTTTTGACTTGCTGGGGTTTGATGAAAACATTAGATTGGAAGTAGTGGTTGCACTTAAGTAGATCTCTGAAGGTCAAGTAGCATAGCTCGTAAAGAGAAAGGCCAGGGTATACAAAAACACCATCCTATTCACTGAAGCAGATATGTGTGTGAAAAGTTCTAACCATAACCGTTTGTTACATGTGGATGGCATTCTTAATGGCTATCTAGTTAAGAGAACATTCGTTGATAATGGTTCTTCCTTGAATATAATGCTAATGAATACATTCAAGGTCGCGGGATCAATATCCAACGCTTAATTAGACAACCCATTTCAATAAATAGCTTTAGTTATTCCCCTACTGACTCTGTTAGATATGTTAATGTTGATCTTAAAGTTGGGCCTATTCATAGCACCACTATTTTTCATGTGATTGATGTGCTCATGCAATATCACTTGCTTATGAGTTAAAAGTGGCTATACGATCATAATTTAGTTCCTTCAACATCACATCAATGTATCAAAGGACACTGGAATGGGAAAGATGTGTTTATTCTAGCTACAAAGAATCCTTTTGAATAATACGATCTTATTTTACTGAATCGGGATGCTTCGATGAATTTGCTAAGGATGGGAAAATAGCCATAGCCAAGCTGTATAGTGTTCCTTTGCCTACATGGGAGAAACTTCAAGTGGACCAACAAAAGAAGAGAAGGATGTGTAGATGTTATAGGGGGAGAAAGAAGAATAAGCAATCTACTAAAATTGAAAGTTTCATTAGAGAGGATGAATGGTGTGTGTACTGTTTGTGATGGTTTGAGGGATCTTAGGAAGTGTGCCCATCCTCTTTAGATCCTACACTAGTTCAAGAAGTTCATCTTACCCCAGAACAATTACAAGATCAAATGAAGCCTCAAATTGATGAAATAGAAGAATTGGACCTAGTGCGATCAGGAGATTCGCGACGGTCAATTTTCATCAGTAAGAGTCTCCTGTAGGAAATAAAGGTTCATATTATCAAGTTGCTGAAGGAATACAGAGACATATTTGCATGGACTTACAAAGAGATGCTTAGATTAGATCCTAGCCTTATAGTGCATAGACTAAACATTGCTCCTAAGGCTGTGCCTATAAAGCATGGACAAAGAGTTTTCTATCTTGAGATTGAATTGCAAATCAAGTAGGAAGTAGAGAAATTGCTATGAGCTGGTTTCATAAGGCCAATCAAGCATCCTACTTGGCTCGCTAATATTGTTCTTATAAGAAAGAAGAATAGACAGATAAGAGTATGCGTAGATTTTCAGGATCTAAACAAGGCTTGTCCTAAGGATGATTTCCTTTACCTAATGTTGATACTTTGATAGATGCAACTGCAAGTCATGAGCTATTTTCATTTATGGATAGCTTTAGTGGATATAATCAAATTAAGATGGCGATAAGAGATGCAGAGCGTATAGCTTTTCATATACTAGTCGAAAGCTTTTATTACACCGTCATGCCATTCGAACTTAAGAATGCAGGTACCACATATCAGAGTGCAATGACTGCTCTATTTCATGACATGATGCATGATTGTATGGAGAATTATGTTGATGACATAGTCATTAAGTCTAAAAGAGCACTTGATCATCTAGTTCATTTACAAAGGATCTTAAACGATGCCGGTTATATAAGCTTTGCACAAACCCTCTCAAGTATGTTTTCAATGTATCTTCAAGGAAGTTTCTTAGCTTTGTTATGCATTGAAAAGGAATTGATGTTAACCCTGTAAAGGTACAAGCTATAACATTGGTGCCATCTCCCACTACCTTGAAAGGACTAAAAAACTTTATAGGAAATGTCTCGTACATCAGAAGGTTTATACCTGCACTTGTAGAAATTTTATATCTATTGCATCAACTTTTGATAAAAGGAGTCTCATTTGAATGGGATCAAATCCATGAAGAGGCAATTCAAAAGATTAAGACAATCTTAATTACTATGACTATGCCTATTAAAGGAAAGCCTTTAGTCTTATACCTTACTTCTACTGATAAATCTATTGGAGCATTGCTTGTGCAAGAAGTAAAGGCTCAAGAGTGACCTATCTACTATCTAAGCCAAACCCTTTAAGGAAGCAAGGTCAATTACCCAGCTTGTAAGAAACATTGTCTTACGCTGGTATTTGCCATATAGAAGTTACAACACTACTTTCTTGCACACAAGATCCATCTGGTGAGTCAATCTGATCCAATCAAGTACTTATTGTCTTGACTAGCCTTATTAGGATGAGTAGCAAAATGGTTGCTTCTTCTTGAAGAGTTTGATATTATGGTGCAGTCCCTAAAAGCTATTAAGTCACAAGCTTTAGCTGATCTTTTAGCACATTTCCTAAACACATAAGAGGGCTCGAGTATGGATCCTATACCAATTAAGTTCCATAAGGATTCTTTTATGGTTGAAACAAAAGGAGAATGGATATTGCAATTTGATGGCTCAGCGGAAAATCAAGGTTGGGGAGCTAGAATTATATTGACGTCACTTGAAGGTCATGAAGGACCACTAGCATTCCAACTTGATTTTCGATGCACTAATAATGAGGCTGAATACGAAGCATTGTTACTTAATTTATTGTCGGGACAAGAAATCGAAGTACATAATTTATATATTCGAGGTACTCAAATTTGATCATTAAACAGGCTACAGGTGAATTTAGACTAAAGGAACCTACGTTAATGCCTTATAAGGCTGCTGTACAGGTTTTCATCAGAAAGTTCAACTTTGTATGATATGAGCATACAATATGATCCACAAATCGATATGTTGATACATTAACCACTCTAATGCCTAAGATTTCGATTCACAATATAAGTAATGGTGTGAACGTCTAAGTAGTTAAGAAATCCATCCTATGCATAGCATTGAGTTTCCTTGAGGAAGATGAAGAGGCACAAAATGATTGGTGCATCCTACTTATGGAACAGCTAGTGCACCCTAGTGTGGCTTCTGTTTCAACATTGAAGAACTTTATAAAGATTAAGGGAATGTCATATTATAAGGGTCTAGAAGGTGTGTTATCCTGCTACATTGGATCAAAGGAGGCCCACTTTAAATTAGACAAATATCACTAGATTTGGGGTAGGGAGGAAGGGCCTCTGCTATATTGACATATTCAACGTGCAAGTTATTATTAGCCTTCGATGACAAAGGATGCGTTCTAAGTTCAAACACATTGTTCCAAATGTTCTAAGCTACCCAATCAAGGTGAATGCAATTTTGTCTCTAGTGCGGGAGACTGGAGGCATCCGTACATTGATTACTTAGAGAATAATGTGCTACATACGAATAATACGGATGCTAGACTTATAAAGCGCAAGGTCTGGAAATATCTCATGCATGATGGTGAACTTTATAAGGTATCATTCATGGCAAAACTCTTAAAATGCATTGCCCCTCCCAAAATAAAAATAGTTTTGGTCAAAGTACACACTGGAGAATATGGAGAACATCAGGGAGGAAGAAAGTTATGTTATTATTTACTCAATAAGGGGTACTATTGGCCTACAATGGAGGCAGATGCTTTCAATTTCACCAAGAGGTGTGTCATTTGCCAACAACATGGTGATGATATCCATGCCCCTGCAATTATACTTCATAGTGTTACGACCCTTTGCCTTTCCGCACAAGGGCATTCGATCTCATTAGACCTATACATCCTCCATTGAAGGGATATATTTAGATCTTGGTCGAGATGGGGTGCTTTACAAAATGGTTGGAGGTAATTCCCTTAAAAAAATCAATGGGACCAACTATGGTAAATTTTATAAAGGAGAACATTATATGCTAATTTGGTATCCCGAAGTGCATCCTTTTCAATAATGGAACTCCTTTCTTCAATTATCATGTCTAACAACTATTGGCTTCTTATAATATTAATCATATTAAATCTACGCCCTACTATCCAAAAGGGAATGGGCAAGCTAAGGCAACAAGCAAATGTTTATTGAAAGTCTTTAGTCTTATGGTACACGATAATCATAACGAATGGCATGAAAAGCTGCCGTTGGCACTTTAAGCTTATAAGACTTCAAAACTAAGGCCGATGCAAGCGACTCCCTTTTCATTGGTATACGACGTAGAGGCAATGGTTCCAATAGAGGTTTTGATTCCATCTACCAGACTAGCCATAAATGTTGAGCTTAGACTCGATATGCTACGAATGATAGACTTGAAAGCATTGGACAAGAGGTGTGATGCCACCAAACGTAGTCTCATTAACTATCAACATAGACTTAGGAGTAGCTTATGATCACTTAGTAAAGAAGAGATCGTTTCAATAAGGTAATGTTGTACTTTGTGTAGTTGAGCATGTATGCTGAGGTATTTCAATGCCGAAATTTACACCTAAGTGGGAAGGGCCTTTCATCTTTGAAGAGGTACATGAAAGTGGGGACTGCAAGCTCTAAAATCCCAAGACTAATGCCATTACAATACCTATAAATTTCCAATACATTAAAAAGTTTCATATGTAAGAAGTATGACATATCACGATTCAAATGAAATATGCAGCTTTAGTCACATGAGCTTGCCTTCAAGCAATCATTCTTTTCATTCAATGTTTATCTAGTGTAAGTATAGCATCGCTACTACTTAGTAAGGGTTTTGTCCCCTAAGTGCGTGATAGCCTTGGGTTTATGTCATGCTGATTAGTAAAAGTGTTGTCTCCTAGGCGTACAATACGATACCTTTTATACAATACTTGATTTCACTATCTTATACTCTACAAATAACCATATCAATGGGGTTAAGAAATAGGTAATACCCCCTTAACATATTGAATGTTGCTTTTATCAATGATAGATTGCAAATTACAGTTAAATGTTGCTTGTAAATAAAATGCGTAACATCCTATTCTCTATTCTTTTAAGTGAATTCTTAAAGTCCAATATCGAGCCTTATTTTGGTTTTCCTTAATTTAATTTATATTAAACTCAACCTGCTTAATATAAATTACCAGACATAAACTTAAGGAAACATTTTTCTGTAAAAAATAAAAATAAAAATTAGAGTCGCTAACCAGTTCAATTGATAAAAAGTGAAATTAAAGTTTTTGAGTGGAAAAATCCTAATTTAGCCACCAATCCACTAATTTTCTAAGAAAATGATTTTTTAGAAAATTAAACCAAACAAAACCAAGTTCGAGGGCTAACCTATTAAGACTAAGTCACCATGTAAAAAGCTAAGAAAAAATTTATAGGCTTTATTTTTAAAATTTTGTAAAAATACTAAAAATATATACAAACATGCGAAAGATAACTAAAATGATTTTTTATTATTTTTTTAATTACGAATTTTCAAGAAAAAGGAAAAAAAAATTATTTTTTTATATGGTTGCCTCGAAAGTGCCTATATACCTACTAATTGGGATCAAACCAATCACGGTCCTTTTTTTTAATAAAATATTAGTGGGTGGATTTTTTTATTTTTGAAAATTAAGCCAAATTTACATTTATTTAACTATTTATTCATTTAAAAAAAAACCTAAAATCTAATTTCTTGGATCTAAGAAAACCTATCTTGTAAGTAGTACACTTTGGTCAATCAATTAGGTTTGTTCTGGGTTTGCAATGTAAGGCTTTTGGTCAATGGTTTAAGTAAATGGATAGCAATGTGCTTTAGCCAATTTTGAAAAAAAAAAAAATTATATGCCATCCATCTCGAGTTTATAAGCCAAGAACCTAAGAGAGACTAAACATGGGCTTGCTCCAATTTCATAAGCAAATTTTGCTTAAGATAATTTTATTTTTTTAGTTAAAAGAGTTTCATCAAAGATAATAAATTGGGTGGGACCATAAAATAAGGGCTTTGCTTTTAAGCTTAGGAATTAAAAGTGTTTAGCCTTTATATATCCTCCACAAGTTTGGACTTCAAGCTTATTAGTAATTTAGCTCATAATTGAAGGTGATCGTCTTACTAATATTTTCATTTTTTTTCTTCTTTTTCTTTTCTTTCTCCTTTTTTTTTTCTTTTTCTTTTTTTCTTTTTTTGATCAAGGTAGTCACCTTCCCTTATTAAGTTTTTGCTTGATGGGATTCAAAGCCCTGAAACTATGGTTCAAAGAGTATAGGTTGGGGAGCAATGTATATGGCTTTGGAGTGTTTAGGAAAAGTTCATGGGCTTAAAGTGTTTAAATGAGTTTATAGGCTTAAGTGAGGTGTATATGATCTGAAACTCTTCGTCATCCTAAAGAAATTGAATTTTCTATGACAATATTTACTCATGAATTGGAAAAACTAAGGCAAGCACATATTAGTTTACTCCTTTTTCTCTAGATTGATAACCCTAACCTCCTGACTACCCTAGTATGGCATAGTTCTTAGCAGGGTTAATTTTACAAAAAATCCCCTAAAGGTTCAAATAGATTTGCAAGGGATAACTATGTTTAGGAATGATGAAATAAATGTCTACTATCATTTTGACATGTGTATCAAGTTCGAGACAAACCTCCTTTAAAGAATGAGCCCAATACTCACCTTGATGGCACTCCTCTCTCATGTATGTTTAGGGTTAGTGTTTAAGACATCGGTTGCCTCTTTTCATCCTAAACCTTTCAAGTAATGTGTTACGATTACCTTAAGTGGAAAATTTTAAGTTTTGAGTTCAAATTTATCCATTTTCACTTGCCCCAAGTCTTACATGAAGTATTTCATTAATGAAGGGTTAATGACATGTCCCGTCAAGCTTGCTTCATAACATACAAAGGAAAAAAATGCACATGAAAACTACTCTATTCAAATAGATCGTATCCATTACAAACTCTAAAACGAAACGTTATACAGAAACTAAAACTCTTTTCCAATTCTTGCCCCTATTTCTGTCACTTCTTCGAACTTGGCCCATTTAATTGAATTGATCTTTTGGAGGTATGCCTTATTGCTTCAAATGGAAAGCTACCTAGTCAAATGATAGTACTAAACCCTCAATACCCGATGTTGGAGGTTGTTTGTTTGATGCCCTTAAGTTAGGGATACCACTGCCCTTAGGCCCATAAGTCTCTAGAAAATTTAGTTGAATAATCTTGGTATCAATCAAATCTTGCACCTTATACTTCCTTTATGATATTATTAATTTTAGAGTATGATATAATTAGGTTCCTTTACAGTAAATTGGATTCCTTTACGGTAAAATAACCTTCCTTTATGGTATTAATAGTTTTGGTGTATGGTATAATTGGATTCCTTTATGGAAAAATTGCCTTCATTTATGGGAAAATAATATTCCTTTACATTATTATTAGTTTGGAGTATAGTATAATGGTGTTCCTTTATGGTAAAATTGCCTTCGTTTATGGTAAAACAACCTTACTTTAGGTATTATTAGTTTTAGAGCATGGTACAATGGGGTTCCTTTACAGTAAAATGATTTTCCTTTACAATATTAATAGTTTTTTAGTATAGTCTAATGGGGTTCTTGTACGGTATAATTGCCTTCCTTTATGGTAAAATGATATTTTTTTTAACGTATAATTAGTTTTGGAGCATAATATAATGGAGTTCTTTTATGATATGATCAATAAAATTTATTTCTTTTTTTTATTAAATTTTTTTTATTAAAATAAAATAGAACATTTCGTTTGACGATAAAAAATTCATTCATTTCAATTATTTCACAAGGAGAAAAAAAAAAACAACGAGTCTATTGAATTTCAAATAGTTAGTTTCCCTAATAAGATACGATGACTTACTTCTCATATGAAATTTCATAGAAAAGACTATTTATCTCAAAGAGGTCTACAGAAAATCTTAGAAAAATGCCAACGACTGCTGTCTTATTTTTCAAAGAAAAATAAAGTCTGTTATAAAGAATTAATTAGTCAACTGGATACTCAAGAATTAAAAACTCATTAAAGAAGTAACTTGAATTATTTGATTTATTAGATCTTGAATATTAAATTTCGATGAACTTCTTTTTATGTTTATCAATTCATGAAAGACTGAATTGAGGAATAACCTATGAATGAAACAACTACAAGAAAAGACCTCATGGTGGTCAATATGAGACCTCACCACCCATCAATGCCTTTATGCATACTATAATTAGCTATTTCAGTTTTCTATTAGCAACATTAACGATAACTTCAGCCCTATTTATTGGTTTGACCAAGATACGACTTATTTGAAATTAATTGAATAAACACAACTTATAAAAAGAAATTCTTTTGTGGTATTCATATATTCTATACTTCCTTAACGCATCAATTTCCAATTAATAGTCATTGAGATTCATGGCCCCTGTAGATTAATATTTAGAGATAGACATTACCTCTCTTTTTTCCTTTCAAACAAACAAATTGAAATAATTCAAGTTTTTCTATTTGGAATTGTCTTAGGTCTAATTCTTATTACTTTAGCTAAATTATTTATAACTATATATTTACAATACGGACATAGTGATCAATTGGACCTTTGATAATTAACATGGTATAATGGGGTCCCTTTACAATAAAATTAACTTTCTTTATGGTGTTCACAGTTTTGGAGTATGGTATAATGGGGTTCCTTTACAATAAAATTGACTTTCTTTATGGTATTACTAGTTTTGGAGTACGGTATAATTAGGTTCTTTTATGGTCAAGTTGGCTTCCTTTATGGTAAAATGACATTTCCTTGCAGTATTAATAGTTTTAAAGTATGGTATAATGGGATTCCTTTACAGCAAAATTACCTTTATTTATTATAAAATAACATTCCTTTACGTTATTTTTAGTTTTGGAGTATAGTAAAATTGAGTTCCTTTATGGTAAAATTGCCTTCCTTTATAATAAATAATCTTCCTTTACGATAAAATGACCTTCATTTACGATATTATTAGTTTTGAAGTATGGTATAATGGGGTTCCTATACAGTATAATTGCCTTCTTTCACAGTAAAATGACCTTTTTTTTTACATATTATTAGTTTTGGAGCATGGTATAATGGAGTTTTTTACAGTATAATTGATACACTGTAATCATCACTATCGATAATCAATCATAATACTATTGACAATTTGTTCACTACAAGATACCATCGATAGTATATCAATTACTACTGATAGTATGTTACTCTCAGAATTTAAATCTTTTACATACACTATTGATAGACTACCATATACTGTCGACAGTATAATGCAGTTTTCAACTTTAACACATAAATAGTACAATGAAGGGTTTATACATAAAATTACTTGATTATGACTTATATAACACTGCTATGTATTTACCTAGAAAAAATTATGCTTCTCTCAACTATTTACAATATTTATAGAAAAAAATGGACTAATAACAACATTTTACAATAATACAGTTCAATTGCATTCTTTTGGATTTGTACTAGGTCTTGACTTCTTTTGTCTTCTCATAATGCTCATACACTAATTTGATTGTCTTAGCCCTCCTTATATTTAATTCGCACAGAACTAGCTCTAACAAGATGTCCAATCAATCCCTAAGGGTTGCAATCTATGGAACAACACTAGGATATTTAGCAAGAGAATAAACAAGGTGACATTAAGGTTTACGAAAAAGGTTAAATATTATAAAAACAATAAAAGTCTTACATTTCCTTTGACCTCAAAGGTTCGACCTTCAACTTTCAGACACTTAAGTACGTATATGCCACACTTGAAACTATAGAACATGAAACATGCTATTGTTATTGAAACTCTAAATTATATCAAATGAGTGAGTGTATTAAAAAATTCGAGCATTACCCATCATCGATATCTGATTGTTGTGGTACTTTATCATTTATTTAAATTG
Organism: Lumnitzera littorea; assembly: GCA_024138015.1. Taxonomy (NCBI): domain Eukaryota; kingdom Viridiplantae; phylum Streptophyta; class Magnoliopsida; order Myrtales; family Combretaceae; genus Lumnitzera; species Lumnitzera littorea. The sequence continues at coordinate 41,768,695 of JAMXBB010000009.1, forward strand.
ACCCATCGGAAATGACTTTGTGAATGAACTAGCATCCTCATCCATAAATTCTTGTAGACAGAATACAACATCCACGATTCTAACTTGCCAAATTGTCATCACCAAGTAGTCATAGGTTGATTTCAACTGCAAGAAGCATCCAATCTTTCTAGACCAAATAGGAATACAACTTACCATTCTCTTCACATCACTTTTGTACTAATCATGTCATATTGCATACATGGTGTTATACACCATAATGGTTGTAAACCCTACTTTTAGCGGGCCTATTATTTGACTAAAAGTACTTCTTGAACTTTCTAAGGATCAACTAAACTAAAAACTCAAGTGTACAATTGAAAACGAACTTACTTTTCCAATTTGAAAGCCTATTATCGATAAAACCCGAACTTGAAAAACTGCAAACTCTAAAGTCACCTAAAACCCTAAACCCTAAAACAATTAAGGACTTTTAACCCTAGGAGACTAATTGATAATTTAATTTGAATAATTTTATTCAACTCTAGAAAATTTCATAATTTTATAATAATTAAATCATAATTTACAAAACAATTTAGGAAGTAAATCTTAAAACAATTTCCTATAAGACAATTCCCTTATCTTCATGCCAAACCCTTACACATGAATAAGTAAACCAACTAAGATATTTATCAATTGATAACTTATCAAAATCTAGTGATAAGACACTTTCCTTATCACCCCTTCACTTATACTATATATAGATAAATAATCACAAGATTTCTCATGCTTAACTTTAATAAATGAGACAAGACAATTCCATACCCAAAAGGACACCTAATGGCTAGTTCTAACATGGCTTTAAGGGGGGCCATAATCTTGTCTTTCATTCATCAATCACTTTATCTTACACTCTACTATTCACCCCTTAATGCTTATATCATCAAGAGTTGCAATTGTTGACTTTTATACATGCTACAAGACAACAAAATCAAGCTTATTAAACACACTTCCAACCAACCACTCTTTCCCCATTTGCTCTCACTTTCAATTTCATTTTCACTTTCTTTTCTCTCACTTTGAAAATAACACAAAAGAAGAAATAACCAAACCCCACAAAATCCTTCACTTGCCGCCACATTCCAACCACACACATACACACGGCACTTTCAACTTCTTCTTGTCTTGCTTTTGCCAACATTCAAAGCCCCTTTAGGATCCTTAAAACACTCCTTAAACCCCACTTCTAAGGACCACAACTCAAGTTTCCGAAAAGGGTGCAAGAAGGAGGAAGTAAGACAAAGAGCATAAGTGGAATCGTAGTATACAACCACCATATTTTTTTTGCTTTGAGGATGAGTAAGTATATCTTATGTTAGTTGGTTAGTATTCATGTTAGAAGATTATGATTTCTTGAAGATATGAGTATGATCATAAGTTGGTATAACATCAAAGACCACCCTAAGAAGTAAACTCATAAAAACCTTACATGAAAGTTGAAATATGAGTATGTAAAGTTAATGTTTTATAGAGATACTTATTTAACACTCGAAATGAAAGATTTTAAGTTGAGAAAATCTTGAAATGAGAACTTAAATGAAAGAGAAGCATGCTGGACATGAGATTTTAGAAGTCATTTAGAAGTTGTTTACACTTTCATTAAGTTAAACATGCTCAAATCTAGACTTAGGTAAAGGTAAAATTCATCACATAAAGTTTTATGAGGAAACCAACTTTGTAAGACATGAACTATAATATGGGAAGTAAGATAAAAGTGAGATCCTCTATTTTCATGTAAAGTATGAGCCAAATAATTATCTCATGGAAAAGAAGTCATGTTAAGATTTGAATACAAGTAGCTTAAGTTCATAATCTAATACCTAAACTTAAGGAAATTATGAAACAAGTTGGAAGCCCTCATACTCAAACCGACCAGATCTGAAACATTCCTAAAAGACACTTAAAAATATGATAAAAATAAGTAAACAAAGCGAAAAAACTAACCAAAGCAAGTAAGATAAGTGTATTAAGCCTAAAACTCAAAACTGAGTTTAAAACTTTCAAAACAAGCCTCAAATATCAAGTTGAACTACCCTTAAGTTTCTTACCAGCAACTTGACACAACAATTAAAGTTGTTTTGAGACTCTTAAGAAGCTCACAAGATACTCCCTAAGCCCAAGAAAGTGACCATCTTTGAATTAAATAAAAAACAAACCCATTTGACAACTTAAGCTCACTTAAGAGCCCAAAGTGGTTGATAGCCTTACGAGTGTAAATCAAAGTTGTAAATTTGACCTTAAGGAGTATTTTGAACCTAGAATGAAATCTTAAGCCCAAGCCCAAAGGAATTCCCAAGTTACCAAAAAGCCCATTAACTAAACAAAACCTAAAAGCACTCCACATCATGAGGACCGCTACTGTTATGATCTATAGGTAGATTTTCATGCCTCATCTCAAAAATCTAACCTCACCACGTTAAAGTACACTCGAAAATGATGAAGATTGACTATAAGATCATAAAAATCAAATTTAAAACGAGAAAGTTATATGTGATTGAACTTTTAAGTAAAATCGGGAAAAATACGAAAACTAATCAAGAGTATAACTCAAGGGATTTTAGCTTAGTTTTCTAAATTTTATTTCAAGACCTTATAGTGTTTTGATTGTAATGACCAAGGGAACTTGCGTTTGGAGATGACCTTCCCCCAGACTACTTTGACTGACCCGCATGGCTGAGTGAGTGAATTCCTGATGACTCTTTACTTGATTTTGCTTATAAATAGATGCACCTAAACTTATATATATAAATTGGATGCTTGTGGGATTTGGGAAATGCATGTGTATGAATTTGTGACTAAATGCTATGGCTTGTTAATTATATAATAATGGGAATTATTTATGATAATTTATACATGTGGTTATATGGAATGAAATTGTCTAATCACCTTGAAAATTGAATTAACCACTTATACGATTAAGAAATTAAATGGATCATGCATTTCCTATAATTGCATTTGGATAACACCGACTACCACTTCACACAGAAGATGAGAAGGGACTCATAGGAGGAGGGCCTCCTACAGGATTAGGCACTAGCTATGTCATTATTTTATTAAGTCTCTGTCTTAAGTTGATGGGATTACTAAGCGTTGGGAGACGCCAACCATTGGTGAGGAGCCGTATCTTGTGGCTTCTGCTTAGGGCATGTGTTTATAGACTACAAGGGCTACCACACCACTAGACTTGAGATTTTGAAAATATAATTTGTTGCTTAGGAAATAAAGTATACATATATTTATGGTTTTGTTTTGACTTAAGTACAATAGTGCAAATAAAATAAAACCTAAGGTCTAAAACCTGAATTTTGGTTTAGGTCAGTTAATTATCTCCAAACCCTGACTACAGGGGGCATAATTCTAAGTTATATGCAGTTCCTAGGCTACTGCATACGTTGTTCGGCATACTAATTGTTCACGTATTCATATGATTATGCATCTAATAAATTTTTACCATACAGTATTGATGAGGGTATTTATCTCACTAAGCTTAAGCTTACACCCTGATAGATTTCTTTTGCTGCAGGAAAACCTCTTCATTCATCCGAGCCGAGGGATGCCCAAGGTGAGTCTCGTTTGGAGACGGGTGGGAGAGAACATGGAGTAAAGAGGAGATTTTGTAATAGTTTTGTAAATAACCATTTACTTTCATATTTTTGTTTATATTATAGATTAAAGTTTCTAATGTAGTTCCCTTTACAAATTGTGTTTGTTTGTAATATTCTTTTGGTGTGGAACTTATGAGTCTACACGTTTATTTAGTTAATTTACACCATAGAAGTTAATTTTAGTGAAACTACTCTATATTATTTATCTATGGGCTTAATGGTAATGTATAGTGGAAGGAACCTTGTATGTCGTATGAAAAGCTTGCCATCAGTAAGTAGGTTGATAGTAGACCTTTGTACAGTATACGGCGATCTAGCACAACAACAATACTGTTAGGTCGTGATAAGGGTCTCTCGAGTCATTTGTAGCTCAACTAAATACTAATGTTCTGTTATTAGCTTCATTGGTATGAAGACTTACATTAAACAATTGTCTCAATACTTAAATTTAAAAAAAAGTTATGTGGAACAATAGAGATCAAAGGAGTACGTACTCTTACATCAATTTATTTTACTTAAGAAGACTTCGCTAATGGGTAAGATGTTACAAAAGGAAATTGGTTCTGTCATTTCCATCAAGACATTTGCTCACATCCAATGTTATTAGATCGATTCATTAGGAAAAGTTCCATGAAATAGTAATAACATAATGAAATAATGTGTCCTCACCACAAAAGTGTAAGGAAAAAACAATGTCTTCCTCTTTAACTCATCACTCCAAAGTCAATAGCCCCAATGTCGGATCATCATGTCGATCGTATTTGAATGACATGATGATCAAATTATACCATTGTTTCACTGCATATGGTAGAAATATGTCTTACATCATGTTACTCTCATAATAAATTCAAACTATGCATTTTATGATCATTGATCTTACTCTTTATCAATCTTGGTATCAAATACATAGTTAATTATGTACACATCATCATAGGGTATTGAAATCTAACAACCTTCATCTTTCTTTGGTATGTGCTCCCTAATATACTGATTTACATGTAGATTAATGTGAAAATTGGAACAAAGACCACATTTCATAAAAAGAGAGTAGAAGATAAAGAAAAAAATCAAACACCATATAAGAGATTACTAACTGTTACCAGCCATGGTATTAATTTTTTCTTCTTGTTCGTTGTCGTCAATTTTAAGTAAGAAGACACATGATATCATGATGGCCTCCTTTCTTCCCTCATATCTCCAGATTATACAGTGAAAGGAGTAAGACTAAGACTTTCGAACGAAACAACCATGATTTCTTTGATTTCATTCTTCTTGTAACGCACAGCACTATGTTCAATTTTGTTCTAAAAGCTGACATAAAGGTAAGTAAGAAAATCAATTGTAATGCATTAGCATTAGGGATTTAAGCGAAAAAGTGAAAATACAAATAAATGGTTACCTGTGGTTGTTTGAGATCATTCTCATTATAGTTGAGTAACATCTCTTGCAAATGGTTGATTGGTTAGGGATCGCTCTCATCACAATTGGGTGACATCACTTGCAAAGGCTCAAAGTTCCTGCATCTACCATCTTTTGAGTTAGGGTCTTGTAGAGGAGGCAAATCTCTACCAAAGTCCTCATTCTTATCTTCTTCATCGGTTGCATATGTAGATGCTTTCTTGGAGGGAAAAACCGTATTCATCAAGTTTGTTAGCTAATTCTTCATAGATATTGGAAATGGGGTATCTCCCCTTGCAATCTTATAGACTTCTTCCTTCAATTCTTATTATTGTTTTAGTCAAGGATCTAGCTTCTCCTCCAACAATTGCAAAAATCACATTAACATAACATATTGATCAATTAAGAATATAAACTAGATTATCATTTGTAATAGGAAAGGGAAAGTGCGACCTCAATCTTTGATCTCCCTAGAGTGAGCAATCTTTTTTCAGGTAATGGTTATGGTGGATTTCACATAACCACTTGTCAAATGAAATGATGGTTACAATGGTACAAAAGACCCTAAAAGCATTCACAGTTAAAACATCATTATAAAACTTGAATAGCTTATTGAGTCCCTTGGGATCTTATTGAACTTTTTTACGACCTTCCTCACTTTTTCTTCTATCCATATCTTCAACCAAGGTAAGGCCTACACTGAGCTATTGACCACCACATAGCCCAGCGAACACTTGTCAATAAATAATAACTATTGATAACAAAACATGGAAAATAATCATAAATCAGATACATCACATAGGTGATATAATATACTAAACAACCATATTAGTAATGAATTGATTGCTACTAAATTAAAATAAGGGTTATTAACGACAAAAAATGTACCATGAGGAACATAATGCAACCTTACATATAGCTCCAACCGGCCATTTATAATTTAAAATACCATCTTGCATTCTCTATAGAATGTACTTCACCCAATTATATCATAGTAGGTTACTTGCATCAACCACCACTGCCAAATACTCTCTCACCACTGTTACACCGGATTGAGGGATAAGTAACTTGCCAAGTGCCTATATCACAAACAATTGCTTGAACTTGTCACCTAGCTACCTTAGGATGGTTAACTTAACATCTTCCTTCAACTCTAACCTACTCCTCACACTAGCTAATAACTCCTCCTTAGCATCTATTGATACATCTTCACCTTTACTGCTCAGGTCAAGAATATTTTCCACATCAAGAGGAGTAATAAGAAGATTTATCCCATTTATGTCTAGAATACAACTCTCTAAGTCAAAGTTCTCGATCGACCATAGGCATAGATCTCTATCAATCTTACCATAGTTCAACTCTAAAAGGCCACCAAGTCCTACCTCACTCATTGTATCTTTTTTTGCATCAGAAAAGGATGAAAAGACTTCGAGAACATGTTTGGATTAACATCTCATCTGATACTGTAAAAAATAAACAATACAAAATAAGTATTAAAAAGGATGACAAAATACTAAGTTAATAATTTTGAATACCCATCTAATGTTACTGGTTTCATAGCACCCCTGGATTCCTCCTTCTGACTCTTATACTCTTTCAAGCTGTTAATTTGCCTTTTTTTGCATTCTCTCTTTTTTTTCAAGAGGAAGAGCATGCTAGTTTTCAACTCTCTTTGCAAGTGTCTAAAAAGAAAGAAAAACATATTCATATAAGAGTAACCTAAAACTATCTTAAGCTAACAAAAACGTATAAAATCAAAATCATCACTAACCTTCCCCTTAACCGAATGTTCATCCATCTTTAACTTCTTCCTACCATCTTACCTATGTAAGGATAAACCAATGAAGCAAAATTATGACATTCTAGTAATAATAAAAGTGTAAACAATACAATTGAGAAAAAAAAATCAAGATCTTGAGCTATACAAGTAATGCATGTACAATGTCATCAACCACTTCATCTTACTTCCACCAAAAAATCATAAACCTATATGAATTTTATAAAATTACCTTTTAATAAAATATGAAAATTAGATAACCATATAACTGTTGACAAAAAAGATAAAACTATCAACAAAAACTGTTTATAGGTTAAAATAATAGGAAAAACTGTAGACATTTTGATCCAAAGAGGATTAAACAAGCAATTCAATCAAGAATGATCCAAGAACAATCAAGAACACTGAGTCTGATCCATTGTCACATGCACACATTCGAGATACCAAGTTTGCCTGTTCTTCCTCTTATGGCTCATCCTAACGACACCCCTCCACTTATCATTAGCTCAAGACATCTCCTAGGTCGACCGGCACACCTATTAAATGTGATTAGCCAGCTATATCAACCCCACCACACACTTATACTTATCTATCTTCCATCTTTTAAATTAAGAGTTTAAACCCTTAAATCTCTACATATGTACTTTCAGATCCTTTGTTACTATTATGCACTTAAATAAAACAATCAAATATATCACAATTGAAAAAAAATATATAAAAGGAAACACAGAGAACTCCTTTTTTAATTTAAAACTTTTTTTAAATATTGAGCATTTTCTTTATACATAATACTTCACTTTTTATTTTTTATTTTTTATTTTTTATAGACAAAATGGCCATATATGGATCTAAAAATACCTTTTTATAACATTGTGAGACACTTAATTTCAAAGGTAAAAAATTTCAATAAGTATAAAGCAAATATGAGAAGAAATATATACAATTGGCCCAATATCTTTTCTAATATCCCCACAAATATCACGAAACATTTGTTATGATTTTCCTTTTTACGATTACATATAGGTCTTACCTCTCAAGATTATGGAAGCATGTCAACCTTGCTAATATCCATGAGGATAGGTTAGGTAATAAGGATGCACATTACTACGAGCACATAACTTCAATAATATCACAATAAATAATAAACTTACTACTTAATTGATTAATGATCTCTAAAGTCTAAAAAAATTGTGAACATTTGATATATCTATTAGTATTAATGGTAAAACTCAATACAAATTTTTTTTAAATCTTTTTTCTTTTTACTATTATATTGCAACTTCTTAGAGAGCCAATCAATTTTTAATTCATAATCATTATTTATACCATTAAACAGGTCTTGGCAAAGTCATATCATGTTTTGATAGAAAGAGAAATCAAAAGGTGATTAGAGACAATTAAGTCTAAGGTTATGAAAATCAAATCTATACTAAGAAGGATTAGAAAAATGTTGTCCCTCTCTCTCTTGTTCCCTATCCATTTCCTTCCCTACAGATCATCTGTTCTTAGGACTTTTTCCCCTTCTCCTATTATCTTTTTTGTCCACACCAACCAACCCCCACTCCGTGTGTATACTCCTTTTTTCTCTTATGGTTAATGGAGTGTCTAGGTGTACCGCTAAGACCACCGGTCAATCAGCTAAGGATGAACCTCTACATGGTTTTGAAGCGTCTTTGTCTAGTAAAGGGGAGAGTTATTTACCCAAAGTTGTTTTAGAAAGGTTGTCTAGTGTGGAAAAGTCTAGGTCTTATCCCCAGGCTATTAGAGTCAACTCTGATCTTTTGCATAAGAATAGAAACCTCAAGTAGTGTAGGCCTCCAGCATCAACTTTTGGTTAAGTAGGCTAGGATCCTTTTGCATCTAAACATAGGACAACTAGTTAGAAGTCCAAACAGAGTATTTCCTCTTTAGGAAATACTACTATTGAGGAACTAAATGATGTTCTCAACAAGATTGAGGGTGATAGGAAATCAAAAAACCACTCTTCTGACCCTCATGATACCGTCCCTCCCCCTCATAGGGTACTACCTTCATCTCCAAAAATTTGATGTTGCTCCCATGTAAATGCTCGTATAACCACTTGTTCAATTGATCCTGTCTTCAACTAGCACTATATTCTACCGAAAGAGAAAGGAGTAATCTCTGGGATCAAAATTCCTTATCATAGAGGAAGAAGGCGTAAGTTTTTGGCAATGCACTCTGATAGGATTCTTCTTAGGATTTAAGATCCCCTACAATTTAATGTGCTCCTCTATTATGAGACTATGGAAAGACTAAGGTATTCTCAACGTATTGGCCAATGAAGAGGGGTCCTAATACTTCAAGTTTGAAAGAGGGAGAGACCTAATTGTTATTTTGGAAAAAACCTAGTATATTGCCTAACACCTAATGGTGCTACAAAGATAGAGGAATGGCATCCTACTAAAGAAACCATAACCTATTTGTATCCCAGTTTGGACTCAATTTTCTTATGTGCCATGTGAATTCCTCTATGAAGAAGGCCTCAGTTATATATCAAATGTAGTTAGAACCCCTCTTAGGGTTGATACACTCACTTTAAGAAGAAATAAAGCTAACTAAGCCCACATTCTAGTAGAGATCAATGCTCGAGACATTCTTGTAAACTAAGTAGAAATAGAGTGTGAAGATGGGTCTAAATCTACCGTATTTGTGACCTACCAGTAGCTTCCTAAGATCTGTTCAATATGTAAGGTGTTTGGGCATATGATGAATTACTAACCTCCGAACCTCTTACTCGCGAGCACCTTTAAAGCCTTCAGTCTCTCACTAAAAGGATTCTCTCTCGTCAGCCTATCAAAGATGAGACAAAGTATACAAAAGAGCAATGAGCAAACTCCTTAAGAACCTAACTCGAACACACACTACTCTACTGTAAGCCTTGTTCAATCACCAACCACTCATGTGCTAAGGTTAACTTACTGAGTGCCAAAGTTGATGTCAATATACACTAAGCCCTGCTTCAAATAGGAACTTCATTAGCCGAGGTTGACCATTCACATGTCGAGACCAACCCCTCATGTGTCGAGATGAATCACTCATGTGCTAAGGTTAACCAATCGAGTGCCAAGGCCAATGCCCCTATACATTAGATCGTTCTCTTTCGACCTACAGAATAGCCGCATTCATTATTCGCCTCGACAATTCTAAATACCACCTATTTGCAGCTATAACATCCTAAACCAACTTAGCTGCCACACCTCAAGAGTCACCAGTACAAATCATTTGATAGGCTACCATCTATCCATCACTTTTCCTGACATTGTACCATTATTATTATTTTTTTTTTTTGTCATTTGTCCTCTTTACCCTTATGTACATACTAGGAATCCCTTTCTTCTTTATCCTTTTTGTAATTTTCCTTATTTGTAATGTTGCCCTAGGAACTTATTATAAATAGTCCTTTCTTGCCATAGTCAAAATATCTTACATCCCTTTTAGATATTGAATATACTTGCTCTTATAAGATATTCTTCTCTAAGTACAATCTTTTACACTCTTATCTAATCTTGTTGAATAACTCAAGATTAGTGGCAGGTAAACCTTAACATTAGTCTGTATGTCATATTAAATGACGTGTTGAGTCGTGTTGTGTTCAATGGTTGATAATCTCCTTTGAGTAGCTCACAAAAGCTACTGTATTATCGACCCCTCCATTCTAAATTTCTTCGATATCTCAAAGGACTCATTTAGTTCCCTTTCCCTATGATAAGTCCTAGTGATTACTAAGTTCCTACGTACACCATATAATCCTAGTATCAGAGCTTGAGGTTACGATCAAAGGCTAAGGTGAAGTAACTCCTACTAGTGTGTTTGTCCTACTATTCTTCGTTTTCCACTTCAAAAACATAGTAACTTCTTAGTTTACTGTTTGAATCATATTTGTACGGTTTGTGGAAATTTGTTATGTGCGTAAAGTATTTGCCGAAGCTTTATATTTAGGATGTCAAATCCTAGTATTTAAGGAGAGATTAATGATGCTAAGAGTGATGCTCTTGGTCGTAGTCATATTACCTAACAAACCCCATAAACTACTATTGAGCAGATAAAAGACCTTACTACTATCATGGCCAACTTAGCTATTTCTATACAAAGGGTCATAGAGACTAAGCCACAAGAAAGAGTAGTAGAACTAGGCCTAGAAATGAGGGATAGGCCAAAAAGACAGGTTAGGAAGAATCGAGCGCCTAAAGCTACTAACGTAAACCCACCTCTACCCCAACATGCTGATAGAGCTACTAGAAGGGGATTGGAGTTGGATGAAGTTAAGGCATATTATAAGGAGGAGCAATATGATGGAATTGAGGAGCATGAGCTTAAAGCTCTTAGAGGAGCTGAATATCTTAAGGTACAAATTTCGAGCCTCAATGGGTTTGGTAGCGCAGATGACTACTTGGACTAAAAGGAAAACATTAAGAAAATATTTGACTTCTATGATTACAAAGATGCTTTTCGTATTCGAGTAGTTGCATTAGAATTTTCTAGATATGCAACAATATGGTGGAAAAAGTTGTAGAATGCATGCTAGAGAGCCTAACATGAAATCCAAACACAGAATGAGATGAAAAGAGTTCTGAGGAGTAGATTTGTTCTGGAGTACTATGAGCAAGACACTTTCCGATAATGTTAGGACTTGAGACAAGGTAGCAGATCAATAGATGAGAACGTTCGAGAATTCTAATTGTTAATGATTCGATGTGATGTAGATGAACCTTAAACCTGAACTATAACACAGTTCATTTTTAGGCTTAGAATTGAAGTTGGCAATATAATGGAGTTACAAAGGCTTGGAACTCTAAATAAAGCCATACGAGAAGCATAGAGGGTTAAAAGGCAGAGGCCAAACTAGATTAGCCAAGTACTAAGCAACCGACTTGGCTTGCAAAGAAGTGGTTTGCCAAAGCAAACTAGATACGACCAAGCACAAAACAATCCTGAGGCAAACCACTAAGGTCAGTTACCAACCAGATTGGATGAAGGCCAAGGCAAAGGCAAGGCCAAAGAGCTTAAGGTTAGAAAGGATTAAGGTCAAAGCTTTAGGAGGAAGACTCGAGAGTGAATGCTTTAAATGTCTTGGCTTTGGACACATTATCAGTTAATGTTGAAACAATGTGTCATAACCATCAAAGGAGATAAGCCCCAATTTAAAGTGGAGAGTGCTAGTGAAAGAAAGGATGAAGAGAGAGTTGATCAAGTGTTAGAAGGATTTCACGAAGATCTTAATGTCGTGACCCCACCTAAAGCAAGAGCCAAATACTGCTTTATCATAAGACAAACCCTCAATACCTTTGTGTCTGACACAAATGAGCAGAGGGAGAACCTCTTCCACACAAATTGCTGAGTGAATGGCAAGCTCTACACATCAATCATTGATGGAGGAAGCTATACCAATGCCATAGTACAAGGAGTAGTCAAGGCCTTAAAGTTGCTAAACTATCCACACCCTAAGTCGTATAAGATTCATTAGCTAAATGAAAAGAAGGGTCTACTCGTTGTCGAGTAAGTTAGAGTGCCCATTACTGTTAGTGATAGATACAAGGATGAAGTGTTATGCGACGTCCTACCTATGTACGCTTCACACATACTATTGGGCCAACCTTAGCTGTTTGATTTGAAAGTGTTGCATGATGGGTATAAAAACACCTATATGTTTCAAGAGAATAGGAAGAAGGTTATACTAACCTCAATGAGCCCTAAAGAAGTACAAGAGTGACAAGAGAAGATTATCTGATCACTATAGCAAAAGTCCCTAGTGATTTCCTTAGCACAATTTTCACAAGATGTCAAGACAAAAGAGTAAGTGCTCCTATTAATAAGGAAGCTTTTGGAATTAAAAGAAGCTGGAGGCTTACTTACCAAGGTGGAGATATTATTATAGGAGTATGCCAACCTCTTCCCTACCAAGATGTCGAGGGATTTTCTACCTATGAGAGGCATAAAGCATTGCATTGACCTTCAACCCAAAGCTGTTCTACCAAACCAACTAGCTTATAGGCCTAACCTCGAGTGAGCAATCGAACTAAAGAAATAAGTAGATGAGTTGATTGATCACTAAGATTTCCAAGAAAGTATAAGCCCTTATGCCATGCCAACTGTCCTGGTATAGAAGAAGGATAGCTCTTAGAGAATGTGCATTGATAGCTAAGCAATCAACAAAATCACTGTTAAATAACGATGTCTAATCCCGTAATTGGTTGATATGCTTAATGAGTTATATGGTGCCTACATCTTTTCAAAAATTGATCTAAAGAAGGGCTACCACCAAATATGAATGAGACCGGAAGATGAATGAAAGACTACCTTCGAAACAAAGGATAGTCTATTCGAATGGATGGTGATGCCATTTGGTCTAACCAACACATCGAGCACCTTCATGTGACTCATGAACCATGTTTTGAGGACTTTACTTGGGAAATGTGTAGTAGTCTACTTTGATGACATTTTGGTCTATAGTGCCAACCTCATTTCTCATGTTGAGCATTTAAGCTCCGTGTTTGATATCCTCCATGCCATGAAGTTGTTCAACAATTTAAAGAAATGTGTATTTTGTCAAAGCGAGGTTGTATTCCTTGGATGTGTTGTTTCTAAAGGAGGGATCAAAGTTGATGACAAGAAAGTTTGAGCTATTCTTGAAAGGCCAATGCTAACTAATGCTGCTAAAGTAAGGAGTTTTTACAGTCTAGCTTCATTTTATCAAAGATTCATTCGAAACTTTAGTTTCATGGCTGCTCCACTGATAGAGCTAACCAAGAAAAACTCTAATTCAAATGGTTCGAGAAAGCTCAGGAAAGCTTTGATTAGATTAAGTTTAGGTTGATTTCTACCCCCATACTCATCCTGCTCAACTTTGAGAAAGTTTTTGAACTAGAATGCGATGCTTCTAGAGTTAGCATTAGAACTATTCTTATGCAGGAGCACCAACTAATTACCTATTTCAACGAGAAGCTCAGATGAACCACATTGAGCTACTCGACATATGATAAGGAGTTTTATGCCCTTGTCTAAGCAATCTAGAACTGGCAACTAAGGAAGTTCATCATCTACATAGACCATGATCTCTTAAGCATCTTAGAAGCCAGCAAAAAATTTTTCGACATCATGCTAAATGAGTTGAGTTCATAGAAACTTTTTGCTATGTCATCAGGCATAAGAAGGGGAGTACCAACACCATAGTCAACATAATCTCTCGTGGGCATGTTCTTATTACAACCTTACAAGCTAGGATACTTGGATTTGGTACCCTGCCTGATCAGTATGAGCATGATGGTGTAACATTGGAAGAGTTGTGGATGGGTTCTATTTGAGCCAAGGGTATCTAATGAGAGGTAAGCAAGTTTGTGTGCTAAGTGGTTTTATTAGAGAGTTACTTGTCTGAGAAGCTCATGCAAGAGGCTTAATCGGCCACTTAAGAGAGAAGAGAATAGCTAAGTTGCTAAAAGAACATTTCTATTGGCTTAGGATGATGAAGGATGTGTGCCGAGTCCTTAAGAGATGCAAGATGTGTAAACATGCAAAGGGCAAAAAAGAGCTGTGTGGGAAGTACATACCCTTAACTATACCTAAACGGCTATGGACCAATCTAAATATGGATTTCATGCCCAAACTACACTAAACACTGAGAAGGCATGATTCTATTATAGTAGTGGTTGATCAATTTAGCAAAACAAGCCACTTCATCCCCTGCCATAAGACTAATGTTGCTTGTTATTAATCTCTTTTTGTAAGAGATTGTACAATTGCATAGAGAACCAAGGAGTATTATGTCTAATCATGACTTGAAGTTCACAAGCTTCTTCTGGAGAACCCTATGGAAGAAGCTCAACACTAAGTTCATGTTCAATACTTCTTGCCACCTACAAACAGATGGTGAAACAAAAGTTATAAACAAAACAGTCAGTAACCTCTTACGAGCTACTGTTAGGAAGAATTTACATGATTGGGATCTATGCCTACCTGTCATTAAGTTCACTTATATCCACTCCACTCACAGCCTAATAGGAAGGTCACCATAGGTCGTCTATGGACTTAACCCGAACTTACCCTTAGATATGATAATCAGCCCGACCTCCTAAAGAGAAAGTCAATCTAACCTACAGCGTACTAAGGAGTTCTATAAATTGCATCAGAAGGTTGTTGAGCAACTAACTAAAAATGTGGCTCCACAAAATGAATAAGGGAGCTGAGGAAGGAGGCGAGTCATCTACGACATAGGAGACCTTGTCTAGGTCCATCTCAACAAAGAATGTTTTCTAAGGAAGAGGATGGGCAAGTTATCCTCAAGGTAAGATGGACCTTTTAAAATCCTTCGGCATTTCAATGACAATACTTATAAGCTTAAGCTACCCGAAAGATACGAAGTGTCTCCTACTTTCAATGTCATCGACCTGATACCTTATATACCAAACAAAGATATAGACCAAGATATGAAGGAAAATCTTTAACAATCCTGAAGAGTTGATGGATTACCGACCTCTAGACCTCTTACTCACATGTGCCTCTAAGGCCTTCTATCAAGAGACTGAAAGATTCTCTTTTGTCAATCTACCAACGATGAGACATAGTATATAGAAGAGTAGTAGGCGAAATCCTTGAGAACCTAGCTTAGACATATACAGCTCTACTATAATCTTTGTTTAGTCGCTGACTATTCATATGCTAAGGTCGACCTATCGAGTGCCGAAGCCAAGGTCAATGTACACCAACCCTTACTCCAAATAGGAACTTCATGTACCGAGGCTGACTACTCATGTGCCAAAACCGACCCCTCATGTGCCAAGACCGATCATTCATGTGTCGAGGCTGACCAATCGAGTGCCAAAGCCCCTACATGTCGGATCCTTCTTTTTTGACTTGTAAAATAGCCACATTTGTTATTCGCCTCGACAATTCTAGATACCACCCATCCACAACCGTAACATCCTGAACTAGCTCAGCAGCCATGCCTCAAGAGTCATTAATATGAACCATTTGACAAGCTATCACCTATCCATCACTTTTCCTGACATTGTACTATTATTCCTATTTTGTCATTTGTCCTATTTACACTACACATACTAGGAATCCCTTTCTTCTTTATTCTTTTTTTTTTAATTTTCCTTATTTGTAATGTTGTCCTAAGGACTTATTGTAAATAATCCCTTCTTATTGCAATGGAAATATCTTACATCCCTTTCAAATATTGAATATACTTATTCTTGTGAGATATACTTCTCCAAATACAATCTCTTACACTCTTATCTAATCTTGCTGAGTAGCTTGAGATTAGTGGCAATTGGACCTCAACATTAATTTGTACATCATTTTAAACGACACTTTGAGTTGTATTATGTTTGCTGTTGAGTAATATCCTTCAAGTAGCTCACAAAAGCTACTGTATTATCGACCCCTCTATTCTAGTTTTCTTCTATATCTTAAGGACCCATTTGGTTCCCTTTCCCTATGGTAAGTGCTAGTGATTACTGAGCTCTTAGTCACACCAGCATACATGTCAACCTACTACTAAGTAATACAAGGAACCAGAACCTAGGCCTCCAGATAAAAGCAACTCTAAGTAAGTTGAAGGTAAGGAAAAAATGGCTACGGATATAGGTAAACCTTCCTTTATGGAGGTCCCTTACCCTAAGGTCAGTGAGGAGGTAAAATCTCCTCTCAAAAGAAATAAGTAACGCTCTCCAAGGGCATAAATGCAAAGAGAACATCCAATGCAAGAGGATTTTAGCTCTCATTCTCATAAAGTAGGAAATGATCAAAAGAACAACACCCTACGTTAATAGAGGGAACCTACATTTCCACATGCACTCTTGTGTCAGAAACTCCTAACCCAATGTTGAATGAGGAAAGATTGGACTTAGAAGGCTCAGATAAGGATTATAAAGATTAAGAGGAGATAGGGACTAAGGATAGGGAAGACTCCTTGGCAACTAATTCCTGCCTTATGGATAGTTGTACCGCCATTTAAGAGTTATTGATTCCTAAGGCAAAGAGTAGATCAAATAACTCCTCCAAGCATGGCAAAAGCTTTAGCTCCAATAGCAAGAAGAAGAAGAATCACTCCAAGAGGAAGCAATACTTCTATTAATAAATTCTTACTCTCTTTTTTGTCCATAAATCTAGTAGCATGGAATATCAAGCATATGAGTGACTCTATTAAAGCATTAGATGTGAGGAGAACCTACCTTGATTTTAGTATAGTTATTATTAGTTTAACTTAAATAAGAGTAAAATCTTCAAATATGGAATCTATCAAGTGTACAATAAGACTAACATGGTCTTTTGTAATAAATTTGCTAGCTCGCTTTAGATTCTGGGTTAGATGAGATTCGATGGTTTGGAATGTGTATCTCCTATTAGAAAATCAACAATTTCTCCACTATAGAGTTACCCATTTACAATTAAATGAGACCTTCTAGGTCACTTTTGTTTACAATTCAAATGTAGATAGCACTATGAGGACCTTATGGAACAGTCTTATTCCTATAGCATAATCCATATCCTATTGGCCTTAGATTGTTCTTGGCTACTTCAACATCACCAAAAATACGGCTGAGAGTAGTGGAGGAGAGAGAGGACCAGTGTAGCTATGATTGACTTCAACATCTTCCTTAACTTGACTGAACTAGTAGACCTAAGATGCTTAGGTAATTTCTTCTTATAGTCTAACAGGCAAGAGAACAATCCAATTCTTAAGAAATCGGATAGGATTGATGGAGGGTCCCTTTCAAGTTCTTCAATTTTTGGTTTGATCACCCAAACTTTACAAGTACTATTTAAAAGATATGGGAGAAACATATCCAAGGATCCAAATTTTTTAAAGTTCTCACAAAATTAAAATTGCTAAAAAGAGATTTAAGGAAACTTAACTCTCTGTCCTTCTCCAATCTCCTTGATAAAGTTCGAACAGCAAAAGGCTGATTAGCAGCAGTATAATAGTCCATCCTTGGAAGTGGTGATATTACATTGATGGAGGAAGAGAGTTCGTTGATCAAAGATTACTATTTACTCCATGTAACTAAGGAAAGCTTTTATAAACAAAAATCAAGGATTAAATGGCTAAAGCTTAGTGACAACAACACTTCTTTCTTTCACAAAGCTATGGTCAACTGACATAACAGAAATTCCCTGCATCGAGACATTAGAGATGATAGATCAGAAGCTATTAGGTCTAAACCTGTCAAGGAGGAAGTACAATATGTCTTCAGAAAACCTTATTATCAAGCCTTTGCACTAAGATTGGACATTATCAATTCTTATTCCTCTTCCACTCTTTCCATAGAACAAATTGCTGAGGTTAAAAGATCCTACTTAGCAAAGGAAGTCAAGAATGCCCTTTTCTCCATTCTAAATGAAAATGCCCTTGGTCCTTATGGATACTCAACTGAATCTTTTAAAGTAGCATGGGAGATCATAGGGTTTGACCTTATTGAGGCAATTTTGAAGCTTCCTAATTCAAAAAACCTCCTTAAGCAGGTAAACAATACTATCTTATCGTTGGTGCCAAAAGTTCATAATCCTTTAAAGGTTTCGGAGTTTTGGCCGATAGTTTGTTGTAATGTTATTTACAAAATTATCTCTAAGATGATTATCGTTTGCATGAAGAAGGTTGTATCATCTCTTATAGGGTCAAAGCAAGTTTCTTTTGTTCGTAATAGAAGAATTTTTTGTAATATCTTCCTAGCATAGGAGCTTATGGTTGGTTATCACTTACAACGAAGCCTACCTCAATGTTCTTTAAAGATTGATATTAGAAAGGCCTATGATACCATATCTTAGGCTTGAAGGCATTGGAATGTATGAGATTCTCACCTCTTTTCCAAAGGTTCAAATAACAATGCATATCCACTCCAACTTTCACTATAAACATCAATGGTGAACTAGTGGGACATTTCTCCAATAAAAGAGGGTTAAGATAAGGTGACCCCATATTGCCCTATCTCTTTGTCCTTAGAATGGAGATTCTCTCTTCAATACTACAAAATTTGAACTTAAACCAAGAGTTTTCTCTCCATTGGCAATGTAGGGCTCAAAAATAGTCATCTTTGTTTTACAAATGACTTCTTGGTTTTTTGTAAAGGCAACAACACCTCAGTCAAGGTGGTTCATGAAGGTTTATGCATCTTCCATGATATTTCTAGGCTCTTAGCGAATGAGGAGAAGACCAGTATTTTCTGCTCAAATATTAACTCGCAAAAGAAGGAGCTTATATTGGATTACACTCATTTCAACTAATGGTCATTACCTATACATCATCTAAGAGTGCCTCTTATCTCTTCTAAGCTTCGAAAGCAAAATTATGAACATCTCCTAGACCAAATTACATCTAGGATCACCTCATGGACAAATAAGTTCCTATCCTTTGTAGGTAGATTATAGCTCTTAAGTTTTGTCCTCTTCTCCATGTAGGTGATCTGGAGCTAAACTTGCCTTCTATCTAAAGGTGTTATGCAATTGATTGAAGGGAAGCATAAGAACTTCCTTTGGAGTAGCAATCATAATGTCTCAACTAAGGCTAAGGTACATTGGGAGGTGGTGTGTACTCCGAAAAAATGTGGAGGGCTTGGCATCCTTATGCTTTCATCTTAGAACAAAGTAGCACAAATAAAAAACATCTGGCTACTCTACAACCATGATGCTAATGGTCTTTGGGTAGAATGGATTAGGTTACATCATATTAGGGATGAATGTTTTTTGTCAGTGAACACCCTCACAAAGTGCTCGTGGAGCTAGAGGAAACTTATCAAGCTTCAACTCCTTATTCAACAGTAATTTAGATGGACAATCAAAAATGTCAAATCCATATCTTTATAGAGTGATTTTTGGCTACCTGTGGGCCCTCTTAACTTGATTTTCAATCAAAGAGAGTTTACAAGGTCAAGAGTTAACCATTGTGCTAAGGTAAACAACATCATAGCAGAGAAGGAATGGAATTATCTTTAAGGCAATTTTTGGATACATATCCATATAATAGAAAACATTTGACCTGATCTGCTTCATCTAGATACCCTTTCATGGGTTCTTGCATTAGATTGGACCTACTCCATCAAGAGCAGCTATAATTTTCTTTTTGGTAGCCCAACCTCTCTTACCTTGGCATAGGATTGTTTGGAACAAAACTTCGATCCTTAGGCACATGTTCATCCTATGATTAGCATGGTTAAATACATTGTAGACTTCAGACAGATTGCAAAAGTGGTGTCTTTCCACTTCTATTACTTGCTACTTTTGTGCATAGGGACAAGAATCTCATGGCCATGTCTTCTTTGATTATGTTTTCTCAACCCAAGTATAGACAACCATGTGCCTTAGGCTAGATAGTCCCAATTCATGCTTCTCTTGGCAAGGGATCACCTCTACCCTCCTTGCAATTGCATCTTAAAATTCGCCCATTTTAGATTCTCAAAAAGAAACATTAGCTGCGGTTATCTATTGTATATGGAAATTTAGGAACCAAGTTAGGCTTGGTGGAAACATCTCTCACCCAAGGTCTCTAATGAACCAGATTCTATCCCCCTGTTTTCCTTCTTAGTCTTGTTGTAGAGTTTACTCTCATTTCATTGTTTGTGAAGCTTGGTTTCTCCTATTTTGAATGTATTACATTTACTTTAAAAAAAAAAAGAAAAGAAAAGAAAAGATCACTAGAATTAATAAAAAGATAGAAAATATCGTAAAATTTAAAGTGTTTTTTTTTTTCTTCCTGTTACTTCTCTCAAAAGAGAAAAAGAATTCCTTGGGCATACTCATCAACCATCATGTATGCTAGGGGATAGAATAAATATTTCAAAATATTTTCCCTTATCAAAACTTTAAATAATGGGAGGATCATTTCCTTAGCATATAACTATCCATCATATTTCATAATGATCAAATGAGAGTATATTTGTATTTTTAATTATATTCCCATCTTATTACCGTAATTAATGAGATGGAGTTTATGGTAAATAAGTAATCCTTATAATAAAGACTTACCTATAATAAATGCTGTATATAAATTTATAGTGTAATCCCAACAAGAGTAAGTTTTTATTTATTTATTTTTTTTATTCCCTACTTATAGACAATCTATCGCAGATTGACAATATATTTTAAATCAAAAGCGTTGACAATATATTTTAAATCAAAAGCAACTGAACCAAGAACGTTAAGGATCTTGTAGAATGTTCTTGTCTAAAATTTTGTCCCCTTTGCCGCATTGCACGCGAATATTATAGGCGTCTCTAGTCATGGGTTATGACGTGGGGCATGACATTTTATTACATGCATGGTGAAAGGTTCCCATCTTATATTAACATAAATTAATTAGTAATACATAAATATTTATAAAATTTTGATCAAATATTATTAATACTTATCCACTAAGTATTTATACACATGATATATTAGCATTACTTCATATATTTTCACTCATTAAGGTTTTTACTTTCCTTTTTTTCCTCTAACCATTATATAATGATAGCACGTAAAGGAGGAAAAGTTGAAATTCAATCTATCCTATTAGGTTATTGATATTCAAATCATTTTATTATAATGATCATTTTCACTTTTAGTTTTTTTTTTTTCTGTTTTTTTCCCTTTTTCTTTTGTTTTTTTCCTCCCTAATTTAGGTTATGTTTTTCACTCCGGAGGTCGAAGCTACCTGGAGAGTGCGTAGTGTTGACCATTTGGAAACATGTCTTTGTCAGCTTATTTGAATTTAATCGCATCAAACACATTACATCCGTGTCCGCTTGAAGAATTTTGAGAATCGCTTCTACTTTGGAAGGGCATGTTAACAACTACTGGCTCCCACGGTGTCACTTTAAAAAGGTTGAAAGCGGCCGAAAAAAAATAACCTTTAAAATTTGAAAATCATTGAGATATTATTTAGTTACGCAAAATTTATAAGATTGGATTAGATAAAATATTTTGTTTGATTACAATTTCAGTTTGGTTATTAGATAAAAAAAATAATCTGAAAAACTGTATAAAATACTCAAAATTTATTTCGACTATTTAAAATATGATATAAAAGTTAACTTCAATTTATAAAAACATAAGTATTGAAGATATAAATATAATTATATATATATATATTAGACATTATTGAGGGTATGAATATTAGATAATATTTAAAATTTATGCTTTTTGAATGATATAAAAATATTAGATAATATTATGAGTATAAATATCAAATAAAATATTGAGTCTAGTATTTATGTATACCAAATAAAAGTCATTACAAAAATTTTTGTCAAATCCTGTGAAAATCAAATGTAATACAATAATATTATATAATCATGTATTTATATTTGTAACATCCAATTCTCTTTATTCTATTGTCAAACACTGTATAAAAGAATTCTCTTCTTAGAACTCCTAGGTTCTAATAAAGATGTGGTGTCACTTCAGGAGATTATTTTCGTGACATATTAATGAATTAGAATGAGTACATGGCCTTGAACGTGCCGAAATAAAACAATCCGCTATATCAAAATTCGATTTGTTTGATCGTGCAGTGTCTTTGATTATAGAACAAAGAGTGAAGATTTAAGTGATTAATCATCTTTTATTTTATCTTAACGTTAAGGAACTTAATATAATGATCGCTTTAGATCTAACATTACCTTTCTTGATGTACAATTAAGATTATATGAAATTTTTGAATTTTAGATTCGGCAATCTAGAAGGGAAACATTGTACTAAATACTGTCTAAAACATTATAAATAAAGTGTTAGAAAGTATAGCATGGGCATAAAACGTGGCACTGTGGCCATTTGCTCCTAACTGTGGACAGCCACTTAGAAAAGCGTACTGTTGAATTATGGAATTCTTTTATGTGATCGTAGGTTACGAAAGTCAAATTTCTTGGGAAAGTTAAACTATTATGTCCATATTAAAAAATATTTTTAAACATTATACTTCCAAAATGGCTTTAAAAGATTTGGTTTTGTTGTTTTCACTTTTCTTGTATGTCATTATTTAAATATATCATAACATTATGAATTTCGTCTACATTGAATGAGTGGAATGATTTCAGGAATGAGCATAGTATGAGACCAATAAAAGGTTGCATTTCCTTTTCTATCCAAAATCTGTTGATATTTGTTTATCATCCACTTAAATACGCCGTGTATTGATATTAATAAATATTTCTTTCCTTTTAAAGTAGGATTATTGTTTTCCTATTTGGTTGAATTTTTCTCTTTTTCTTTTCCTTTTGGGTAATGATTGAAGGTTATTGTTCTATCACCTTCTTCTTTTTCCCTTTTTCTAGCCACCTAAAAAGAGTTTATTCATTCATGTAATGAAAATGAGAGTCTAATGATGTGAGTTTTTATTCATAAAAAGCAACTTAATTAATTTGCATTAGCCTTAAGGAATCCAAAAATTATAATACATCCCATTTTGCTATAAATAGCTGTCAAATTGGTATACGCATTTATTCTCCTAAAATTAAGATAAAGTGATAACACAAAATGTGAAATTTTTATGTTTTCAACAACCCATTTTCCACCAACTCAATTTTTCCTCGGAGTTGGAACAATTTCGATGTTATGATCACTACTATATGTATAATTTCTAAAAAAATTAGTGACAAAAAAAAAAGTCTAGTATAATAGTTGAGAAATGATCTCTCAAGGGAATAAAATAGACAAAAATATTTATGAGTTGGAAACCTAAACAATTTGACAAGAATTATGATTATCTATCACATACAACTTACAACATTTTTCTACACATTCAAAAACAATAAATTAAACTAAGAAAACCTCAATCTCTTTGAAAATATTTTGGAGAAACAACATTTTGTAGATCATGATAATGTTAGTGAATTGATAGTCCATAAACTCTATTAACTTCTTTACCTCCAATGATATATCCAAAACAACAATCAATTTTACTTATGAATGTGACCAAAAAACATCACTATTGACCACAATAACCTTCACACAATGGTCCCTCAATGTTACTTTGATGTTTTTTGAAGAAGTTTCATGTTGTTCATAAAAAGTAACTTAATTAAATGGCATTGGGGTTTAGGAATAAAATAATTGCAATATATCCTACTTTGCTTTGAACAACTTTCAAGTTAGTATACACATTTATTTTCCTAAAATTAAAACAAAGTGATAATGAGAAAAGCTGAAATTTTTATGTTCTCCACAACTCCTTTTCCAGCAACTTAATTTTCCCTTAGAGTTGGAACAATGTTAATACTGTAATCACAACTATATGTATAATTTATGAAACAATTAGTGACAGTAAAAAGATATAGTTTAATGGTTTGGAAATGATCTCTTAACGAAGTAAAATAGGTAAAAATGTTAATGAGTTGGAAACCAAAACAATTTTATTTGAATTCTGGTCGTTTATTGCTTGTGACTTACAATATTTTTCCACACTTTGGAAAACAATAAATTAAACTAACAAAACCTCAATCTATTTGAAAAAATTTTAAAGAAACAACATTCTCAAGATCATGATGGTGTTGGTGAATTGATCGTCAACAAATCCTACTAACTTCTTCACCTACAATAATATATCCAAAACAAAAATCCGTTTTATACATAAATATGATAAAAAAAAAAAAATCACTATTGACCATGCTAACCTTCACATAGTGGTCCCTCAATGTTACTTCAATGTCTTTCTAGGAAGGTTCATGTTATTCATAAAAAGTAACTTAATTAATTGGCATTAGGGTTTAAGAATCCAAAAAATACAATACAACCTACTTTGCTATGAACAACTATCGAATTGGCATACACATTTATTCTCCTAAAATTAAAACAAAATGATAATGAGAAACGTGAAATTTTTATGTTTTCGACAACCCCCTTCCACCAACTCAATTTTCCCTCGGAGTTGGAACAATCTCAATACTATGATCACTGCTATATATATAATTTCTAAAAAAATTAGTGACAATAATAAGATCCAGTTTAATAGTTTAGAAATGATCTCTTGAGGGAACAAAATAGGTAAAAATATTTGTGAGTTGGAAACCCAAACAATTTAATTAGAATTCTGATTATCTATCACATATAACTTACAACATTTTTCGACACATTCAAAGACAATAGATTAAACTAAGAAAACCTCACTCTCTTCGAAAATATTTTGAAGAAACAACATTCTATAGATCATGATGGTGTTAGTGAATTGATAGTCAACAAACCCTACTAACTTCTTGACCTTCAATAATATATCAAAAACAACAATCAATTTTATGCATGAATGCGACCAAAAAACATCAATATCAACTAAGCTAACCTTCACATGGTGGTCTCTTAATGTTACTTTAATGTTTTTCTAGGATGTTTCGTGTTGTTCGTAAAAAGTAACTTAATTAATTGGCATTGGGGTTTAGGAATCAAAAAATTGTAACATATCCCACTTTGCTACAAACAACTGTCGAATCGGTATATATATTTATTCTCCTAAAATTAAAACAAAGGATAATGAGAAAAGGCAAAATTTTGATGTTATCAATAACTCCTTTTCCACCAACTCAATTTTCCCTGGGAGTTGGAACAATATCGATATTGTGATCACACTATGTGTATAATTTATGAAACAATTAGTGACAGTAAAAAGATCTAGTTTAATAGTTTAGAAATGATCTCTTGAGGAAGTAAAATAGGTAAAAAAAGTTCTTAAGTTAGAAACCAAAACAATTTTATTTAAATTCTTGTTATATGTTGCATGTGACTTTTAACATTTTTCCACACTTTGGAAAATAATAAATTAAACTAAGTAAACTTCAATCTATTAAAAAATATTTTAAAGAAACAATATTCTCTAGATCATGATGGTGTTGATGAATTGATCGTTAACAAATCCTATTAACTTCTTTACCTACAATGATATATCCAAAACAAAAATCTGTTTTATGCATAAATATGACCAAAAAAAAAAAAAATCATTGTCAACCATGCTAACCTTCACATGGTGATCCCTCATGTCTTTATAGGAAGTTTCATGTTATTCATAAAAAATAACTTAATTAATTGGCATTAGGGCTTAGGAATCCGAAAACTACAATATAACCTACTTTGCTTTGAACAGTTGTTGAATTGGTATATGCATTTATTTTCCTAAAATTAAAACAAAGTAATAACGAGAAATGTGAAATATTCATGTTTTCGACAACCCTTTTTCCACCAGCGTAATTTTCCATAGGAGTTGCAACAATTTCGATACTGTAATCGCCACTATATGTATAATTTCTAAAAAAATTAGTGGCATTAAAAAGATATAGTTTAAAAGCTTAGAAATGATCTCTTAAGGGAATAAAATAGGTAAAAATATTCATAAGTTAGAAACCCAAACAATATTATTAGAATTCTAGTTATCTATCACATGCAACTTACAACATTTTTCTATACATTCAAAGACAACAAATTAAACTAAGAAAACCTCAATTTCTTCAAAAATATTTTGAAGAAACAACATTCTGTAGACCATAATGGTGCTAGTGAATTGATACTCAACGAACCCAACTAACATCTTGACCTTCAATAATATATCCAAAACAATAATCAGTTTTATGCTAGAATGTGACAAAAAAACATCACTGTCGACTATGCTAACTTTTACTTAGTGGTACTTTAATGTTATTTTGATGTTTTTCTAGAAAGTTTTATATTGTTCATAAAAAGTCACTTAATTAATCGGCATTAGGGTTTATGAATCAAAAAATTGCAAAATATCCTACTTTGCTATGAACATCAAATTGGTATACACACTTATTATCTTGAAATTAAAAAAAAAAAACTAAAAATGGGAAATAGTGAATTTTTTGTGTTATCGACAACTCTTTTTCCACCAACTCAATTTTCCCTTTGAGTTGGAACAATGTCACTGCTATGATCACTGCTATGTGTATAATTTATGAAACAACTAATGACAGTAAAAACATCTAATTTAATGGTTTAGAAATGATCTCTCGATGGAGTAAAATAGGTAAAAATGTTTATGACTTAAAAAACAAAACAATTTTATTTGAATTCTAGCTATCTATTGCGTATGACATACAATATTTTTCCTCACTTTGGAAAACAATAAATTAAACTAAGAAAACTTCAATCTATTTGAAAATATTTTAATGAAACAACATTCTCTAAATCATGATGCTGTTGGTGAATTGATCATTAACAAACCTTACTACCTTCTTCACCTACAATGATATACGAAAAACAAAAATCAATTTTATGCATGAATGTAACAAAAAAAAATCGCAATCAACCATGCTAACCTTCACATAGTGGTCTCTCAACATAACTTCGATGTTTTTCTAGGAAGTTTCATGTTATTTATAAAACGTAACTTAATTAATTAGCATTAGGGTTTAAGAATCCAAAAATTGCAATACATCACACTTTGCTATGAACACTTGTTGAATTGGTATATGCATTTATTCCCCTAAAATTAAAACAAAGTGATAACGAGAAATGTGAAATTTTTATGTTTTCGACAACCCCTTTTCCACTAACTCATTTTTCCCTCGAAGTTGAAACAATTTCAATGTTGTGATCACTACTATATGTATAATTTCGAAAAAAAATTTGGGAAAATAAAAAGATCTAGTTCTACAGTTTCGAAATGATCTCAAGAGGTAGTAAAATAGATAAAAATATTCATGAGTTGGAAACCCAAAAAATTTGATTAGAACTCTAGTTATCTATCACATGCAACTTACAACATTTTTCCACACATTAAAAGACAATAAATTAAACTAAGAAAACCTCAATTTCTTCGAAAATATTTTAAACAAACAACATTCTATAGATCCTGATGGTGTTGGTGAATTAATAGTCAACAAACCCTACTAACTTCTTGACCTTCAATGATATATCCAAAACAACAATAAGTTTTATGCATGAATGTGACAAAAAAATATCACTATCAATCGTGCTAATCTTCACATAGTGGTCCCTTAATGTTACTTTATGTTTTTCTAAGAAGTTTCATGTTATTCATAAAAAGTAACTTACTTAATTGGCATTGGGGTTTAGGAATTAAAATGTTGCAATATATCCTACTTTGCTATGAACAGCTATCAAATTGGTATACACATTTATTCTCTTGAAATTAAAGCAAAGTGATAGTAAGAAAAGGTGAAATTTTTATATTATCGACAATTATTTTTCTATCAACTCAATTTTCCCTTAAAGTTGAAACAACGTCAATGTTGCAATCACAACTATAAGTATAATTTATGAAACAATTAGTGATAGTAAAAAGATCTAGTTTAATAGTTTGGAAATGATCTCTGGAAGGAGTAAAATAGGTAAAAATGTTAAAAATGTTCATGAGTTAGAAATCAAAACATTTTTATAAGAATTCTGGTTATCTATTATATATGACTTAAACATTTTTCCACACTTTAGAAAACAATAAATTAAACTAAGAAAAACTCAATCTATTCGAAAACATTTTAAAGAAACAACATTCTCTACATCACAATGGTGTTGGTGAATTGATAGTCAGCAAACCTTGTTAACTTCTGGACTTTCAATGATATAGCCAAAATGAGAATCTGTTTTATGCATGAATGTGACAAAAAAAAAAAAAAATCACTATGACCATACCAACCTTCACATGCTAGTCCCTCAATGTAACTTTGATGTTTATCTAGGAAGTTTCATGTTATTCATAAAAAGTCACTTAATTAATTGGCATTTGGGTTAAGGAATTCAAAAATTACAATACATCCTACTTTGCTATAAACAACTATTGAATTGGTATACGCATTAATTCTCCTTAAATTAAAACAAAGTGATAATGAGAAAAGTGAAATTTTTATCTTTTCGGCTACCTCTTTTCCACTAACTCAATTTTCCCTCAGAGTTAGAATAATTTTGATGTTGCAATCACCATTATATATATAATTTCTAAGACAATTAGTGAGTGTAAAAAGATCTAGATTAATTGTTTATAAATGATCTCTCAAGGGGATAAAATAGGTAAAAATATTCATGAGTTAGAAACCCAAAGAATTTTATTAGAATTTTGGTTATCTATCACATACAACTTACAACATTTTTCACACTTTGGAAAATAATAAATTAAACTAAGAAAACTTCAATATATTCGAAAATATTTTATGGAAACAACATACAGACCCTAGAAGATATGTTAAGGGCCTACATCATGGAATTTAAAGAAAATTAGGATTCTCATCTACCATTGATTGAGTTTGCCTACAACAATAGTTATCACTCAACTATTCAAATGCCTCCATATGAAGCTCTATATGGACGAAGGTGTAGATCACTCTTATTTTGGGATGATGTAGAGAAAGCAAAGTTGGGTCCAAAGTTGGTATAAGAAACAGTTAAGAAAATTACTATAATGAAGCAGAAAATGAAGGAAGCACAAAATAAATAGAAAAATTAGGCTGACTTGAAAAGAAGAGAATTGGAGTTTTAAGCAGGAGATCATGTATATCTCAAAGTGAAACCAATTAAGAGTATTCATCATATGAAGATGCAAGGCAAATTGAGTCCAAGGTACATTAGACCTTTTGAAATTCTAGAGCGAGTTGGGAAGTTAGCTTATCGATTGGCTTTATCGCTTAACTTGTCAGGGATCCACAATGTATTTCATGTGTCTATTTTGAGAAGACATATTCCTGATCTTGACCGAGTCATTAAGTTAGAACCAGTGAGATTGAAAGAAAATATGACTTATGAAGAACATCTAATTGAGATTACGGACAGTAAAGTGCAAAAGTTGAGGAATAAAGAGATTAGATATGTTAAAGTCATTTAGAGAAATTATGAACAAGAATCTGCTACCTGGGAAGCGAAAGACAAAGTGAAGCGTCGATATCCGCATCTATTTGATAAATTAGGTATGCATTTCAAGTTTTGAGAACAAAACTTATTTGAAGGAGGGAAGGATGTAAACCCTTAAATTTTTCGACCTAACATCTAAAGTTGACTCAAGTGTATTAGATATTCCTAAGAGTTGACAAGGCTAATGGAAGTAAAAACCCTAAGATAATAACTAAAGATTCAATCGTGTATAAAACTTTTATATCATAAATGTATCTAAACACTAAAGATTTCATCTAAAAATAATAAAAATCTTAAAACTATAACTTTAAGGATATAAAAGTACTAATTCATTATAACTTACTACAAAACCCTAATTGATAATATATCCTCAATATCTTACCAAATCATTAGTAAAAGATTAAAAATAACTTTCGATCATTCATAAATACATATAATACTAAAGTAATCATTTAGGAACTAGGATATTGCATTATAGATCACATCCATCTTCTAACTATATAACTAGATTAGTATTATGAAGAATTAAGAGCTTAATTGATTATTATACTACATATAGTAAGTATTAGTATCCTAAATGATACTTTTCATGATAATTATATTAAGTAACTTACTAAATGATTTATATAAGATATAAATACCTAAAGAAAGATCTCATTACCTATTCTTACTAATCAATTTAATAAACTCCATACTTCCTTTCATTTCCTTAATTTTCTCCCTAATTACTTCATTATGTATACTTAAATTACATGTAATTTTGAAATGTTGACCAAGTTAAAGGTTAACCAAGTCGACATATGTTGACTAAAGTCAACAAAATGTCATTTTCATCTTGAGAATTCCTTCCTTTTCTTTAACTTTCTACTCATTTTTTTTTCCAATTCCACCCCTCTTTTGCTGTCCACTTCCTCCCACCATGTCTTCATCTTTTTAAAACACAAAACAAGACAAAAACAAAACTCTTTTCCCCCATTCCCTAATGGTGAGCTTTCCCTTTGCTTTGTCACCTTCAACTTTCCAAATTTCACTTTCACAACTCTACTTACCAACACAAACCAATAACACATATATACTAGCCTTCCTTTTTATATTTCAAGTAAGAGAAAGGTATGTTATTGTGTATTTTTCCATCTTACTTAGTAGTTAGATGAATAGGTTAGGTTAGTGTAGAAAGCTTCTGTGATATGTACATATATGTTGTTAAATGGAAGAAGAACACATATACATATGCTTAAGTATGTGTATATAAGAGTATACTTGATAAATACATGCATGAAGACCCTTATACATAAGTACCTATTATGTACATAACCTAAAATGAGGTATATATTAACTATACATACATATACCTTACTAAATACACCCTTAAAGTGTAAAAAATGAAATTTGTGAAGCTTTCTTAAGAGAAAACATTAAGCATACGAAAATACGTATAAAAATATGTATGTCACCATATGTGTATATGGGTGTGTGTATTAGTATATGTATAAGTACACAAGTATATATATTAGTATATTAGAAGTATACGTATATATATAACATATGTATAAAGTGTATGAATACATAAATATAAGAATACATATATAATGGATGATGATATAAACGATGACATAAGCGATTGATGATATAAGCAATGACATAAGCCTCTAAAATAATAAACCATAAGATCATCTAAGTATAAGAATTAATGGCTAATGAAATCATTAACTACTAAAATAAAACATAAAACTAGCTAATAAAAATATTTAAACTTCAATAGATAACATTTTAATAAATTTAATCTATATCGTAAAACATAGGTTTTAACATTCAAAACAAACATCACCGTGTGAACGTGCATTCGAAAACGATGAAAAACAACTATAAATTCGTAAATATAAAAAATAGAATGAAAAAGTTACGTACGATTAATGATAAAGTTTAATCGGATAAAAATTAATAGTAATCTAGGTTGAATTAGGTAAATAGATATCTAAAATCATTAGTTAATTCAATTGCTTACTATCGTTATTATATAGTAATGATTAGGTGATCCCGATGCGAGCAAGGATTTTCTAATCAATTACTACGACTAAAGCGAGTCATCATAGCCAAGTGAGTATTTACCCTATGATTCTATGCTTGTATGTGATTACAGATAGTGGACTTAAATGATATCGTTAATTGATTGTTGTGTGTAGTCGGGAAATGTTTATGTATCTTATTATGTGCTAAATTGTAAATTTACCTTAAGTACGAATAATAATTTGTTGTTGCATAATAGTATAGATAATGATTGTGTGTGTTATTGGATAGTTACAAAAAAATTGGACTTAACTATACTCGACTCATAAGAAGAAACTGGTACATGCATTACATAGACATAATTCTAGCCATCACATCACACGAAGGCAGAAAGAGACCATTCGGGGGTTGTTATTATAAATTTATTGGTTTTGTACAGTGCATCCGTATAAAATGACCTTACCCTAACCTACAGGAATACTAAGAGTTAGAGGTACCAACCGCCTAACTAAGGGTCGAGTCTAAAGGCCTCCATTTAGGGGTAAGTGTGGACTGTGGGGGCCCACTTACAATTATACTAGAACTTGGTTTTATGAAAATAAATGACTTGTTTGATTTAAGTACGAAACGTGGAGTTTCGTAATAAAGTAAGTTCTAGTATAATACCTGGATCTAATTGGTGTTGTATATACTCCAACCCTAACTTCGGAGGGCGTTAAATCCGAGTTGCGTATATTGATTAGTTAACTATACGTATTGTTTGGCATTCTATTTAATCATTCATTCATATGCATGAATATAATGTATTGATAACTTACTTGTGGCGTAACTGGGGGTTTTGCTTACTAAGCTTAGGCTTACACCCCTTTAAACTTTTGCTACAGGACGATTCATTCATTAAGGCTGGCCAGGGGATGCCACTAGTTAGCTCAGGGACCTGGGCAAGAACAGGCCATTCAGTATAATGAGAGAACTAACTATATAGACCTTTACTTATGTACTTTTGTTTTATCAGTAATATAGACCTAAATATACTAAATTACTGCTTATTGTAAACTTTGTAGTTTAAATTTTATATAAATACGTTTATATGATGATATCATGTAGATCTGTATGTTCTTAGGAAGCTAGTGGTTGTAGAGTCTTATATATCATGTAAAGAGTTCATGATTGGAAGGGTAATCAATTAAGGGTTCTTCATACGGTATACGGCGTCTACCACAATTAGACCATTCTTAGTTTGTGACAAAAAAAGATCTAGTTTAATTGTTTGAAAATGATCTCTTAAGAGAGTAAAATAGGAAAAAATATTCATGACTTGGAGACCCAAAGAATCTAATTAGAATTCTGTTATCTATCAAATGCAACTTACAACATTTTTCCACACTTTCAAAGACAATAAATTAAACTAAGAAAACCTTAATCTCTTCGAAAATATTTTGAAGACAGAACATTCTCTAAATCATGATGGTGTTGGTGAATTTATAATCATCAAACCCTACTAACTTCTTAGCCTTCAATGATATATCCAAGACAGTAATTGATTTTATGCATAAATGTGACAAAAAAAAAAAAAACATCACTATCGACCATGCTAACCTTCACATGATGGTCCCTCAATGTTATTTTGATGTTTTTCTTAGAAATTTCATGTTGCTCCTAAAAAGTAACTCAATTAATTGACATTGGGGTTTAGGAGACAAAATGTTTCAATATATCCTACTTTACTATGAACAACTATCGAATTAGTATACACATTTATTCTCTTGAAATTAAAACAAAGTGATAATGACAAAAGGTGAAATTTTTATGTTATCAATAACTCCTTTTTCCACCAACTCAATTTTCCCTTGGAGTTGGATCAATGCCAAAGCTGTGATCACAACTATATGTATAACTTATGAAATAATTAGTGATAGTAAAAAGATTTAGTTTAATGGTTTGGAAATGATCTCTCGAGGGAGTAAAATAGGTAAAAATGTTCATGAGTTGGAAACCAAAACAATTTTATTTAAATTCTGATTATCTATTACTTGTGACTTACAATATTTTTCCACACTTTAAAAAACAATAAATTAAACTAAGAAATCCTCAATCTATTCGAAAATATTTTAAAGAAACAACATTTTCTAAACCATGATGGTGTTGGTGAATTAATAGTCAACACAACCTACTAACTTCTTAACCTTCAATGATATATCCAAAACAACAATTTGTTTTATGCATTAATATGACAAAAAAAAAATCACTATTGACTATGCTAACCAACACAAGGTGATCCCTCAATCTTACTTCGATGTTTTTTTAGGAAGTTTCATGTTATTCATAAAAAGTAACTTAATTAATCACCGTTAGGGTTTAGGAATACAAAAATTGCAATACATCCCACTTTGCTATGAACAACCGTTGATTTGGTATGCACATTTATTCTCCTAAAATTAAAACAAAATGATAATGAGAAAAGTGAAATTTTTATGTTTTCAATAACCCCTTTTCCACCAACTCAATTTTCCCAAGAAGTTGGAACAATTTTGATGTAGTGATTACTTCTATATGTATAATTTCTAAAACAAATAGTAATAGTATAATGATCTAGTTTAATAGTTTAGAAATGATCTCTCGAGGGAGTAAAAAAGGTAAAAATATTCATGAGTTAAAAACTCAAAGAATTTTATTAGAATTCTTGTTATCTATCATATACAACTTACAATAATTTCCTACACTTTCAAAGGCAATAAATTAAACTAAAAAGATCTCAATCTCTTCAAAAATATTTTGAAGAAACATCATTCTCTAGATCAGGATGGTGTTGGTGAATTGATATTTATCAAACCCTATTAATTTATTGACCTTCAGTGATATATCTAAAATAACAATCAATTTTATGCATGAATGTGATGAAAAAATATTGCTATCAATTATGCTAACCTTCACATGGTGGTCCCTCAATGTTATTTTGATGTTTTTCTAGGATGTTTCATGTTGTTAATAAAAAGTAACTTAATTAATTGGTATTGGAGTTTAGGAATCAAAAAATTGCAATATATCCTACTTTGCTATGAACAGCTATCAAATTGATATACACATTTATTCTCCTGAAATTAAAACAAAGTGATAATGAGAAAAGGCCAAATTTTTATGTTATCAACAACTTCTTTTCCACCTACCTAATTTTCCTTGGGAGTTTGAACAATGTTAATGTTGTGATCATAATTATATGTATAATTTATAAAACAATTAGTGATAGTAAAAAGATCTAGTTTAATATTTCAGAAATAATCTCTTGAGGGTGTAAAATAGGAAAAAATGTTTATGAGTTGGAATCCTGAACAATTTTATTAGAATTCTGGCTATCTATTACGTGTGACTTAACAATATTTTTTCACACTTTGAATAAAAATAAATTAAACTAAGAAAACCTCAATGTATTTAAAAATATTTTAAAGAAACAACATTCTCCAGATCATGATGGTGTTGGGGAAATGATAGTCAACAAATCTTACCAACTTCTTGACCTTAATTGATATAGCAAAAACGACAATCTATTTTATGTACGAATGTGACAAAAAAAAATCACTATCGACTATGCTAATCTTCATATGGTGGTTCCTCAATATTACTTCAATATTTTTCAAGAAAATTTCATGTTATTCATAAAAGATAACTTAATTAATTGGCATTAGGGTTTAGAAATCCAAAAATTGCAATACATTCCACTTTGTTATTAACAGTTGTAGATTTGGTATACACATTTATTCACCTAAAATTAAAACAAAGTGATAACGGGAAAAGAGAAATTGTTATATTTTCAACAACCCCTTTTTCCACCAACTCAATTTTCCTTCGAAGTTGGAACAACTTCGATGTTGTATCATTACTATATGTATAATATCTAAAACAATTAGTAACAGTAAAAAGATCTACTTTAATAGTTTAGAAATGATCTCTCAAGGGAGTAAAATAGGAAAAAATATTCATGAATTGGAAACCCAAAGAATTTTATTAGAATTCTTGTTATCTATCATATGCAACTTACAATATTTTTCAACACTTTCAAAAACAATAAATTAAACAAAGAAAACCTCAAT
Source organism: Lumnitzera littorea (assembly GCA_024138015.1). Lineage (NCBI taxonomy): Eukaryota > Viridiplantae > Streptophyta > Magnoliopsida > Myrtales > Combretaceae > Lumnitzera > Lumnitzera littorea. The sequence continues at coordinate 41,804,382 of JAMXBB010000009.1, forward strand.
CTCTTCAAAAATATTTTAATGAAACAACATTCTCTAGATCATGATAATATTGTTGAATTCATATTCATTAAACCTTACTAACTTCTTGACCTTTAATGATATATCCAAAACACCAATCAGTTTTATGAATGAATATGACTAAAAAACATCACCATTAACTATGCTAACCTTCACATGGTGGTCCCTCAATGTCATTTTGATGCTTTTCTAGGAAATTTCATATTGTTCATAAAAAGTAACTTAATTAATTAGCATTAAGGTTTACAAAAAATTACAATATATCCTACTTTTCTATGAACAATAGTCAAATTGGTATGCATATTTATTCTCCTAAAATTAAAACAAAGTGATAATAAGAAAAGGTAAAATTTTTATATTATCGACAATTACTTTTCCACCAACTCGGTTTTCCCTTAGAGTTGGAACAATGTCAATACTGTAATCACAACTTTATGTATAATTTATGAAACTAATAGTGACAGTAAAAATTCTAGTTTAATAGTTTGGAAATGATCTCTCTTAAGAGTAAAATAGATAAGAATATTCATGAGTTAGAAATCAAAACAATTTTATTAGAATTCTAGTTATTTATTACGTGCGACTTACAACATTTGTTCACACTTTAGAAAATAATAAATTAAACTAAGAAAATCTTAATCGATTCAAAAATATTTTAAAGAAACAACATTCTCTAAACCATGATGGTGTTGGTGAATTGATATTTAACAAACCCTACTAATTTCTCGACCTTTAATGATATATCCAAAACAGCAATCTGTTTTATGCATAAATGTGATAAAAAAAAAAATCATTATTGACCATGCTAACGTTCACATGGTGGTCCCATAATATAACTTCGATATTTTTCTAGGAAATTTCATGTTATTCATAAAAAGTAACTTAATTAATTGGCATTAGGGTTTAGGAATACAAATTTTGCAATACATCCCACTTTGCTATGAACAGCAATTGAATTGGTATACACATTTATTCTTCTCAAATTAAAACAAAGTGATAACAAGAAAAGTGAAATTTTTATGTTTTCAACAACCTCTTTTCCACCAACTCAATTTTCCCTTAGAGTTGGAACAATTTCGATGTTGTTATCACTACTATATGTATAATTTCTAAAACAATTAGTGGTAGTAAAAAGATCTAGTTTAATAGTTTAGAAATGATCTCCCGAGGGAGTAAAATAGAAATAAATATTCATGAGTTGGAAACCTAAAGAATTTGATTAGAATTTTGGTTATCTTTCACAGGCAACTTACAACATTTTTCAACACTTTCAAAGACAACAAATTAAACTAAGAAAACCTCAATCTCCTTGAAAATATTTTGAAGAAACAACATTCTCTAGATCATAATGGTGTTGGTGAATTCATAGTCATCAAACTCTACTAACTTCTTGACCTTCAATGATATATCCAAAACAACAATCCATTTTATGCATGAATGTGACCAAAAAACATTACTATCTACTATGCTAACATTCACATGGTGGTCCCTCAATTTCATTTTTATGTTTTTCTACGAAGCTTCATATTGTTCATAAAAAGTAACTTAATTAATTGGCATTGTTATTTAAGAATTAAAAAATTGCAATATATCCTACTATGCTAAGAACAGCTGATGAATTGGTATGCACATTTATTCTCCTAAAATTAAAACAAAGTGATAATTAAAGAAGGTGAAATTTTTATATTATCGACAATTTCTTTTCCACCAACTCAATTTTCCGTTAGAGTTGAAATAATGTCAATGTTGTGATCACATGTATAATTTACGAAACAATTAGTACAAGTAAAAAGATCTTGTTTAATAGTTTGGAAATAATCTCAGTAAAATAGATAACAATTTTCATAAGTTAGAAACACAAAGAATTTGATTAGAATTATGATTATCTATTACTTGTGACTTACAACATTTTTCCAAGCATTCAAAGACAATAAATTAAATTAAAAAAACCTCAATCTCTTTGAAAATATTTTGAAGAAACAACATTCTCTAAATCATGATAGTGTTGATGAATTGATAGTCATTAAACCCAACTAACTTCTTGACCTTCAATGATATATTCAAAACAATAATCTATTTTATGCATGAATGTGATAAAAAAAAAATCACTATTGACCATGTTAACCTTCACATGGTGATCCCTCAATGTTACTTTGATGTTTTTCTAAGAAGTTTTATATTATTCATAAAAAATAACTTAATTAGTTGGCAATAAGATTTAGGAATCCAAAAATTGTAATACATCCCACTTTGTTATGAACAACTATCAAATTGGTATACAAATTTGATCTACTAAAATTAAAACAAAGTGATAACAAGAAATGTGAAATTTTTATGTTTTCAACAACCCTTTTTCCACCAACTCAATTTTCCCTTAGAATTGGAATAATTTCAATGCTGCAATCACTATTATATGTATAATTTCTAAAACAATTAGTGATAGTAAAAAAATCTTGTTTAATAGTTTGGAAATAATCTCTCTCGAGAGTAAAATAAGAAAAAATATTCATAAGTTGGAATTACAAAGAATTTAATTAGAATTCCGGTTATCTATCACATGTAACTTACAACATTTTTCAATACTTTCAAAGATAATAAATTAAACTAAAAAAACCTTAATCTCTTTGAAAATATTTTGAAAAAACAACATTCTCTAGATCATAATGGTATTAGTGAATTCATAGTCATTAAACCCTACTAACTTCTTGACCCTTAATGATATATCCAAAACAACAATCAGTTTTATGCATTAATGTAACTAAAAAACATCATTATCAACCATGCTAACCTTCACATGGTGGTCCTTCAATGTTATTTTGATGTTTTTCTAGGAAATTTCATATTGTTCATAAAAAGTAACTTAATTAATTAGTATTGGGGTTTAAGAATAAAAAAATTGCAATATATCCTACTTTTTTATAAACAACTATTGAATTAGTATACACATTTATTTTCCTAAAATTAAAACAAAATAATAACAAGAAAAGGTGCAATTTTTATATTATCGACAACTCCTTTTCCACCAACTTAGTTTTTCCTTAAAGTTGGAACAATGTCAATGTTGTGATCACAACTTTATGTATAATTTATAAAACTATTCGTAACAGTAAAAAGATCTAGTTTAATAGTTTAGAAATTATCTCTCGAGGGGGTAAAATAGGTAAAAATGTTTATGAGTTAGAAACCAGAACAATTTTATTAGAATTCTAGTTATTTATTACATATGACTTACAACATTTTTCTATTATTTGGAAAACAATAAATTAAACTAAGAAAACCTTAATCTACTCGAAAATATTTTAAAGAAACAATATTCTTTAGATCATGATAGTGTTAGTGAATTGATATTCAACAAATCTTATTAACTTCTTGACTTTCAATGATATATCCAAAAAAGCAATCTATTTTATGCATGAATGTGAAAAAAAAAAAAATCACTATGGACTATGCTAATCTTCACATGTTGGTCCCTCAATGTTACTTTGATGTTTTTCTAGGATATTTCATGTTATTCATAAAAATTAACTTAATTAATTTACATTAGGATTTAGGAATCCAAAAATTACAATACATCTCACTTTTCAATGAACAACTGTTAAATTAGTATACGAACTTACTGTCCCAAAATTAAAATAAAGTAATAATGAGAATATTGAAATTTTAATATTTTCGACAATCCCTTTTCCACCAACTTAATTTTCTCTCGGAGTTGGAACAATTTTAATGCTATAATCACTATTATATGTATAATTTCTAAAATAATTAGTGGCAGTAAAAAGATCTACTTTAATAGTTTAGAAATGATCTCTCTCGAGAGTAAAATAGGTAAAAATATTCATGAGTTAAAAATCCAAAGAATTTAATTTGCATTCTAATTATCTCTCACATGCAACTTATAACATTTTTTTCACATTTTCAAAAAAAATAAATTAAACTAAGAAAACCTAAATCTCTTCAAAAATATTTTGAAGAAACAACATTCTGTAGAACATGACGGTGATGGTGAATTAATAGTCAACAAACCCAACTAACTTCTTAGCCTTCAATGATATATCTAAAACAACAATCAGTTTTATACATGATATGACCAAAAAACATCATTATCGACCATGCTAACTTTCACGTGATAGTTTCAATGTAACTTTGATGTTTTTCTAAGAAATTTCATGTTGTTTATAAAAGTTAACTTAATTAATTGGCATTGGGGTTTAGGAATAAAAAAATTGCAACTTTTTCTTTTTTGCTATGAATAACTATCGAATTGGTATACATATTTATTCTTCTAAAATTAAAATATAGTGATAATGAGAAATAGTGAAATTTTTATGTTATTGACGATTCTTTTTCCATCAACTTAATTTTCTATTGGAGTTAGAATAATGTTAATGCTGTGATCACAACTATTTGTATAATTTATGAAACTATTAGTGACAATAAACAGATCTAGTTTAATAATTTGGAAATAATCTTTCATGGGAATAAAATAGGTAAAAATGTTCATGAGCTGGAAACCAAAACAATTTTATTAGAATTCTAGTTATCTATTACATATGACTTACAGCATCTTTCCTTACCTTTTAGAAAACAATAAATTAAACTAAGAAAAACCTCAATCTATTTAAAAATATTTTAAAGAAACAAGATTCTCTAGATCATAATGGTATTAGTGAATTGATAGTCAATAAACCCTCTTAACTTTTTTACCTTCAATGATATATCCAAAACAACATTCAATTTTATACATGAATGTATCTAAAAAAACCTCACTATCGACCATGCCAACCTTCACATAATAATCCCTCAATGTTACTTTGATATTTTTCTAAGAAGTTTCTTCTTATTCACAAAAAGTAACTTCTTTAATTGGCATTAAGGTTTAGGAATCTAAAAATTACAATACATCCTACTTTGCTTTGAACAGTTATCAAATTGGTATACACATTTATTATCCCAAAATTATATAAGAGTAAAGGTAAGTACATGAAATACAAATTTTCCATGTAACCATATTATTATAAACGCATTGTTTTATTTTTATAGTTACAAGTTTATATGATTATTATCTATAACTATAATTTACCTTTCTATAGTCAAAGTTGCATGATTACAATTGTGTAGTTAGTGATTATAAAGATATAATGGGATTACTATAATTATCAATTTTGTATAACGTTGTTTTATGATTGAACAATCAATTATAATAATAAAGACACTACACATCAACATAATTATAAAAATTGCAGATATAGTTACATAATAGATAATATGTAATTGTATTATTCTATAATTTTAAACATACAGTTATATCATCATAGTTTAACAATTATAATAATTACGATAGTAAAATTGTTGTTAGATATATAATTATACAATTTGAGTTGTTATGTTATAGATCATGTGATTATAATTGTAAATTTATAGTTGCATAGTTATAAGTGCAATTACAATTGAAAATTTTTGTTTTTTTTACAATTAAATGTATGATTTTATAATAAATAGCTATAAAACTATAGTTCTATGACTATGATTACATAATTACATTATATATATCATGTACCAAGACCATTAGAATACAACAAGTTTCTTTTATACTATTATATGTTGCGTATGCATGTAAGTTTTACCAACTTATTACTATAGTCCACAAAGTATGTATACAAAACACACACACATACATATACACACATGTGCGATGTCCTAAATAAAGAGTAATGAATAATAAAAAAAAAAAAAAAACAAATACTAAAGAGCTTTTTCAACCACTATCTTAAAAAAATTTTATTAGCATTAACAATATATTAACTTGTATAGCTTTATAACCAATATAAAATATCTTTTACAATCTATATGGGACTTCACATAACATGAGGTATCACAATCTTCACCTCATTAAATACGTGACCTTCTCGTTGCAAAACCTTAAAGTTAAGCTTAGTTTTTTTCCCCATTTTGCTATACTATTCATTTCATTTTTCCCACCTCAACTTATAAATTATCTTGAAAGCGTGTCAAAAGTTATATTCTTAAACTTTTTCAAATTAGGTTAAAATAATCCCTTGAATCTTCCACTACTCCTAAGGGAATCACTTTGATACCATTTGTTATACTCCAGGCCAAAAGTAAATAACTAAACTAATTAACATTAATAGACTATTTTCAACCATTTGACCTAAAAAATTTTAATTAGTAATGACAAGATTTTCACTACTATACCCTTATAAATCAATATAAATTCTCTCGTGCAATTTATATGGGACTTTACTTAACATAGGGTATCAATATATATATACATATATATATGTATACATCAAACTTTCAAATTCCAAATGTCACTTAATCTAAAAAAATATGTTAAACTTTATTTATAAAAGAAACCTAAAATCCACAACAACCAAAATAGTCTTCAATCATATGAAACAATAAAAATAAACAAAATTATTTTATATATGGACCTAGTATCTAGAGTATGAGCGCCATCTTGCTTCCACACCACAAACCATAATCAATGTAGACAAATGTTTACATGTTTAATATGGTTAATTGAGTAATTTCACATCCAATATGTTTTGTGTCACATCTAATTTAAAAATGGCATGTTAAACATTATTTTTCGATAATATTAATTTTAGTTACCAGGCCCAAGTTAATATTAATTTTAGTATGTCGATTGCACAATTGATTGATTGGTCCCATGTTTAACATGATTCATAGCATATTTAGTATAATAAATTGCGTAAATTGGAAGCATGTGGTGTTTGATTCTAACTCTTCTATTGTTATCTCTTGTTTTCAAATTTTGAATAAGTGTGTCTAAAATTTGTTTCCTTTGTTAAGACATTGCTTGAAATTTTGAGAGTTTTTTGAGTCCTTTTCTTTCTCTTTGGTTAAATGACTAGTTAATAAGTGTGCTAATTGGGTTGCAGTCCAAGGTAAAAAAGGGATGAGCATATCCTTTCGAGCATCTAAACCCCCTTCCCCTTGAAGGTCTTTGTTATTGTCTAATTGTATTTCTAAACATTTTGGATGAGTTCATCAATAAAGAGTTGTGTTTGGATGGGGCCAAAAAGAAAAAATTGTATAGTTGCATGGGTAACAATATAGTCACACATTATAATTGCATGCTTAACGTTTGAGGTTTTCAATAAGATTTAAGGCTCTCTCTTTTTAAAAAAAAAAATCCATTAGGGGTCCTTTATAAGAGTTAGGGTTTCTTTTCTTTTTTTAATAAAACTAGGGTTTTCATCATGCTTAAATTTATCATGATAAAAAATTCAATAAATCAATATTCTCCAAAATCTAGGGTTATTTTTAGAGTTTTTCTTTTTTTTTTTCTAAGACATAATGTAGCCGTAAGAATCCGACTAAAGTAAGTTACTTGCATGCTGCCTAAGTGGTGCACTACACATAACTTAAGAGAAGTGAAGTGGTAATGACATCTGCAAGGATAATTAGGTGAGAACAAAGAAGGGAGGAGGAATAGGCAATTTCAATATCTCAAATACTCAAATGATAAACAAGGTAGCCTTAAAAAGTCTCAGGTGTTTACCTTGTAGTTTAAACGAATGAGATCAACACTTTGCCTAAATTATTCTTAGAGAGTTAAGTTTTTAAAAAGTAATGTTGTTTACCTATTCTCTCTAAGAGTTGCAAAGGAAGAGGAAAAGTTGGTATTTATAAGCTCTTTGGCAAGATAGGATCCATTAAATCATCTCGATGATCAACTCAAGTGATGGAGCTTAATCAACTCATGGTTATACTAAATGAGTTAACTAATATGCTCAAGGGCAATAATTTCCTCATGAATGCGTGAGCTTGCTTTTGAAGACAAACCGATCCAATGATCCCTATTTTGAGCCTACTAAACCAATTTTCCTTAACTTATCCTAAACATGAATCGAACTCTTTAAGCCCTGCCACCTAACCTAGGGAATTTCAACCCTTTACGCGTGGCATTACATTTATAATTCTTCTTAGGAATTTTCACAAAAGAATAAAAACTTAAATTTTGGAATAAATAACTTCTTTTTTTCTTTCAATTTTTTTTTATTTTCAATATGAATTAACATGCTGGATATAGATAGATAATATCTTGAAATTCTCTTTCCTTTCTTTTTTTTCAATCGACCTTATGAGTTGATTTGATAAATGAAAAGTAACTACTAAACTAAAGTTTTTTATAAAAGGAAAAGGAAACAACACCAGCTCAATTCTAAATAGCGAATACATAGGTATCTTTTGAAGCAACCGTATAAAATAAAGAAATAAAATTCCACCCCCCACAAAAAAAAAAAATGAAAGTTTCCTTTTCTTTTAATTTCCTATTAGACTATCAAAAAAATAAAATATAAAATACTCATAATTCTTTTTCTTGGCCTTTTTGCAAAAAATGTTTCCTTTTGATTCGTTTAGGTTAGACAATTTTTAGAAAATAGATAACCCCTTTCAATTTAGAAAAATCTTATTTGATGGTTTTTTTTTTTTTTTGAAACTTTAAATTTTAATGTCGCTAAACACTAAAATTTCTGGTTTTCATTTTTTTTTTTTAATTATCATGAACTAGCAGTTAAGGTCTTTCTATCCATTCACCTTAACTTATTATTATTATTATTATTACCAACTTCCTAGTTGTTTGATAGCTCTAAGATACATTATAATTGTATTTTACAAAGAAAAATACATTCTCCTTAATTTTATTTTTTTAGCCCAACATTTCATGTTAAATAGGCTGGATTGATGCATACTAAGAAGTAAGAATTGAGGAAAAATAGAAATTTCAGACATGTCTATTAATTTACCTACAAAAGTGTCGCAAATTGTATCTAAAACATAAGGATTTCATGAAACAATCATTATAAATAGATAATTTCATGTTCTATCGTTAGCAAAACATAGCATATTTTATCATCATTAAAGCATTCCGAGAATTAGAATGTATGGTTCATAAAAGTTTCGAGGAATCACATATATTTGATATATGTACCTAAGGTTTGGCTATCTGTTCTCGGAGTAGAGATATCAATGAGATAAAGACAACTTAATTGGTGGATCTTATCTATGGGGGAGTTTTTAACTTTCAACGCAAGGGAAGGATTCACAGGACCGTGTGCGAGCATCACTTGGTTCCTTAACTTGGTGGTGTAGTGTGGCAACGGCAAGCTTAACGATTTCTAGCACACGTCAACATTACTTGCGAAACAATTTGAAATCCAAATTTTCTTCAACGCTGTGCTCAAGTTGGAGGAGCATAAACATGGTGTGAGAACCGAGTTTTTGGTAATATCAAACACAAGAGCCCTCAACAGGATATCAAAACCCAAAAATATAAGGTTGCGTGTAATTGAGTATTGGGTTATTCCTTTTCCGTGGTATATGCTGGCTATCGGAAACGATGCGTGTCAGGTGCGATGGTGGTTTAGTTTCGATAAGTAAAATTGTTATATGGTTACAAAACCATTTCTTTATCTAGAATGAGTAATTAATACAATCTAGTAGAATCCAATAGTTTTATTGTTGAGAGTAGTGGAAAATCTTCAAGGGATTTGGATCCTCAAAAATTTCTGTTTTTTTATTTTTTTCTAAAGTTATGAATTAACGGTTATTATTGTCTAGATTTTTTTAAAAAATGTTACAAGATATTTCAAAAATTTAAATAATGACAGTAAATTATTTGTAACATTAGAAAATTTTTGAAAAATAAGAATTTTAAAGGATCCATTTCTAGTGAATTTAGAACTAACTTATTTATTTCCTCTTTAATCACGTTAAAGTAAATGTTATGTATGATAGAGCGACTCTATAATTGGTGCAGTCGCTAGGGCATCTTTACACATTAACAATAACACACCTCACAAAATGAACATACATGTTAAAGGACTTCTAGTATTTTCTATGTAGAATTATGTGTTAGCCTAGTTATATTTAATTCTCCTATAAAATATTAGCTTATATATAGACATTTTAAGATATTACTTTTTGTCAACTTATTTATTTCTAGACTTCTAGAATTATTAACAAGTAGCTTTCCGATTGAAGATGGCTCTCAACCACGAAATAAACTCTGTATTGTCTGCTCTTTCCTCTTATAAAGTTGAAGATAGCGATTGATTTCATCGTAGTAAAAAGAGTTAGCGGCTTTTGAAAATGAGGACTTCACTACACCAACAGTGATTATTCAACACCCTGCAAAGGGATCAATCAAACCTAACTCAAGCAAAAATTCATTTTGCGATACCATAATTACCAATTTTTGGAGAGTATATGAATAATATTGTTTCAGAGAAACAAGTGATGAGGAAGTCATATATTATCATACTGAATTGAGAGAGAGGAAGAAAACAAATTAAATGAGAATGCAGAATATGGAGTATGCTATGTGAACTTTGAACTTTTCAAAGATTGAGAAAGAGATTTTAAATTCTCCATGGCAAAATATGTTCATTGCCAAAATAGTGGGGCCAAAGCCAGGTAATAAGATAATGTGGGAAAAATTTAATAAGATGCGAGAAAGTTGAGTACTTTTAAGTTAATTCATGCAAGTTTGGGATGTTATTTGATATCCTTAGATAGTACGATGGACTATCAATGGATAATAATAATAAAAAAAAAAGGGCTTATAGTTTGTAAATGGAAAATATCTAGCATTAAAGAAATGGGAGCCAAATTTTCGACCAAAAATAGCGAATTTTGATGCAATTGTGATGTGGATTAGAATTTTTGGTCTACTTATTGAATACTACTTGTCTTTAGCTATTCAGAGAATCAAGGAAAGGATTGTCCCAATTTTAAGATATAACTCCTATACCATTAGGATGAAAAGGGGTTGTTTTCTTAAGATCTGTGTCTCAGTTATTATGAATATCTCACTAAACACACAATAGTGATTAACGGTATATCTTATAAGATACAACATGAAGGACTCCCAAGACTATGTGGAATTTGTGGAAGAATAAATCATGATAAATCCTTATGTCCTTTTTAGGAAGGAAAAAAATGTAAAAGCTAAGAAAAACCAAATTCTAGCTTAATCAGGGAAGGAAATTACTTAGAAAGGAGGAGTTGAAATGCCCTTCGATGATAAGGAAGTGGAAGGGTTAAAGGATGGTGCATGTGATTGCAAAGATAAGGGGGAAAAATGATGAAGCACATAAACCAAAAAGAGAGGACTTTAAGTGTATTGAAGAGAACAAAGAATTTGCAAAGAGGGTTAATGATATGAAGCATGAGGAATGGGTGCAAGTACAATATAAGAAGATTAAGAAAATAAAAAGGAAGAAAAAAATGTTGAACATACAAAGGGGAAAAACTCGTGAAGGCATTAATAAGCCCAGCAAAGGAAAGGAAGGGGCATCTATTCAAATAGTCACATCTAAAGAAAAACAAAAAGATGCAACGAATGGTCTAAACAAAGAGAAAAAAGAGAAAATCAAGGAAGTAGAAATTGGAAACCTTAAGCAAGAGACAAAAATATACAAAAAAAAAAAAACATATCAATAAAAATTCAATCTTACTGAAAAAACTTGTAAGAGAAAATGGTGTGAAAGCTAGAGGTTTAGGTTGCCATAAAAATGTTTCAACACACGTCATACATACCAAGCTAACACCTAGACATGAGAATATGAGAGATACAAAAGGAATGGCATTCAAGTCTAATAATCGCCAATGTAGAAGGAATTGTTATGTCAAACACTCAATGGAAAAGGATAAGAATCCCAAAAATCCTATTTCAACTTACTTTCCCATAGGGGAGGGTTTATCATCAAGGGGCAAAACTCATTAGAATCTCAACAAAAGGAACAATTATTATGAAAATGACAATAATAAATCTTAGCATTACTAGTAGGGAGATTTTGAACCTTCTTGAATGGACTTGTAAATCAATTATGGAGAACATTATTATGAGTCCGATCAACCTATTGGACATTCGGAGAAACCCATTTATGAAGCCATTCATGGAGGACCAACAGAAGCAGTTCTTAATTACTTCATAGGAGATGCGAATGATGATAGTGAGAACTATGTTTTGGTCATGCAAATGGAGGGTGGAGATTAAAGAATTCGAGCAAGACTTTACCTAAGCCATTCATGGACACTCTTTCTTTAGACATGATACTAAAACCCTTTAAAATATTGGCATAGAATGCCCATGGAGCCAACTTAAAGCAATGAAAGAAGGTTATGAGAGAGTTGGTAAAGCAATATGAGCCATAGGCGATTATCATAACTGAAACCTAAATGGATGGCAAGGGCTAAGCATCTGCAAGAGCATATAGGTATGAACATAATGACTTGTATAGAAGCAAAAGGTCTTAGTAAAGGTATTGTTACTTTATCGAATGTAGAGGAAGTAGGATTTAGGAAGAGGTATGTGTCAAGACAACAACTTATTATGGAAATTTAAGTGTGTAATCTTCCTACTTCCTAGTAATTGTTTGCTATTTATGCATCTCTTTGACTTAAGGAAAGTTATTTGTTATATACTATCCTGTTGTAAGCAAATTCGACCATAAGCAGGCAGACATCCCAGTTAGTTAAGTTCTTCCCTACTATAGCTTAAAAAAATAATCCTAAGGTTTGGTTGACCACTTTTGTTAGGTCGTCGGTCTAGGGATGGCAAGAAATGTTAAATAGTAGTTTGGTTCATTGGCTTTGAAATTTTGGATCTTTGTCGGATACCGTACTCCTTGGTACAGTGTATAAGCGAACTACTTCTTGCAAAAACAAAGATGCAATAGCCAAAACATTATTAGTTTTGGTGTAGAGCACGAAATGTGCCATTTTGCTAAACCTAACCACGATAACCATCATAGAATCTTCACCTCGAGCAATTCGAGATAGTCCAAGGATAAAATCTACACTCAAGTTGACCTATGGTTTGGTCGGAATAGGTAGAGGTATTGCTTTCCCTTACCCTACTTGGCTCTTCACTTTCTTATAGTTGGTGCTTCTTATAACACTTATTTTAAATTCACTTTACATGGTGATTTTATATTATTTTCCTCATATTTTTGGTTTTTTTTTAAGAAATTGATACATAATTGAGCAAAATTTTGATTTCAAGGTTTGAACGGGTTCTTAGATTGAAAATGAAGAAAAGGAATCAAGTTTTACTCAATTTAGAATTCAAATAAAAGGAGTTTTGAAGTTATATAAATAATAAAAGAAAGTGGTAATTTTTTGTCAAAAAGTTACACAATTTGGGACACAACTGTGCCCCCAGGCTGTGTCCAACCAGATTGATTTTTTTGCACTAAAGTCAGTAAGTTACATAACCTGGGAACACAATTGTGTTCTAGGTTATGTTTAGTGATGAAAAAAAAACTTCACAATATATTATATAAGGACTTGTAAGGCTTTTACATAGAATTTTTGGACATTTAAAGGAGAAGAGACTTGGAGAGAAAAAGGAGAAAAAGGCAAAAGCAACACCCAACTTTAAGATTGAAGAGATTTCTTATCAATAAAAAGGATTTTTCATATTTTACTTCTTGATTTTGCTGCAATTTTCTTTTGATTTCATCATGATAGCTTAAGATTCTTATATTTAGAATTATGGAACCTAGGATTTCATGTAACTATTGGATTTATTAATAATTTTTAATAAAGTTTCTATCTTTCTTCATTCAATTATATGTTTTAATTGTTAATTGATATTTTTAGGCTATCAGTCTATGATATTATGCATGATGATTGAGAAATCACATGAGTAATGAGATCTTGACATAATTGAAGAAAATTACATGTGTACTTAGAGATAAAATATATGATTCTTCTGGAAAGTTATTATTTTTGTGTGAGAATTCATTATACATTACTGCAATCCTAAATCATATTACTAAGTAATGAGATTCCGGTAAATAATTGAGAATTAGGGTTAATATGCTTGAGAAAGATGTTAACTTCAACTATGAATCTATCTAGTCAAGAATAATAGAGATGGAATTGGATAGATTTTTAGCGATCACATGTCAAACACTAGGGGAAACAATTTATAAATATGTTATTTACCTTCTTAAAGTCATTCTTAATTTTATCACTTCCTAAATTGCTTAGTTAAGTCCCATAATTAGATTAGTTTGTTAATGTTAGTATTTTAAATTCATTTAACCCATCACAATTTTTCGATTAGATAATAGAGCTAAGATTAGTATTAGTACTTAAGGTCTCTAAAGGATTGACTCGAACTCACATCCATTATATTAAAACTAATCAACAGCTCGAAGTGCTCACGCATGCTCCTCTTCTTCTTGGTACCCTTCTTCTCCTTTGTCATCTATATCACCTAAGTCAATCCTTCTTTGTACTCATTCTCCTACTCCTCTACCTTAAACTTGTCAAGCTGGGATCTATCCTCTATCATGTCAACTAGCTTATGGAGTGTTTTACTCAACCTTAGTAGGTTAATAAGCCATTACATGAACAACTCTAGTCAGATCAGCTAAAGGTTAGCTACATCATCAAGTCGTTCATCTATACTCCTAAGCATACCCTGAGCTTATTGGTCGTAGTGGACAATACCACTATTCTCATCCTCAATTCCAGCGTTGATACTAGGTTCCATCATTTTCTTAGACAAAAACTCAGTGAAAAAACTTAGAATCCAAGAAATAGTAGATACTACTTCTCCAAACCAAATAATTACACATACCTAAACACTTCTTCAACGTAACAGTTCAACTATCTTGCAAACTTGCTTTGTTTTTGTACACTTGAAATAAGGCAAAATAGAGTATATAACAAAAACAAACTACTACTCCTTCTACTTACTCCAACTCTTACAACTAACTTCTAGGTAACTGTAACAAACTACTATAAGAGCACTACTACTAAAGTAAGTTCAAACACAACTTACCTAAACAAAATCTCTGCTTTGATACCAAGATGGTGTAAACTGGGCCAAAGGCTGACAAAGATAATCGCTAAGGTGGGTTTAAGCTTGTAGAAAGCTTAAAGAATGAGGTGGGAATCACATAAAAACAGAAAAAGCAAATAAGCAAACCTTTGAACAACTCCAAGGATATGATGGACTAAGGAACTTCCAAGACTCACAGCTCAACTTGATATAATGTATGAGCTTATCTAATAAGGGCACTCACCACCTAGCCTTACTTAAGGGTTAGGATAAAAATGAAGTAAGCAAACAAGATAAGAGCAATGTTCACAAAGATATATATTCAAGATCAAATGCAAGATGATTCTTTATAAGTACATTACAAGGGCGTATTTATACCTAAAATATTAGGGCATTCTCCTCTAAATGGAAAAAAAACAAAAATGGTAATATCCAAAAGAAGTAATGTAGATGAAATAATGTACAAGAAATAATAAAGGGTAGGATAGAAAATACAACAAAAATAAGTATCTTGCACGGAGTATTCTGTCACATGGTTGCTCAAACACATGGCTCCTTGTGAATGGGTGGCTTTCTAGAAGAAAAGACAATTATGTACGATTGGTTTGGTATCTACCAAGCCAAGGTGCTAAACAAAGGTGGTAAGTTAACTATACTAAGCCGAGAAGATAAGTCTTCCATAGTGAATTCACCTCGAAACAATCAATATTGCTTGGATTCAAGTCGGCTAGATAGGTAGTTGGATTTACCTAGTTGTTACTCAAGTGTAGTTTTGGTTAGTAGCTAGTGACAATCAATGAGTATGAGAAGGTTCGAGCCAACTAAGGCATTAGGTCAATGGTTTGCAGCAACCCAAACTCCTCAGTAGTAGGTTGTAAGAAAAGAATTCGCCTGGCCATACTTTCCAACCCTCTAGCTTGGGCTTGAGTCAATGATCCAATTATCTAATTCTTATCAGAACTTATGTCTTTCTTTGTTACACTTTCTTGTATAGGGGGTTGTGGTATAGGATCGTAAGGTCCCAAACAATCCTTTCCTGAGATGTGGGTGTTATTTTCCACTTCAAATTGGGCTTTGATAGTGTCTTCTTGAGCTATGTATTTCTCAGTGACTTTCATGAATTTGTCCAACAATTCAAGCTTATCTAAAGATATTGCGTTGAAGAGCCTTCCATTTGGATCTATACCTGGTAGGAGTGCTTGTCGGGTCATTCTTGTGTCTAGCTTGGAAACTTGCAACTTCATTTGGTTGAAGCGCTCAAGATACGCTCACAAGCTTTCATTAGGGTACTACTTAACATTATAGAGGATGAAGGAATCTCATCGTGAGACCTGAGAGCTAAGGAAGTATTGTTGGAACTTACTTCCTAAGTCATCAAATGAAGTGATTAATACTTCGAGGAGGGTATTAAACCAAAGCAAGGCAACTTTTGCTAATATACTAGGAAAGGCCTTGCACATGATGGTGTTGAAGAAGGCTCATCATTATCCAAAATTGGAGGCTCATCATTGTTTGGAAGTGGATAAGGTAGTCGTTCAAATCAGTAGTACTATTGTAAGTGTTGTGATGTAGTAGCCTCATGCCTGTAGAAAGTGTTTCCCCAAGGATTGAAAAGATGAATGGGTTCTTTGTTGGTGTAGAGCACAACGCTCATGCGAATGATTCGACATTCTTCTGATCATGCATGCTGGAGACACGACGAATGATAAGAATCAGAACATTAGACATTTGACCCGAACCCAAGCTAGAGGGCTGAAAAGTATAGCTAAGCAAATTCTTTCTTTATGACCTATTACTAAGGAGTCAGAGCTACTGCAATTCACTGACCTGATGCCTAGCCGAGCCGAGCCGAGCTAAGCTAAACCCTCTCATACTTGTTGATTGTCACCAGTTGCCGATCAGAAATACACTCGAGCAATAGTTGGGCAAATTTGACCACCTACTCAACCAATGTGAATTCACCTAAGAAGAATTATTTGCTCTGCTCGGTACAACCAAGCTACCACCTTTACTTTGCACCTCAGCTCGACAGATACTAAACTAATCATATATAATTATCTTTTCTACTAGAAAGCTACCCATCTCTAAGGAGCCACATATCCAAGTAACCATATGATAGAATCTTTTATATAAGATACTCATTTTTATTATACTTTTTATTATACTCTTTATTATTCCTTATACATTACTTCTTTTGGATATTATCATTTTTGTCTTTTCCATTTAGGGTAGGATGTTGTGAGCTTCATATTTGGTAAATAGGAATCAAACGGATAAATTTAAGGTATCAGTAAAACTAATCCGATTAATCTAAAAAATTACGAATAGGCTCAAAACTTTAGATAAGAAAACCTCGTAGACTTGGATGTTAAAAATATAATAAAATAATAATATAGCTAAAATAGTATAATTTAACTATATTATATATTATTCATTGTAATTATATAAAATAAGTTTCATTAAATCGTAAACTTTTAAATGTAAATTATATATATAATAAAATTAATATGAGACATAAAATAATATATATAATATATATGTACGCATCATATGTAATTTTTAAATATATACGTATACTCGTAGTTAGCTAAAGTATCCTAATATATGTATTTTATGCTAAAATAAACTAAGA
This sequence comes from Lumnitzera littorea, assembly GCA_024138015.1. Lineage (NCBI taxonomy): Eukaryota > Viridiplantae > Streptophyta > Magnoliopsida > Myrtales > Combretaceae > Lumnitzera > Lumnitzera littorea. The sequence continues at coordinate 41,821,880 of JAMXBB010000009.1, forward strand.
AAATTAATTTAAAAAATCACTAAAATTATAAAAAAAATTCATGGGTAGTTGGAACAAAGTGGTATAGGCATGTGTAAGCACTAAGGACGGGTGTTTATGAATTAGGATATGAGATCATGCAAGTTTGAGAGTGATATTTAAAAGAAACTACAAGGAGAGAAAGAATTTCAATTTAACACTCGATCAGGTAANAGTGATTTTTTAAATTAATTTTCTTAGTTTATTTTAGCATAAAATACGTATATTAGGATACTTTAGCTAACATCTATGTACGCATCATATGTAATTTTTAAATATATACGTATACTCGTAGTTAGCTAAAGTATCCTAATATATGTATTTTATGCTAAAATAAACTAAGAAAATTAATTTAAAAAATCACTAAAATTATAAAAAAAATTCATGGGTAGTTGGAACAAAGTGGTATAGGCATGTGTAAGCACTAAGGACGGGTGTTTATGAATTAGGATATGAGATCATGCAAGTTTGAGAGTGATATTTAAAAGAAACTACAAGGAGAGAAAGAATTTCAATTTAACACTCGATCAGGTAAAAAAAATCCAAAAAGGCCACCATGGCCTAGGCCGAGAGAGAGTGTTCTCTACAGGGTAATTTGGAAAGCGGGCTCAACTCTTCGTAGTCGAACTAGTTCACCAAAGGGTGCTTTTGGAAGTGGGCTCGACTCCTCCTCGTAGTCGGACGGGGGTCGTCGAGCTGTAGATCTAGTTACAGTGGACTTCCTACATGCTCAAAGCTCAAACCTCGAAAGGTTCGAGGGCTCTTGGTTCTCCTCAGGGATGCCCAAGCCAAAAAGAGGCTCGAGACTCGACAAGTGTTCGAAGGCTGCCTGAACCTTCACTCGAGCCTTCAGTGTGGTGAGCGGTGTCCACACTCTGACCCAAGTTGGCTCGTGCACTTGATGGGGGAATTTTCTCATTGATGATGGGATTGGGCCTCAAAGCCTCAGGCCGAGGAGAGATTGTCAGCAAGTGATATGTTCAATGATCGATAACTGTTCATTGAAGGAGATGACTTATTTTATATTGCAATATATGAAATATAGCATTATAATATTTTATTAATTATGCCACTTCAATGCATACTGCCAGCAATTATGTGAAGTTATTTAGCTATCTCAATCGAATAAGAATTATTGTCTATCTTAAATTTATGAAAGTAATATATCAAACTAGTACGATTACCTAGTTAGTATAAATATAAAATACGTACGCACTTGTTTTGTTGGGATCAAAATTTGAGGATTATGACTTGTTATTTCCTAATTTTGGATTGCTGTCACGAGAAAATAAATAAATAATCATACATACAAATACATAAATACATCAAATTTAGAGATATATGTGCTTAATTTTAAAAATAACGAGCGTCCTTGCAATTAAACAAATTTTCAGCGATGGTCAGAACAATTTACTATTTTTTGATTAATATGGAATTTGTTTTGAGCACACACGAAACAATCTGTAATAGTCATTACAACTAGATCTTGCCATCATTATAACGAATAAGTTATTGATTTATGTGGCAACGATTCTCCAACATCGGACTACTGCAGCAAATCTACAACGTTGCATTCAGAACAACTATTAGTTAATAAAATTTGAACAAATAAATAAAGAAGAGAACGCAAACCCATTAAAGGAAGAGATCACATAGGATTATATCATATATCATTAAGCCCCTAAAATGATTCTATGAGGATCCCTCCACTTAGTATACACATAGATCCCTCAAGCTTCTCTCTCTCTCTACCTACCTATGTACCAATTTTTTATTATTAACATCTGATATGTGACATGAATCATAACCTTCTGCTCAAGACCAATTACTTCCTCGCCGGTAAGAAAAGAATAGACATCCGCCACAGCCGGTCGCGCTAGAATAGAGAAATTACTGTGTTGGCTGTCTACCATCCATAGACTAAACCATTAACTTGATGCCACATAGAATTTGCATAACTACCAAGGAAAGCACATCGATCAAAGTTGCAATTTGTAGATGTTATGAGATTCCTAAGCAAGAGCCTAAGCAATGTTCTGTTATTGAGCCTGTGGCATAGTTTATCCATCTTCACAACCATAAGATTGAAGATGTTTGAAGAATCAAGTCATGCCGACTTACAGTAGATACAACAATCAGACAGCTCACACATACCTTCTACGCTTCCCAAGTTGGGTTTCTCAAAAAATCGTCACTGAAAAAAGGAATTAACACCCATCATTTCTGTCAAAATTCACAGCTGCATGCACGTGCATTATGAAGGCTTATACAAACACCAACATACATCCACATTTACAATTTTTTATTCTAATTGAAATTAAAAAAAATAATAATAATCTCCTCACTGAACTAGATTACAAAGACTCCAATAGGACATATGAGAAAGAAAACCAGCACCATTAAATGAACCAACCCTGGGTTATGTTTGTTACTTTCAAAGAAAGCAAGAGGAAGGAATCGAATTCCACCAAATTAGAAGCAATGAAATCACACTATTTTATCCTCATCCCCACATCTCTCTGTACTCTAGTTGAAAACAGGGAAATTTGAATTGAATGGGAATAACAAAACCTAGGTAATACAGACCTAAAACATCAGGAGAATACAATAGTCCAGGGTCAACAGGATAATTTGAAGAAACCCTACTTTGAGTACCGTGTTATTTTAATCAGATCACTTCCCATATGCTTAAAAAAAAAAAAAAATTATTCACCATTATCAAGCGAAATATTAGATCACTTCAATGCCAAATATTATCCAGGGAAAGGAAGACTGTGGAATAAACACCAAAAAGAGACAGACAGAGAGAGAGAGAGAGAGAGAGAGAGAGAGAAGATCCATACCTGTTCTAGCTCATCTGCTCTAATTTCTGCTTGCTCTGGTTCTTTTCTTCTGCATACAGGGGTCCTTGCTTTTCCTAACCCCAAGCTCAATGCCAAAGGAGTCCCCCATCTCATATGTTCCATAGAGCAATATAATCCTTTTACATATGTAAAAGTAATACTCTACAGCACAAGTTAAAGATTCCTTTCATGGATTATAAAGAAGCTGCTCTCGGCAGCACCACAAATCAGTGATCAAAGGACCCTTATTAAAATATAGGCCTCAGTCTTTAGCTTAAGTCTCAATAAATCCAGTGTTCACCTCAAGATTACCATGAATCCAAATCTGTCTTAACATATAGGGACATCTGCAGAGACTGGACAGGGTGCACACCATTTTGTACAGGCACTATCTTTCATGAGTGAAAACAAACCTAAATAAACAGCCTGTAAATGTTCACAGATAGATGCATGCCCCTACAACTTTAATGTGAATTTATGCCTGAAAGCAGCATATATCAGTCAATTTCTTTTAATTTTAGTGGTAATATCGTAGTAGTATTCATGAGCATATATTGATAAGAAAAACTCAACATTATCAATCTATGACCAAATGTGCCCGGCGATAAGAAACAAGCTTCTCATGACAGCAGCAAAGAATTATGAAAATATTTAGGATTGAGGCACAGAAGATCGCATAAGCCCAGAATTATTATACTGGTACATTCTTGGCAACAGATTCCTAGAGCTGCCTTCAAAAAGAGAAATCAATCTGATTTTGGGAAAATTTTTCGTATGTGCTCCATATCATACAACAATATGTGATCCGCGTATGAACCTAAAATTGAGTTCCAATGGCTGACAGTTGAACAAGCCATATTTCCTTCCATCTTGGTCACAGGACCAAGACAATCATACAATTCACTAAACGAATAACCTTATTAATATGGTCAAAATTTCCTGTCAAGTAACCCATCCCTCGACATCAATTAGAAAGTCAGTAATGTCAATGCCAGAAGCAGTTGGACGTAATAGCATTTGCTATTCAAGATGTAGGCTCTTTTTCATCATCTCATAAACCAGGTAAGTAATGCTTGCTGATGGGACAACCTTGAGCAAATTAGGAAATAACCCTTTGTAAAATCCCCTAAACCCTTCACGATGAAATGTTCTTCTAAATACATCTGACATGCCCTTATAACCTTCATCTGTATTTGTACGATGAGCCTGCATTCTGAGAACCAGAAGCAAAGGCAGGCTCAGTGCATTCCAACTATGGGATTTACAGTTAATAAAAAGTCAGGGAAAAATTGAAGAGTTCATATTCACCTTGTTCTAACAACCTGTAGAGGATAAACACAGGTTGCCCCAAGAGCACCTGACACCATTCCACATCCCAGCTGCACGACGGGACCTGTCTCTGCGGTGCAGTTTAAGTGAATTATACCATCAGCTACAATTGCATAGTTAAAGAAAGAGAATAAAGACCTTCACAAGGCCAAACAATAAGTAAAATCAGACCTTAGCTGAAAAAGGCACATCAAAAGCTCACCTTCATCATGAAGAATATACTTCTTGGATACATCTTTCAGGGTTTCGTATGTGGCAAGGTCAATGCCAGCGTAAGGAATGATCCCCAGAACAGATGGAACAAGTCCTCTATAAAACGCCCGGGGTCCTTCCTGAACCCATATATCTCTAGACATCACCGCGAGATTAGGAATTTTACCACTCTCACAAGCATAAGTCTGCAATCTGGTTTTAACAAGATCCATAGGATAAACTGAAGTTTGGGCCACGGCACCTGCCAATCCCCCTGCAAAAAGACGACCTGTAGCACCAATATCACTCTTATCTTCTCCACCTTTGGCTTTCACAATAACATCTTTCAGCATTTCATAGGTATAAAACCTGATAGCACTTTCAGGTGCCACCTTCAAAACATTTAATCCATTGCCCCTAAAAAATCCCAAAAATCCACCTTCCTTCCATATAGCCTTAATCGCTGGTAAAGTATGAGCTTTGGTAGTTTGTACCTGCAAGACCACTTTCAATCTATCAAGGGGAGCAGTTACTGTACGAGATACTGCCCCAGCCACTCCTCCTGCTATCAGATATCTGCTGGCATGGACATTCTTACTGATGCCCTCAGGAATTACAGTTTGTTCCCCAATATCTACCAGGCATACTCTTTCAAAATAATGGTAAATATTCTCAATAGTTGCCTCATGAGGGTAAAGAAGTAGGAAGTCTCTCCATTCCTCAAATGTTATGACTCCATTATTATCCTTATCCACACGCTCAACAAATGTGGCAAGCTCCTCATCATCAATTTCAATGCCTACAAAGGAGCAACTACTGTGGCTTTTAGAGTGAAAAGAAACCCAGTGAAGACCAGATTCTGATGATTACATTAAGAGGAAAATAGAAAAGAAACAATGCTAAATAACTTTTATTTTTCAGTCAAATATAACACTAAATTGTTTGGAACTTAAACATGGTAAAATTTATCTCGACATACGAGAAAGATGAACAGCATAATACAAGAATTACCCCAAAAAAAAAAAGAAAAGAAAAGAATGAATTGCATAAAATTACTTATCAGAAGAAGCTCACCTTTTTGATATTAATTAACAAGCAAAACTCAGAATTTCTCAAATTATCAGCACATTCCCTGTCCATAAGATAATTGGTTGAATTACAATGCAATGTACAGTGTTCTCAGGGGTTGTGTGGTTGCCCACCTGTCACAATGCCAGGAGTCACATGTTCATAAACCAGTTTGTTGCATGATCATGAGCTGTCTGTAGTGGCCTTCGTTTTTCTTTTCTTTTTTTTCTTTTGGTTTTAAATGTAAATTTATGTTTTCTCTCGGTAGATTGCCTTGGTATTGAACAGATATGGGAGACAAATTGAATGAGTTCTAAGCTAGGTGACTAATAGATCATGGTAATGTGATTTGACAGACATGATGCAGCAATCTGTTTGAAATGCTAAATTTTTTTTTTTTTTAACCTTTTATCTGGGTAAATGAAATGAAGCTAAAAGTTCAGAAAAACCTTGGTCAAAAACAAATAATCAAATACCTTAAAAACATTTAACCATCTAACAAAAGCCAAACCTATCAAGGATTTGTTGCTTAATCTCTAAGGAGTATTTAGTATCACAAAAATTAATTACTTGATCTCTAAGGCGTTTTAAGTATCACAACATGACCATAGTTGTGACTACTAAACATAACTATTGACAAAAGAATTGCTGGTGAAAGTAGGCAAAGCTAGTATATCAGTCATGTAGGCATGGGCCTTCATATGCAAACTACAAATTGCATAGTTCCCAAAAAAAAAAAAAAAAAAAAAAGGTGGACATCTAGTGTAAAATAATCAACTTGATAATCAAAAAAGAAATAATTCGAAGTGATGCATTCAAAAAGTTGTCTACCTGCCTTAAGAAGTGCATCATAGAGCTCTTCTGGCAAAATGCAACCATTATGTTCCACATCAATGGCTTGGAAAATGCAATAGAGCTCAAGCTCCTTGTCATCCATATATCTCTTGAACTCTTGGTAATCAACACGCCCATCTTTGTTTGCATCACAAACATTAAGTAAATCCCTAGCATACTTATACTCTGAAGGTATCTGGAGTGCGGAAAGGCCATTCTCAATCTGTGTATAATCTAAATACCCAGCATTAACCGTGTCAAAAAAATTAAATAAGCTTCTTATTCTTTGTTCTCTCTCCTCCTTTGTTTCTCCTAATGCCAACAAAACATGATCCATCGTCACAGGACCAGGTTTTCTAACTGGCTGGCAACCTCCATGTTGCTTAGAATGAGAGGTTTGATAACCGTCATGATTGTTCGAGCTGACTGAAGCCTCTAAAGAAGTGGAAGATGATATGGGTGTGCTAACTGCAGAAGCCTCTTGGTTTTTGTGATATTTTGTTGAAGAGAATTCACTTCCTCCTTGTTTTTGCTCAGATAAAGAAGCAAGGGCACCATCCTGGGAAAGTGATGCTGCAGCACTCATTGACTGCAATGCATTTGTGGCAGAAAAATCTATCCATGGTGCTTGAATCTTATTGGCAGCTGGGCTGTCTAACGCTGCTTTCACTGTTTCAGGAGTAAGTTCTCCTTTACTCTGTGCAACAGCTACAAGTTTAAGAGCATTATAAAACTCAGCACGGCCAAGGAAACCAGTCTTATTTTGATCCACATAATCCCACACCTGTAGAACCATGAACAGATATATGTGTGACTAATCAGATCATCATCCAAAGATCAATTTCATCAAGAAGTTATTCAGCTAAAGAAGCAATAGAGCTGACGAAGAATGTTCCTTAAATACTCAGAACAGGGAGAGAGGGAAACCTACAAGGGGGAAGCAAGATGAGGCAAATATCTTGTCCTACTTAAAAGTCAACACATAATTCTAATTATCACTCTCATGCTATATGATGAGAAGATGCATTATGCAAGCCAACATTATTGAAAGTGAAACAAAGTGCAAAGTTCAGATATTAACGTAACTAAACCAGACTCCATTAATCTGCACAACAGAGTATTATGTATTTGGAATATATGACTAACCCTATCCAGGACACATCAAATGCCATGTTCTCACCCTTGCATTCTTCTTTAATATAAATACTTCCTGTTCTAATGTGAAACAAAATAGATGGCTCAAATCAAAGCAAAACTTCTTCACCAATTGTACTAGAAGCTAGGTCCCTTCTCGAGACAAGTGGGTTAATTTTCACACCACATGCTATATGGTCGAATAGAGAATTCTTGCATGAGATAAAACAAATCAAAGGAGACATCTCCATCCGTGAAATCTTAAAAAGAATTTATTAGAATTTTCAAATCCTATCATTTTCAGCTGAAATATAAAATAAATAGAGAGACACCAAATGATACATCATATAAGAGTATGGAAGAGCGATTATGCTAGCTTGCAGATATTACATTGCAATTCAGGTCTTCATCATGTTAGTACCAACATGTTACTCACAGGAATAGATGCACTAAAAATTCCTAAACCATTATACCAATATATGATCTAATACTAACCCCTTGTTCAAGTTCTATCATCCTATCCATTTGGCTGACATAAGGTGTGCCACGTGAAAATAAAGTAACATCACAAAAATCAAGAGAAAAGGCACCCAAAGGGAGCAATGCTTTCAAAGAATTGCATTTGAACCGCAAATTAGCACAAGCTTGAGGACTTCATGCATATATATAAATTCTCCTAATACCGAAGTCCTCTTTCATATATCCATTACATTCATATTCGCATCGAGTTGCAGCAGCACGTCATATTCCAGCCATTTAAACTAATCATATCTTATCCTATAATATCAGCCTCTTGCAAACACTCACTAAAAAGAAAAAGAAGAAAAAAGTTAAACACGTTCCTTACTTAAAAATTTAGCAAATGGAAATTTGTACGCCCCACAATTAACAAACCTTATCATCCGAGGAAAATGAGAAAGCCTACTCTTACCTATCAATTAGCACTAACTACGAAACCAAAACAAATCACATATTTCTCCAACCAATATACAACCCCACTTATATCTCATACATACACATAAACCAACAACAATTCCACATCATATAGATGAACTTTCCCAGCAATTGAATCGGAAATACGGAAGCAAAACCTCAAGATAGAGAAGAAAACCTTGGAGATGACTTGCATGGACAAGCCGGAACGACGGAGGAAAGCAAAAGCCTCGGGTCCACTAACATGACCACCCCGATCCGTATCGGCGCACCGGAAGTACCAATCGAAGAGATCCGCATTGGGGTCTTGGGCTTGGCTCTGCTGCTGCGCCGATACCATTACTTCTTTCGCCTTCTTCTATCTGTTTCCCCTTCCTCCCTTACCGCACGATCAAATCACAATCCGCGGAATCAAGAGGAGAGAGATTAGGGAACATAGGGGAAAAAGAAAAGAAGAACAGTGAAAAGGCAGGAAGAATTTAATTCAAAGGGAATTGAAACATTGAACGTTTCAAATTTTTGGGAAGGAAGGAACTAAAGAGATGATGAAGATGCTTGTTCTATTTCTTCTCAAGCCAAAGAGCCCGAGGTATGGAATATTGAGTGATTATTCCACAATGACTTCCTTTTTTATTATTTTTATTTTTTTTTCCTTTTTTATTGGTTTTGTGTTTGAGGATACTTGAGTTTCTGCTTTTTACAGTGGAATTTCCAAAAAAAAAAAAAAAACTGCCTTTGGACCTGTGCCACAAATTTAGATAAATGGAAATTATATGATAACATTTCTGGACACAGATACAACCAGAAAGAGAAAATAATATACCCACTATAAGAATTGTTGTGTAATTCTTAGAAGATAGGTTGTTCGCTTCTTTCCTCAAGGGGAAAAATAATAATAATAATAATTAGCCTGAGACCACGTCAGTTTTAAGTTGGTGGAGTGAGAATAATGCTCCCATGAGATTTGAACTCATATCAGACCGTATTTTACAATTCGATTTTATTCTAAAAGCATTCATGTTTTCATTTATCTTTTTCCTTTTTACCATCTCTTAGGTTGCTATTTTATATTTCCTACTATCGTTGTATCAAACCTGAAATTATTTCCTATTATAATTTCAATTCAAATATGTATTTTCAACAATTTCTAAAGAGGGTTATTTATTAGGAGCTACGAATGCAACAAAATAAAATGAAATTGCCAAATAAAATTAAGGTATGAAAAATGTAATGAAGGCATTCCCACCTAAGCTAGAAATTAGTTCAAAATATTTAGGTTCAATCCTTGAATCCAACTAGAAACTTTTAGATCTTCTTCAAACCATATCACTAATCGAATTATGGTGCAACATAACCATAATTTGTGGTTCAATTTGTGATTCTTGATCAATTTCATAAACAACCCTAAATAATAAGATTTATAAATTAAGGTTAGTGTTGGATGATTCAAGAGTATAAGGTTGGTGAAATCGTAATATGATTTAAAATACCCCAAATCCCAAGGTTAAAGAGGTAAATAAGTGATTGGAATCATTTTACAAGACCAGTTGTCAAGACTAGTAGCAGACCTTAAGAGCTTGGTTCTAATAGTATACGAAGTGAAGGGAATACACAACACTTGAAGTAAGAGTTGAAATTTATTCATTTTTTGGTATAATATTGAAAACATTGAAATAAAAGGATATAGATGCAAATGCAATTAGATATTACACACCAATAACAAGCACAATCAAGGTTGTGATTAGAATAATGTGTTGTATTACTCAAACACAGCAAATTAACTTATGGGTTTCAATAGAGAAACAAATATGACTCACTATTCTCCAAAGAAGGTTACTACAATCAAAGATGATTGATAAGAACACAAGGATTAAAAAGGAATATTTCACTCAATAATTGAAATAGAAGAAAAAAGTAAGTCAGTTAATACAAGTATGTAATAAGCTCATCATAAGATTCATGATGATGGTTGCTATTTACACAATGTGCCATTTATCTAAGCCCTAAAATGTTAATGGCATTACTATAAATATGTACAACTGTGTAAAAGCCTAAGTATGACCCATAGAAGCAAATAAGAGAATGATAATTCTATTTACAAAAACTTTGTGTTTCAACATAGCTCATATATGGTAATAAGGAGCATCTAGGGGAGACATTAAAAATAGGTCAGAGCTGATTAGTATGCTTCTGGCAATGTACTCAAGTAGTCTTGTCTTTAGTTCCCGAGATGATCATATAAGTTAGCTCATCCAAGTTCAAGTGTAGTTCTGAATTGGGTGAGAAACAGCTTAGTAAAAGGTATGCTGAGCTCATAGTGTCAAGGTTCGAGTTATTGCGATCAGCAAGTATAAGCTCTGAGCTAATCCCAAAAGTCTAAACATGGTTAGCTTACCCCTTCCATCATTAACCAATATCATTGGCTTGTGCTTTCTTTGAGTAATCAAGCTTAGTGAAATGCATGTATGGAAGGTAAATGGTTTAAGTGGCACCTCATGATTAGCCTTCCAAGTCAAGTAAACTTAAGTTTGTTCAAATGTTTTCAGTTCACTAAGCCAGATTAGCCTTTCAGGTCAAGATGGGCCAAGTCACAATCAAACATGGCGCTTAGGCAGCTAAATGGTTGAAATGATCCAAGTTGCATGTTACCATTAACTATAGCTTTGGTTAAGTGGTAAAGCACTTGATCCTACTATTGATATCAAAGCCAATGTCATAGGTTCAATTCTGATGGACATATTGCTAGGGGGGATATTGTTAGTAATGTTATGTCAGCATCTCACCTGTAGCGAAGGTGAAGATGGGCTAAGTCATGATAGAACATAGCACTTGAGCTGCTAGATAATTGAAATGATTTAAGTTGCATGTCACCATTAGCTATAGCTTTTAGTGCAATGGTAAAGCACTCATACTTACATGACCAAAGTTAGGTGATTCTTTTGCAACTCCTCAATGCTCATGGGTAAGAGTATGATACTTTAGCTGTCATTCTTGAAAAAATAAGCATTATAGAAGCTATCATAAGCAACTCATCAGTCAAACTCCTAAGGTTGTCTATTACAATGTGAGTAGTATTTATAGTTCATACATTAAAGTCTAACTCATCCTTATACTCTCTAATATTGAACATAATTTGCTCTTGCCTACGGACATTTATTAGGCCCTTATCATTAAACTAGCGTAGTCCATCTAGCTTTAGGTATTAAGAGGTTAAATGATTTATCTTTATTATAAGCTTGAAAAATATGATATTAGAACCGCCATCACTCTTCATGATGATTACATAGATCCTTCCATCAAACATGCATTTACTCTAGAATAAGTTTTTTCTTTAACTAAAGTCTTCCTTTAGCTGGTCATTTTAAGCTCATAGACCAACCAAAAATAAGAATTCACTCTTTTGATTTGGAAATGATGTAATCTATGCTTTCCTAGGAGGATTCACCTCTATGCTCCTTATCACTCTCTCTCTCAATCATAGCTTTTAGTCTACTTGCCTTCAGGGCCATGACTCTTTTGTTTAGACAACCATAACTGAAGCATTTCACTTCTTGGAAGCTTAGTTCTAAAGATTTTCTCTTTCTCAACCTTCTTAAGTTTTAGCTCGGCTATACTATCCTTTCTTTACTTTCTTTTTAGCCATTCTCCTCTCTTTGTATTTCTCATGTTTAAGGCTTGTAGGTTGTGGTTGGGTAGAGTTGGTTTCTCCTACTTCCTCTAATGTTGTGTTTTTAACTTTGATAACCAAGTAGGTAACGTCATCTAGAGTGTTATATAGTTGTAATCAAGCCACATTGGCAATTTCACCTCGTAATACTCCTAGAAAACCTAAAAGTGATTTAATCTTGGGACCCTTATAGCTCTTAACATGTCATCAAAGTTTCGAACTCTTTCAAGTGTTCTTCTACTGTAGACTTACCTTGCTTTAAATGTTGGAAGGTATAAAGTGTAATGACTTAACCAGAACTCCTCCTATTAAAGTATTATTTATTTTGGTGTAGAACACTACACGATTTTATTACCTAGCATAAAAGGAGGTCACCCGTGTTGGGATTGACCTAACATGATAGTTCCAACATACTCCAAGTTGCTATATCAAAAGGTATCTCAATGATTAGAGTTCTATTCACCTAATATTTAAGAGGTATTACAATATATACCCTTTATAAAATCAACATCCTTGTTAGTTTAGTTATATAAGCCCTAGATCACACCAAGTAAGACTTTATCCTTCCAACCAATGAATTACTATGATACCACGAACTGCTTGGAACTCCTATTATCGAGGTATTGTCCACTTTGGTATGGAACACTTAATGTAATAGTTTTTTAAGAGGTTGTCCATGCTATAATTGACATAGTTTGAGCACATTTAATTTTAAAGTTTTGATATACTCTAAGATGCTATACTAAAAAAGTGTTTCAATTATTGGAGTTTCATTACCTAGTACTTAAAGAATATTACATAAAATACCTTCTTGCTTAAAGTGGGTTAGAACAAATCACTAACTCATTAGTTATGATCTTGAATTAGTTCTTCTCCTTCATTAGCTCACTTGGTGACCATTCTATCCTACCAAATGCTGGCATGCTTGATAAAGGATAAGGATGCAAGCTTCACCTTAGTATGGTTGTTGCACTAATAACATTCAAAAATCTTCTCTACTCAAGGTATGTAGTTTAAGTACTCTTCAAGTTAACTACTTCTATTAAAGGTCAAAAGTTTAAGTTTAATGCTCTCAAGACCTTAATTGGCAATTCTAAGCTCATATCTTCTTCCCTGAGCTATGAGATTCACCTAAAAAAAAAAATCACTATCACTACTTTTTTGTTGTTCTCGGTTTCATCTAAACCTCATTGGAACTTACATTACCTCCATCTCAATTCTTTTATCTTTCATCTTATCTAATTTTGTATCGTCCTCGAATACCCAATCAACTCTTGTAATGATTTTATAATGTTCTTTAGCTAATATTCTAAATCATCAAAGGGTCGGGTGGATTAAAAAGCCTATAATGACCCACCTAGTAACATCCTTTGTTAATTTTAATAAATAGTGAAATTTTCTTCATTTAAAGTAAGTGACTAGTAGGCCTTAAGTTAGGCCTAACTTGCTTGAAGCAATATTTAAAATGCCCTTGTCATATTAGTTAGTTTCCTCTTTTTTCTTTTTTGTTTTATTTTTATTTTTTGAAACTCAAATTGTTAGTTCTTTTTTTTTGTTTTAGGAAGCTTAGATATAAAATAAAATAACTGTATTACAAAAAGGACTTATTGATAATGACTAACAAGGATTACCAAATCACTCTCTTCTTTTAACATTTTTTTTTTTTTTGGGAAAAAATTATTTCTTATAAAATGTTGAACATGTGCATGCAAAAAAAAATATAAAACAAAATAAAATAATAATAATAATAATAATTGAAAAATATAGATTAGAGAAAAAATAGTATTGATTAATAGAGAACCTTTATTTTATTGTCATTCTTCGAACAATGTTTTTTTGTTAAAGAATTTGAAAAGTTCTCTTAAAAATCAACTAATTGTAATTTTTCTAAAAACCTTTAGTTTCCAATTATTATTGGATAATAAAAGATACATAGGATAGGTTATAAAAACTTTCATATTCTATGATCTCACACGTTTTAAAGAAACGGATCCTAAATCACATCGACACAAAATTGAAAACCTATCATCTTCAGGTAATAGTAATGACCATAATATCACTTAGGCTACACAATGATTGCCTCTTAAGACTTAAATGGTTTGAGTTCGATCATAATTCAATACCCATTTTTTAAACAATATTCCCATATATAAATTTTGTGAAAATTCTATGCACTTAACAAATGGTTAGTCAAATTTATTGAAAAAAATAACTATTTACAAATTAAAAAACAACCCTCTTATTTTTAACAAAACCACATTTAACTCTTCTACTTAAGAAAAAAAGAAAAAGTCCTTAGTGCCAAGCTATCAATCCTTAATTTTAAAAAAAATTTGAATTTTATAGTCTATTAATTCATAAAAGGCCTTCCTAATATGAATTGCTCGACAAAAAGATTAAAAAAGATAAATTTTTTGAAGAAAACAATTTTAGAGTTACCATTGACAAAAGTTGAAAAATAAAAACTAAAATCAATTGGGTGATTTAATTTTAAATTTTGGAACACAAAGCTTTAAAAATCATAGATTTCTTAAGATTAAGGATAGATTCTTAAAACTATTAACAAATAAAATTTCCTATAAAAATTAAAAGGATTAGAAGTATATTAAAATCAACTAACTAAAAAAAAGGTACAAGAAATTTAAAACCTTTTATATTTATATGTATATATACTTTTTTTTCACTAAAAATCTAATTTTAAAAGAAAATAAGAAAAAAAAAACAAAGAAAAAGAGAAGGAAAATCGAAAATTTTTTGTTATTGTGACTATTATAAGTACCTATATACTTATTATTCAAAATCAAGCCACACAATCTTTTTTAGTTTTTTTTTTCTTTTTTCTAAATTAGTTGACATGTTTATTTTTATTTTTTTTTAAATAATTCCACATTAAGTCATGGAGTTTTATTTTGAAGAATAAAAGGGAAAAAAAAAAAAACTTAAAAGGTCCTTCACAAAAGGATGCCATATTAAAAAAGAAAAAAAAAATAGAAATCTTAAAATGGAATGTACTTCTAAAATGACTTCAAGAATCATTTTGCTTTTTCTTTGATTTTAAAGAGAAAATGAAAATAAAACAAAAAGAAAATATAAAAGAAGAAACATACTTGCCTGTCCATCTGCATCAAGAGCTTTGATTGGGTCGGAGTCGAACTTCAAGCGAATTCGGGTCGAGGATGGATATTCAATTAAGAAGACGTACGGCGGAGCTTTCCTGTTCATTATCTCGGTTATCGAACTTCGACTCTTCATCAGGCCACTTCATCTCTGCTCCCTCTATCGACGATGGGTGCTTTAAAAGGTCGGGTAACGGTGGTTGACGATAGGTTTAAAGGTACGAGCTTTGGTAGTGTTTGGATAGATTTGAGTGGAGCTGTTCTGCCTGGGGTACCGTATGGTGGTTTTGAATGGATTAAAGTGGTTGGAGACAATGGCTAATGGAAGCTTCAAAGGTCGTCCGGGAAGATGAACAAGTTAATTAGCTATTGACTTTGGGTTATCTTTTAAGTGGGGTTCTTGTGTGTTGGAGGTCTACTATTTACATGAAAAAGCTGGGGTTCAATGGATAAAGCTTCGACCTTCATGGATGTGGTTGCCGACCACGGAGTTTGAATTCAAAAAACTCGATCCTTGTCCAAGTTTTTAATCTGAATGTTGCAAATTTGAATTTGGAAATTAGGATCAATGCTAACCTTTTGATTCTGCATCAAATTCGAATTCAAAATGCGAATTTAAATCAAGAAGATCAGCCGTTGGACAAAAAATATCGATACCTGCTTAAAGTAGGTGTTGAACGCAGGAATAGTTGATCTCCAAAAATAGCTATAATTAAAGTGAAAACGTGAAATAAATAAGTTTTGTGAACTTAATAAGGAAAAATCGACCTATACTAACTTTTGAAGAACTATAGTAATGTTAGAATATATTGAAAATAATTTTACGTAAAAAGAATAATATTTGAGTAATTAAGTATATTTTAAGGGTAAAATAGTAATTTCAAATATATAAGCGGTAAATAGATAATATGAAACTAAGTGATGATTAAATTCTTTATTTTTTTGGAGTTTATAGAAATTTTTGGAGAATTATTTGATAATTTGAACTATTTATTACGAAATTCCATAATAAAATAACTTAAATTATGAATCGAAACTCATTTTTAGTAATACTAGACTAAAATGTGATAAATTATTAAATAAAGCACTATCTATATGTGTATTGGTTAGATTTGATAAAAAGTAGATTTTTAATATATTTAATGATATTTTGACGATCGGATTATGTTATATGTGTACAAGGATTAAATAATATCTATATTATAAGTTTATGTTGACAAATTATATAAAATATAGTTTAATTATATAAAATACATATAATACGATAATATTTACTTAGATGTATATAATTGTGTTAGAAATTCAAACCACTCATTAGAAGTCAATTTTAAAAATAGAATCTGTAATACGTGTCGTTAAATCTGTACGAACTCAACGATACTATTTTTATAAAAATTAGACAATCTTAGGTAATATAACTTATATTTTTATAATATTATGAGAATTTATGTATTATAATAACCTTATCATAATTGACATATAATTTAACCGATTAAAAGTACGTTTCGATAAGATCAAAACAATATATTATACGTAATAGTATAATTACGTATATTATTAATAAATAATAACTTAACTTAACTTATATAATAAAAATATATATTATTATGATAATATACTTTAAATAAAACTCTAATGTTTTCGTAATTATTATGAAAACTGAATTTGAGTTTTGTATATATAGGGTCTTATAATGATCAGACCATTGACAAAACGAGTTTTCTACAATGAGCATTAGGATAGGTAAGTAGGATTAATGCTTCATAATATTTTGGAGTATTATTTCAAAATACTTAAATACTTTGGTATGTATTTGCTTATGATTATAATTAGCTATTCATGCGTATATAATACTTATGGTTGAGTTTCAATTGTTGTGATAGGAGCTAAGCTTTATATTATGATTGTTCTGTGAATATTATTATACTTGAATTGTTTAAGCTTGGCTAATTACCGTAAAAACGATGAACTAACTCAAACTAAACTTAATACCTAACCTAATATGTATCGTAACCTATTATAGGTAACGACTAAGATTCTCGAGTCAAACATAGACTTCCTTCGATGAGAATAACTGAAATGGTTCTTTCCTTACCCTTAATCGAACCAAGTGACAGGAGAGGAGGTTGCAACAAGGTTGAGAGCCATAGTTTGAATGTAATCATAGGGGAAGGGTGTTCTCCATTGCATAAGCCCCAATTTGGTCTCGATTCATGAGTTTACGACATCAATCTCCTCAACTTGAATTAGAGCGGACGAAATTTTTATAATTTCACGATAGACCAAATAACATTGTGCAATGGTATTTGCTTGTACATACATTGCATCTAATTAGCTTGGTTGAAAATCCTGCTTGTGATTTGCTAAGTGCATACTTTTGTCTCTACCCTCACTTATTGAGGAAGTTGTCGCTTATTCTCCTATAATTTATTTTACAAGTTCCAAATGGATTACAAGTGCCTACTAACACCAGAACACTAGTAAATTGAGATGAGAAGTAAGACTCAACGAGAAATGGTCGATTATTGTCCTTAGTATTGACTTTTTTATTTTTAAGAAAAACTACATAGGATTTCTTAAGAAGTTTAGTGGTTTTCAATATTCTAGTCAATATATGAAATGACAAGTACCTATAGGATTTACTACCACTCTTTTATGAGATCAAATTACAAATTTATTTTTAATGAATTATTTCAAAGGATTACTTCATTGGTTTATATCAAACAGGCATCGAATTGGACACTTCAAAGAGGTAGAGTCCAGTATGCCTAATGTAAACTAGGTTTAGGATTATAGCTGTAAGGATGAATTCTATCTTAAGATGGCTTACATGGTAGAATTGTTACGATTTCACCTTTTCGGGGTGTAACATTGGGGGATCGTAGAGAGTAAGGGGTGATCCAAACTTCACGTTAAAATTCCAAGCTTGATTTCTCTATCCCTCTCTCTTTAAATTTTTGTACTTTAATTATTTCCATATTGCATCCATTTAGCTAATTTGACCAAAGAATTGTTGTTAAAGTTAAATTTGGTCATTAAACTCAATCAACTACATCCACCCCCCCCAATACCCCCCTTTAAGTTCGTAGTGTAATTTTTTATTTGGTATCAGAGTTAGTCTCTATAGTTTTCATTGCTTAATCATATTATAGAGTAAAGATCATGGTACTAAATGCATTAGGTTTCATGGAGAGTCAAACTATAAATAGGGTACCACTTCTAACTAATGGAAATTGTCTTTATTAGAAGTGTAGGAAGAAATCTTTATTAAAACATAAAATAGAAAACTTTGGAATGTAACTGAAAAAGAACCAATTAAAATATAAGGAAACGAAGAGGATGAACATACCGAGAAAGATTAGAAGAAAGTAAACTTAAATGAAATAGCCATGGACATATTGCATTATGCTATGAGCAAAAATGATTTTAATAGAATTTGTACATACACAAATGCTAAGAACATTTAAGATGAGCTACGAAGTACATATGGGGGCACATATAGAGTTAAAGATACTAAAATAAGCTTATTGGGTGGTGAATTTGAAAACTTCAAATTGCTCTCTAATGAGACCATAAATGAAATGCAGAAGAGATTTATTAATATTATTAATCCATTAGCGGTGCTTAGTAAGAAATTTTCTAACTTGGACATTAATTCAAAAATTCTTAGTTCTCTTTCAAAAGAATGGTAAGTTAAGAGGACCGCCATTGAAGAAGTGTATGATCTAGAAGCATTATCAAAAGAGCAACTTTTTGATACACTCAAAACTCATGAGATGATCAAAAGACATAGAGAAGAATTTAAGAAGTAAGCTATTGCTCTCAAAGCTACTGATTGCAATACTAGTGATGAAGGTGATGAGAGTGATGATGAAATGATGATGATGGCAAGGAGATTTAAAAAGTTCATGAAGTTCAATAGGAAGCTAAAGAGAGACAAAGTTAGTGGTAGTAATACCTTAAAACTTACAAAGGAGAAAAATGAAGTTATAAAATGCTATAATTGCCATCAATTGAAATACATCAAAGATTGTTGTCTACTTCTTATGAAAAGCGACAAAGCATTAAGAAAGAAAGCCATGGTGGTCACTTGGACCAATAATGATTCGGATGATAATCTTTACCTCATAACCTTAGATAATGGGGTATGCACCACATCTTAATCTTCTTATGATGAGTTGAGAGACATGTATGATGATCTTTTAAAAGAGTTTGTTAAAATGCAAAAGAAGAATAAGATTCTTAAACAAATGATGAATGATATAGGAAATGAATTTGATGTATTCAAACATGAGTATAATAAAGTAGTTGAGAAAGAAGAGAACTTAGAAAAGGATAATGAATTTTTGAGAATTGAAAATGAAAAGTTAAAAGTTAAGCATGATAGTTTTAAAAAGGAAAATGGTAAATTGAATAAGAGAGGAGGAAATCATGAATAAGAATAAAGAACTAACTAAGGAAAATGAAGATGCATGAATAGATAAGTTGGCTAAGTTAGAAATAGAAAATAATGAGTTAAAATCTAGCTTAGATGATTCAAGATAAACTATAGCTAAGTTCGTTGAAGAAGAAAAGAATCTAGAAAAGCTTTTGTGACAACAAAGATTTAGTCTTAAGAAAACTGAAATTAGCTATAGTAAGAATAATATCTACAAGTCTTATAAAAGTTACTTTGTCAAAGCAACTAACAAGACATGTAACTATTATGGAAGGTATGGCTATATTGCCCATACTTGTGTAACAAGGAGAAATACCTACTTGAATTATAAATGAAAGATAGTTTAGGTCCCCAAAGGACATAGTCTTATTGATATAACTAACCCAAAAGACCCAAACTCAAGTAGGTACCAAGTTTAAATTTCTTATTTTTGTAGAAACCTTCAAAGAAGAGCAATAAATGGATTTTAGATAACAGATGCTCAAGACATATGACGGGAGAGGCTACTAAATTCACCATATTAATCTTGAAGGATAAAGGGAATGTCACCTTTAGGAACAATAGAATATCAATTGTCCTAGGTGAATGTAACATTCTTATTAATAATAATCTCGTTATTAAATATGTATTGCTAGTTGATAATCTAAGACATAACTTTCTTAGCATTAATCAATCATGTGATGGTGGATATAAAGTTACATTCCTATCAAATAAGTGTATTATTGAAAGAATTAGCAATGATCAATGTAACTTTGAAGGGTATAAACAAGGAAACATTTACAAAATCAATTTTGATGATTTTTCGAGTCCAAATGAAACTTGTTTATCCATCCAAAACAATAATAGTTGGTTGTAGCATAGAAGACTAGGACATGTTAGCATGGAAGTCATTTCTAAGATTGTCAAAAGAGATTTTAGAAAAGGTTTACTAAAAATTAATTTTCAAAAGGACAAAGTATGCCGAACATGTCAATAAGGAAAACAAATAAAAAATTCTTTCAAACCAAAAGATGTTATCTCATCTTCCGAACCACTACAATTACTACATTTAGACTTGTTTGGTCCTACACAAACATTGAGTTTAGGTAGGAAAAGATATACTTTGGTCATTGTTGATAATTTCTCTAGATACACATGAACCTATTTTCTTGTAAGTAAGGTTGAAACAAATGATGTGTTATTTAAGTATCGTAAGAAAGTCCAAAATGAAAAAAAAAAGCCTACAATTGCCATTTTTAGAAGTGATTATGGGGGAGAATTTGAAAACATTGAAATGGATGATTTTTGTAATCAATATAGCATAAAACATACGTCTTTGGCACTTAGAACTTCACAACAAAATAGAGTTGTCGAAAGGAAAAATAGGATCATAATTGAAATGATCAGAACAATACTTTGTGAAGACAGTCTACCAAAATATTTTTGGATGGAAGCCATCAACATTACATGTTACATTGTAAACTATGTTTCCATAAAACTAATTTTAAAGAAAACCCTCTATGAGCTTTAGAAAGACAAGAGGCTTAACATTTCTTGTTTTCACCCTTTTAATACCAAGTTTTATGTGCTTAATAATGGTAAAGAATAATTAAGCAAATTTAACTCTAAATCGGATGAGGCTATTTTTCTTAGATACTCACTAACATGCAAACCATGTAGAGTATTTAAAAAAGGAATTTTAATTGTTGAAGAGTTTATACATGTTGTGTTTGATGATTTGTTGCCTTTATTGCATGGTGTATCTCATAATGAAATGAATGATATAAGTGCTCACTTGGATAAGCTAAGCTTAAGCAATGATCAAAACAATATTCTTGATAAAAATGTTCTTAGAGAAGATAAAGATATGAATCAATGAAATTTAGACCTCTCTAAAGAATAGCGGTATGTTAAAGATCACCCTAAAAAACTAATTATAGGAAAACCTTCAAATAAGGTGTTAATAAGATCATCTCTTAGGAATATAAGCAACATAATATTCTTGTCTCAAGTTAAGCCTAAGAATATTAATGAAGCTCTAAAAGATAAATGTTGGATATAAGTAATACAAGAGGAACTTAATCAATTTACTAGGAATGAAATATATGATGCAGCACCTAGACCTAGTGATAGACCTATAATTGGAATAAAATGGGTTTATATGAACAAACTTGATGAAACCAGTATAGTAATTAGGAACAAGGTTAGATTAGTTGCTAAGAGTTATAACCAAGAAGGGATAGATTTTGATGAGATTTTTACCCCAATTGCTAAATTAGAAGCAATTAGGAAGCTTTTGGCATTTGTTACACAAAGATTTCAAAATATTCCAAATGAATGTCCAAAGTACCTTCTTAAATGACTATATTAAGGAAGAAGTATATGTAGAAAAATCTCTAGGTTTTGAGCATAATGAGTTACCCACTCATATTTATAAACTTAATAAAGTACTCTATGGACTTAAATAAGCTTGTAGAGCTTATCATGAAAGACTTAGTAGCTTCCTTATTGAAAATGGCTTTACAAGAGAAAAATTAGATACAACTTTGTTCATTAAAAGTCAAAATTCTTATACGATGATTGTTCAAATCCATAGAGATGATATTATGTTTGGAGCTATTAGTATGGAACTTGTAAATGAATTTGTAAAGTGTATAACGAAGGAATTTGAACTTAATTACTTCTTAGGTCTCCAAGTTAAGCAAACCAAAAATAAAATATTCACAAATCAATCCAAGTATACAAGAGAGCTTTTGAAATGATTCAAAATGGATAATTGTAAAGTTAGGTTTACTCCTATAAGCACGACACTAAAATTGGATATAAGATGAACATGGTAAATCAATTTATGAAAAGCTCTATAAAGGTATGATAGGAAGCTTATTGTATTTAACTGCATCTAGACCGAATATCATGTTTATTGTATGCTTATGTGCAAGATTTCAATCTTACTTAAAAGATTCTCACTTGAATGTGGTAGAACACATCTTTAAGTATTTAGTGGGTACTATTGAAATCGGTTTGTGGTATCTCAAATACACTTCTTTCAATATTGTTGGATACTTCGATGCCAAATTTGCTTGATGTAAAGTTGATCGAAAAAGCACAAGCAGCACATGTCATTTTCTATGAAACTTTCTAATGTCTTAGCACTCTAAGAAAAACAAATCCATAGCAATCTTAACCGTTGAGGCTGAATATGTGGCTATTGGTAGTTGTTGTGGTCAAATCCTTTGGATGAAGCAAACTTCACATGACTATAGCCTTTATTTTTCCAATATCCTAATTCGATGTGGTAACATGAGTGTCGTAAACCTTATAAAAAAAAGTCTGATCTGATGTTGTAAGACTAAGCACAATGAGAGTAGACATCATTTCATTAGAAATCATATTCAAAACAATGATGTATGTTTATAATTTGTGAATACAAGTAGCCAAATAGCTGACATTTTTATAAAACCCTTAAGTAAGGATCGTTTTTTCACTTTAAGAAGAGAGTTAGGCATGATCATGCAAGATGAGTGCTAAGGCACATAAACCTATATAGTAATGTTTTTATACAAAAAGGTTCTCTTCAAGACAACTGGTTTAGAATACCATTTTTGGTCTAAGAAATATGCACAAGTAGGCTTCTTGTATGAATTTCCTCATTTCGTGTATCTTGTGCAAACTTCATCATCTTTCTTGTTTTCATTGGGGTATATCTCTTATCAAATGATTTTTAAATTGTATATATGTGTTTGTGTGCTTAATTGTCTAAAATGGTCACTATATGAATTCACATATCTTTTGTCTATTAACGAAGCTCAATTCAATTTGGAAAATCTAATGTTAGTCTAAGCTAAATCTCTCTCATCTAACGTATCCAAAATGTTCTCTTTAAGTCTTTTATTGATTATTCAACTAGTCTAAATGTCAATCCTATAAAAATCATAAAGAATTCATGAATTAAGCATCTTCTCAAGTAAGCTATTGCAGATTGTAGTTAACTGGTTGGACAGTAGTATCTATTGTATGTACAGTTGCATCAGGTGCTCTGACCTCATAATGCATCTTTGAACCATCCGGACTGTTGCACCTAATTGTAAGCACGGTCCTAGTAGATGCTCTTGAAATCAGAACTTCTATATGCAACCATTCGAATAGTTCTCTTTATACCGTCCAATCAGTTCACATCTTTACTACACAAAAGAGGGGGTGGGGGGAGGGGAGAGTGGGGTAAGGTAGGGTATGTTGGGCATCCTTTTCTCCCATTTTTCCCTCCTTCCTATTGTTCGCACACTTGTCTCCCTCCTTCAACCAATCCTCACTCCCCTTCACCATTCCTCTTTATTTCGCCATCCACACTACCCCTTCATCATTCTCTCCCATCCCTTCTCATCCCCACTTCCATCCTTTCTCTTAAACCCCTTTATCCACAAAACCTAAACCCCAACTTTTTTACCTTAAACCTTAACTCTCTTACATTACTTTCTATGGCTAGAAGAGGAGGCAAAGATTAGGGTCTAGGAAGACAAGCTCTCAATGCTTAGTTTGACAATAATCTCTTTCTAACAATTTGACATGCACAAAGGTATACAAAGTTTCATCTCATGAAAATAGATTATGGCCGTCATTTTAATGAGAATGTTCTTTGGGTTTTTGGTATACCTGAAATGGAAAGGTTTTTTACAAATCGCATCATTGACACTATGGACATACTAAATGAAGTTAATGAAGAGGCAGTTAAGTATTTCTATTATAATATCATAGACGACCATGATCATGATGGTAATCTATTAGTTAGCATGGACACTAGTGAACATCGACATTTATGATTGTATAGTTATGTGTATGAACATGAGATTGAAATCATTAGGAATGATATATACACCATTATAGGGGCTAACCCTAGTGGTGTATGTTATATGGAAAGGATAGATAATGTTAGATCCACATTTTATGAGGATATCTTTCAAGAAAGATGGATTGGTGAACATAACTAAGCCATTTGATGCAATCTTACAGCCATTAATTGCCTTTTCACTATTGGATTGGTCATTTCTTTATCTGTCATAACTATTGTCCAAGAAGTGGAAGACATGAGCATGTGACCAAAGGCGATTTGCGAATATTGGGTCACATTCATAATAATGGATGGATTGATCACACATACTTGATCTACCATTGTTTTAAAATGATCACTAACAAGTTTAAGCAAGTCATTTTTCGCTGTAGTTGCCTAATTACTCAGTTCTACTAACTAAGGGTGTTATTTTTCTCGTTCTTAGCATCAATCCACATACTTTACCCTTCACTATGAGCTACATTGGAAAAGGATGATGGAAATTGGATAAGCAGGTTTGTTGGGTTTGAAAAGAACCCGTATCATCTCTTACTAGCGGTACCTCTTAAGAGTTAGGCAAACCAATTGAGGATAAGGATGCTGAACCAGTTGAATCACATGCTTAGAATATTCCTTAAGGAGAGGAAGAACATGTAAGAAGAGATATTCCTCTAAGAACTTCAGCTCTTATTCCCCTAGTTTGTATATCTCAAGGTAGCCATCAAGAATCTATCTATACCTACATTAATCAAATGGAGGGTTAACTTTGCCACCACATTGATGATAGCATTTATCATATGGAGCAAAGGGTCTCCCATAGGTGGGATCGCATCTTTTATCTCCTTTTTCAACACTTCCAACTGCAGTACCCCGTCCCTCTACCTACTTCTAGCCTTTACACTTAACCCCCACCTCTTCCTCTCGAGCTCTTTGGTAGCTTTCCTTTACGTCCAGAAAATTAGCTCATGAAGTCCTTTTATCCTATTATTTGTTTTCCATTTTCTCGTATTTATACTTAAACTTAGCCCTTGACTATCTTTTATGCTATTTCTTTAGTTGTTTATTGGCCTTTCAACTATCTCTAGCTATCTTTTGTATGGACTTTGGCCACTCGATCTTCTGTTTATGACCTACTCTATGTTTACATGATGTCTATTATGGTGTTCGGATTAGCTTTTGGTGTTGTTTTGCACTTGCTTAAGTATGCTGTTCATAGTATTTGTTTATATTATTAGCATTCATAACTTTTGTTGATTTTCTTGTATCCCCATTGGCCTATATAGTTTTTTCCTTTTATAGGTGGCATACCCTTAAGCTCAAGCTAGGGTTATGCTAACTTTTTGCCTTTCTTTTCTCTTCCCCATTACCGCCAGGCCTCTCATCCTTTTGATGAGGCTAGAGGGAGAGAAGAATTCAATTCACCCAATTAAGTGTCTAAGTAAAATCAATTTGTCTATAAAATGAAGATTAGTATGCAAAAATTTAAAATATGGAGTTAAAATTAGCTATCTTCCAAAGCAAAGAGTAAATACTCAAATAGTCTCAGCTTGCTTTAATTGATTCTTCCATAAGTCTTCGTATTTGAGATTTTTTACTACCTTTAAGGGGGAGTCAAATTGAAGAGGAGCATCTATTAAGGGGAAGTTTGTTTAGTAAGATTTTATCCTCATTAAAAAGGGAGAGATTGTTGAACCAAGAGGCTTTTGTGTATGATTTTGATGAGAACAAAACTATGCAAGTTATGCTAAATCAATTATTATTATAAATTGATTTACAATTCTTATAAGAACTTGATCATCAAGTATATCTTTTAAGAAAGTAGAATTATCTTAGAAATACTTCATAACTTATTGAATTGATTCTGATGTTGTCGAAAGAAAAAAAAGGGATCAAAACTGTTTGTTGTATCTTAGTGTGTTTTTAGCTGTTCTAGTGTGAACCATCTAGTTGGTTATGTTGGAATCGTTCAGCTAGTTAAACCTGGTGAACTGTGATTAGAGGCATATGTTAGACTATGCAACTAGTTATCCTTGGACCATTCAACTGGTTAAGGTAAGTCTTTTGAGGTCAGTGATCTATGTTAGACCATTAGGCTAGTGAACTATAAACCACTCAAATGGTGACCATATTTGAATGGATCATCTGGTTGGTTCAATGACAATCATCTGGCTGGTCTACACAAAAATTAATCGTTATAATGCATTTAATGTAAGATGAACATGGGGAATAGTTGGATTTTTACTAAAAGATATAAATGCAAATTTATAGGTAGTTAAAGTACAATTAATAGAGCCAAATGCCAACAATTATTTCTCTTCTCTACTTGTACTTTATTCCAATTATCTTGTACTTATTATTTGCAATCTTTTGTAAACCCTAGTATAGTGCTAAGCTTTATTTTTGCAATTTTACTCAAGAGAAAGCACTATATTAAGTGATTGAGAGTTGTTGTGATTATGATATCATTTGTAACAGAGATTGGGTGTAGACGCTTATGCCATTGAGATTGTGATCAATAAAATTACGTATGAAGACCTTGGTTAAGGCATTAGATGATCGTAGATAGTAGAGGGTGTCCAAACTCCATGTTAAAATTCTAAGCTTGATTTCTCTATCCCCTTCTTTCTAAATTTTTATACTTTAATTGTTTCCATATTGCATCCATTTAGCTAATTTGATCAAAGAATCGTCATTAAAGTTAAATTTGGTTGTTAAACCCAATTTACCACCCCTCTTGAGTTCCTAGTATAGTTTTTCATTGATTAATGGGCTTATATAACCATAAGAATGAGAGGAGAGTAGGAGTAGAGATTCCATTGAATTTACATTACTTTACGCAGTTCTAGTGAATTAGGATAGGTTATGAGACTGAGAGAAGATTGATTTCCTAATTTCTAGAACCAAAATACTTGGTTCATAATATAAAGTAAGTATTTCACTTATCGTATATGAAAATTTTTGCTACATAGTTGAGTGAGATGTCCTACTTAAAATTAAACTCAAGTGACTTCCATCAAAACCCTCTAATAAACCTTACTCGATATCTTAATGGCATAGTCTCACCACTACATTAGAAGCATGTTATAAGCCTATGCATTTTATTAATTTGTGTTAGTTGTTATTTTTCTACTCTCGTAGTTTTGTTTCTTTTAAATTACCAATACACTTTATTCAACTAGCCTATATTACAGTAGCAGGTTAAGATCCAATACATTGAAAAGTAATTTTCCTCAAGAAAATGACTTAGTGAATATTCATCAGTATTATTTCTGCACACGATTTGGCACACTGGTCAATTAATAAGACACATCTTCAAAATCTATATTTTTAAAAGCTATTATTTTAATTAATACCATTGTATCGTTATGAGTCATAAACTTAAGTTTCAAGACCTACCAGCTGACAAATAGACCTTGTGGTAGCCAGTTGTTAAGTGTGTTTTCAATTGTAGAATGTCTAGAGATTTTAAGCAAATTGGCATCTTGTCAATAGCCTTCTTACTAGATGGAAGTTAATCCCTATTGCACTTTTTTTAGTTTCTTAATTACAATAGTGCTATTAAATCTTATCGTCATAAAACTTTATCAATCTTTTGATTACGGTGAGTTATTGCTTGATTGCTCGTGAATAATATTGGAATGATCGTGTTTGTTCTTATCAATTTAATGAGTCATATCCATATTAGTTTAAGTGTTTAAATCTCTTGTAATCTAAAACCCTAATTTCATCTAAATTAGGTATCCTTATATTATCAATATTAGCCATTATAATTAATAGCCCTGTGATGATCTCTTAGGCATATTAATAAGTATCAAGAGTAAAATGTTAAATTCAAGATCTTACTCAATTATTTTTCAAATGCATCATATGTGTATGTATGTATTTATATGTGTTAATGTATATGTCTATATGTATGTAATTTACTAATGACCATAATAAAATTATTAAGTATGGACATTTGAGTAAATTATCATAAAAGATTTCATAGAAGTGGAACTAGAGCAATTTACCAATTTAACCTTAATCTTATACTTACTAAGTGGTATTATATTAGTCTTTCTAACTTAATTGAAGAATAATAGAGTTACAAGAAAATTGTAATAGACATTTGGAAAAATTTAGATTTAAGAAAATCTCCTTAAACTCCTCTTGTAGTATCACGCTACCTAGAAGGATAGAAGGAGAGTTCAACCTCCAATCAAGGTTTATTTACTCAATTAGAAATTGTTTTAGTAGATTTAAGACTTCTAATCAATATTCTATATCATTTATGGTATGTTTTCTTAATCTAAAGTTTAATTAAAGATAAGTTCAATATTAATTTGAGAAGGCATTAATTCTACAATGTTTATTAAAGGAAATTGAACATTAAGAGGAAGAACATATGGAATACTAGCCTTTGTAGGGTTTACATGGAGATTAAGGTAGTGATAAGTGGGTTTTGATCTTCAATGAACTCTAAATTGATATGTTATGCTAAATCGTCTAATCTGTTGGTTTAATGTGCTCATTAAGTGCTTAATTACGAATTTATGTAAGGAGTTTAGGATGGTCTAAGTGGGTTTCAAGCAATTTTTGAAGAAGTTAAAACTTTAATTGAGGTAGGTTTTATAAATCTTTTACTTAATTTACGTTGGATTGATGAAAATATAGAAGTTCATTGTTTAGATATAGAAATTAGGATTTAGTAAAAATTAAGTAAGCTTAGATGCATGTTAGATGATTTGTGTCACTTGTAGTTTGTTGTTGATGTTTGATTTTATTAATTAGCATGATTCATGATTTACTGAATATCAAATTTTATTATTTATATGTTTAATTGTTGAGTTGAATGAAAAAGTGAATAGAAGTGGGTATATGATACTTTATGTTATTTATAGTAAAATAAATGGGAATTTGATTGATCTATTATGTGTGATTTGATAATATTTGATTTGAGTATATATATTCATATTATGGAAAATATATTTGAAAGAAAAAAAAAATTGAAATTAAACCAATGCATGTATATGTGTATGTTATAAGCTTGGAATGCGCAGAGGTGATTTTGCTCTTATTTATGTTATTTAACTTAAATAGTTGTTAATAACACATTTAAGTAATATTTATATGGATATTTGAAGCTATCAATTGCATAGTCTTGATTTTGAGCATTAATGGATGAATTTAGTTATGACTATATAGTTGGTAGTTTGATCTTGTTATTAATCTTGTTTGCTGATGATCAAGGTGTTGATGCTGTGTTGATTATGTTCATATTCATATTATGGTATGATTTCTAATGGATTTTTAAAGAGCGTGAGTTGAATTAAAAAATTTATAGAAATTTTAGAGTTGAATAAATGAGTTTAAATGTTAGTTGATTTCTAGAAAAATTTCTAGAAAATTTGATTGAATATGATGAATATTCAAAGATGTTCTTGAGATAGTTTTTAATATGCAAAGTGTTCTTAAAATAATATCTTTTGATTCTTGATAATCAAGAACCTTTAAAAAAAAGTGTTTAGAATCAAATATTTTTCTGGGAAAATTTAAGAATCTTTAATCATTTTCATCATGTTTATGTTCATATTCAAAATATTCTTTACTAAAATGCCACTTGAATTTTTCATAAGCCTTCAAATTCATCAAATTTATATTTGTTAACAAATTTTGAGTTGATAATCGATTTATTTAAATTGAATACCTGATATTACTTTTTGATCATTAAATTCCCAATGTATATCATGAACACTAATCGAGATAATATGAACCAAAAGTTTTAAATCAATACTTGTTAAAATAGTAGTTTGATATTCTTGAACAAGTGTACTTGTAGCGACCCTAAGAGGGGCCTGGTAGTATTGCCTAGAATTTCCATATCACGTGTGCACCCATGATAAGAAAATCGCCTTACAAGTCAGAGATTGCAAGACTCTAAATAGTTATTCGCTAAGGTCTTCAATTTTAGTTTATTGACTCATTATATAATATATATAATTATGGATATCCAATTTTTCCACAATTCCTCAGAACCGCAGAGAATCGGTATCCCCTACCAAAATAATGAAATAGGATAGACAATTTTAGAAAATTCTAAACTTACTAAAGATAGTAAACTTAAATGAGACATTAGTCGTTTTTCGGAGCATTCCGAATTAACTACACAAGCTTTTCATCATACTGATTTAATGGTAGCACTCTGCACTCGATTCTTATCCCATTCCCAACTATCGATCAACCTGCAAGGAAAAGAACTGTTGGGGTGTAAGCTTACGCTTAGTAAGATAATTACCCTCGTTAATACCACATAGCAGAAATTTATTATATGCACAATCATATGAATGCATGAACAATCAGTATGCCAAAAACGCATGCAGTAACCTAAGAACTGCATACGACTCAGAATTACGCCCCCTGAAGTCGGGGTTTGGAGATAATTAACCGACCCAAACCAAAATTCGAGTTCTAGACCTTGGGTTTTATTTCATTTGCACTATCGTGCTCATACCAAAACAAAACTCTACATATATATATACTTCCTTTACCAAAATCAAATCATATCTTTTAAAATCCCAAGTCTAGCGGTGTGGTGGCCTCCGCAATCCACAATCACACGCCCTAAGCAGAAGCCACAGGACTCGGCCCCTCGCCGACGGTTGGCGTCTCCCAGCGCCTAGTAAGCCCATCAGCTTAGGTCAGAGACTCAATATATATATGATGGTGTAGCTAGTGCCCAATCCTGCAGGAAACTCGTATTCCTATGAGTCCCCTCCCATCTTCTGCGTAAAGCGGCAGTCGGTGTTATCCGTATGCAATATGGGGAATGCATGATTCATTCTGATTTCTTAATCAGATAAGTGATTATCTTGATTTTCAAGGTGATCAGACAATTTCATTCCATACAATTCACATGTATATATATATAATGCAAACAATTCCCATTATTATATATAATTAACAAGTCATCACATTCATCCACAAATTCATACACAGGCATCTCCCATATCCCACAAGCATCCAAATTCATATATATAAGTTTAGGTGCATCTATTTCTACAAGCACAATCAAGTAAAGAGTCATCGGGAATTTACTCACTCTGCCATGTGGGTCAGTCAAAATAATCCGGAGGCAAGTCCTCTCCGTAAACAGTGTCCCCTGGTCATTGAAATAATTTTTATAAGGAATTGAAACAAACTTAAGAAACTATGTAAGTTTTCCTGAAGTTATATTCTTAACTAGTTTTTGAAATTTTTACCGGTTTTTACCTAAAGTTCAATCGCGTATAATTTTTTCGTTTTAAATCCGATTTTTATGATCTTATAGTCAATCTTCATCGTTTTCGAGTGTACTTTAATGTGGTAAGGTTATATTTTCGAAATGAGGTATACAATTCTGTCCATGGGTCAGAACAGTAGCGTTCCTCATGTGTTAGAATGTTTTTGGGCCTTGTTTGGTAATTGGGCTTTTTAATAACTTAAGAAATTCTTTGGGCTTGGTCTTTAGATTTTATCCTAAGCTTAAAATACTCCTTGAGATTAGATTTACAACTTTGATTTATATTCTTAAGGCTAACAACCACTTCTTGGGCCTTTTAGTGGGCTTAAGTTATCAATTAGGCTTGTTTTTTGTTCAAACTAAAGTTAATGACTTTGGTGGGCTTATAGGGCCTTAGGTGGAATTCTTATGGGCTTCAAAACAACTTCTCTTGGTACTTTAAGTTGCTGGTCAGATTTTTGTTGAAGGCCCATCTTAGAGTTCTAAGCTTGTTTTGAGAGTTTTAGGCCGGTTTTGAGTTTTAGGCTTTGTATGCTAATCATACTTGCTTTGGTTAATCTTTTCACTTTGTTCTTTCACTTTTATCATATTTTTAGGCCTCATTTACCCACGTTCCAGATCTGTTCATGTTGGTCCTAAGGGGTCCTTACTTGGTTTTTCAACTTGTTCCATCATTTCCTTAAGTTTAGGTGATAGATTATGCACTTAACTACTTGTGTATAAATCTTAACTTAAGTTTCCTTCCATCAAATGATCCTTTAACTCATGCTCCACATAAAGAAATAAAAGATCTTATACTTCATAAAACCTCCATATCATAGCTCATGTCATACAAAGTTGATTTCTTCATAAACTTCATGTGATGGATTTTTCCTTAACTTAAGTCTAGATTTGAGCATGTTTAACTTAATGGAAACAAAATCAACATTCAAATGGTCATGGAACCTTCACGTCCAGCATGCTTACCCTTCATTAAAGTTCTCATTTCAAGATTTCCTTAGCATTAAAATCTTCCATTCAAAGCATTAAACAAATATCCATACAAAACACCAACTTTACATGCTCATATTTCAACTTTATGTAATGGTTTTAGGGTTTGTTTCTTAAAACGAATTTTTTGTGCTATAACAACTCAAACCTTACTCATATCTTCAAGAAATCCAAGTCTTCTAACATAAATATTAATCCACACATCACAAGAAACACTTACTCGTCCTTAAACGCAAAGTTTGGTGGTTGTGCACTAAGGTTCCTCTTAAGCCTTTAACTTTGCTTCCTCCTTTTTGCTTACCTTTTGAAACCCGAATCCTTTGGTCTTTTGGAAAGGGGTTTATGGAAGATTCTAATGGTCTTAGATGATCTTAAATGATGAAAGAAAATGGCACATGAGCAAAGAAAAAAATGCCGTGAGTTGAAGCTTCAAAATGGAAGAAAATGGATTTTGTGGGGTAAAGTTGTTTCCCCTTTTTATGTTTGTTTTAAAAGAGAGAAAGATGAAGTGAAAGTGAAATTGAAAATGAGGGAAATGATGGAGAGTGTGGCCAGTTGGAATGGAGAGAGAAGGAGTGTTTAAATGTCTTGAAAGTGTTGTCTTAAAACTTACAAAAAGTCAACAATTGCAACTCTTGATGATGTAAGCATTAAGGGGTGAATAGTGATGTGTAAGAGAAAGTGATTGATGCTTGAAAGACAAAAGTATGGCCCCCCATTCCTCCTTGTTTAAATCTGCCATTGGAAGTCTTTTTATGCCATGGAGTGGTCTTGTCACCTTTATTAAAGTTAAGCTCATGATTTCTTGTGAAAATTTGTCCATATGTAGTATAAGTGAAGAGGTGATAAGGAAAT
This sequence comes from Lumnitzera littorea, assembly GCA_024138015.1. Taxonomy (NCBI): domain Eukaryota; kingdom Viridiplantae; phylum Streptophyta; class Magnoliopsida; order Myrtales; family Combretaceae; genus Lumnitzera; species Lumnitzera littorea. The sequence goes on from JAMXBB010000009.1 coordinate 41,855,359, forward strand.
TGTCTTATCACTAGATTTTGATAAGTTATCAATTGATAAATGATTCCAACTCTCAATTGATAAGTTATCTAAGGTGATTGGTTGGTCTAATTATTTATATGTAAGGCTTATGCATGAAGATAAAGGCATAGCCTTATAGAAAATTGTTTTAGGATTTTTATCTTACATTGTTTTGTGATTTATGATTTGATTTTTGTAGAATTGTGAAATTTTCTAAAGTTGAATGAAATTATTCAAATTAAATTATCGATTAATTATTTAGGGTTAAAATTCCTTAATGGTTTTAAGGTTTAGGGTTTTAAATAGCTTTAGAGCTCGCAGCTCTTCAAGCTCAGGTTTTTATAGACAATTGGCTTTTGAATTGACAATTAGCTTTTGAATTGTAAAAAATTTAATTTGTTTCTAAATATAAACTTAAGTTTTTGGTTCGGTTGATCTTTGGGAACGTTCGAAAGGTACTCTAAATCAAATCTTAGGCCCAATAAAGTAGGGTTTACAGTACTATGTTTAAATGTATTTATGAAGAGAAGAGGCTAAATTAATAATTTTTCTAAATAATAATAATAATAAGGAGAACAACAATTAAATTAAGGAATTATGTCACCATTTGCCATTTGACATGGCTAGTTTTTGTCAAACATTGTCCAATAAAACTTAATTAAACTAAAATAACTCTAAGAAGGCTAACTAAACTAGTTAATCAATTAATTTAACCAATTAACTTGAGTGGGCCTAATTAATAAAATCCTAAAATTAATTTGGTGCTAACTATACAATCATACCAATCCTATAAAATATAAAAATTATACTTAATATAAGTAATGTGTTTAAAGTAACTTTTGGGGCCAAGTTATAAAACTTAAGTAATTGAGCCTGATTAATAAATTCGAATCTTGAATTTAATTAATCAAACTAATTAACCTTAGTTAAAACATAAATCACTTATTAACTTTATCTAATCTTAATTAACTAGCTAATGACAATTATCGCTTACTGAATGTAAAATGTTTATTGCTTTTAAAGTTGAATTTTGACTTAAGTAGTGATCATTTGGACCTTTAGTTAATGTACGTGCTAGTCACTACATGTTGCATATAGGTGGTGGAATTGAATCATATTAATATATAAACTCAACTAAATAACCAGGTCATAGGTTGACATACTTAAACTAGGCTTACAATTAGGGATCATACGGTAGTTAGACATCTAGGCTATAGTAGCAATGTGGTGAGCAATTAATAAGTAAGAGCCATAGTTGGTACGAGAGGCGAGATCAGAAGGAAGCTATAGCGAGTTTTGTATAGAGGTATGAGACTCACATATAATATGTTATACGTGGACTATGATCAAGTTGTTCATGAACTTTTCTTGTCAACATGAGATTGCTTACTATAATGGGATTTGAACACCTCTATTCCCTATTCTTATGAGGAGTCATGAACTACTCTGATCTTTGGGACAACAAAAGTGTGTTACTTGTTTTAATTATGTTCCAATGCATCCCAATTGCTACTTTACACTTTTGGCCCATAGCCTTGTTATTATTAAATATCTCTTGAAGTTTATTTTAATGCATAACTAATTTTGTCATTCACTTCTCCATGGCTATTTTTTTTATTATTTTTTTAAAAAGATCATAAGCAAATGTATTTCATTATTTAGTAAAAACTTTATTAACATAAATGTTAGTAATAAAGAAACCTCATCTAAATGCTAATACCTCTATTAAAGCTTACCAGCGCTCTAATTAAATCTTATATAGACATGAGATAGAACTCTATATAAAACAACTTAAATTATTGAAAGAATTGAACACTTCATTGAAATTATATATGATAGTCTTAGACCATCTATTCTCGATATTCTTCTTATTAGTGGATACAAGCTTTGTTTTTTCACAAAGTTCCATGACAAATTATCATACGAATGAAGTAAAGGTTCTATCTTGCTTATTTCCATCAATCATTTGGTGGTATAAAGCATTAATTAGATACTTATCCATTGATTCTATATAAATATATGTCTATTTTCTACAAACTCTTTTAATATCCCTATTCTTATTATTTTTGTTACTCATTTTTTCTACTACATTGAAAAAAACAAATATAAAAGCATAATACGCTAATATATTACTAAATTACTAGAGGTAATTCTTATATAATACAATTGTAATAAAAGAAATATAAAAGTATAACAAGCTAAGATATATTATAAAATTAAGTGTTGTCATGGAGCACTCCAAAAAACATAGACCGTTAAATATCTAAAAAATCCCTTATAAACTATAGTTCACTTTTAATAACATAAAGCCGTTACTCCTAATTACCTATTACGTAATCGTGCCACTTTTATTATACAATATCATCAATTCAAATTTCTCCCAATCTAGCATCATATCTAAAATTATATTATATGCAACCATTATCTTCTATTTTAGTGTTCAAAAGTTCATGAACAACTTCAATGTAACTGCCTCATCTAAATCAACACTTATTAGAAATTTATGTAATGTATAATAGGTTAGAATGATATTTTTCAAACTTATAATGCTTCTTCGAAACACTCAATATAGTCGAAAATCCTTTTTTAAGCATGCCAAATATTCTTTTGATAGTATCATGAAGTGATGAATATCAATGATTAAATATTTTGTAAGGTTTTAAAGAACATATTGAATATTCCTTGAAGTGACACCACACCCTCTATAAGGAGATATTGGTGCACTTCTTATCATGTAGATGACATCAACAAGATCATTTTTTTAAATAAATAGAACATATTATTATATGAAAAAAGTTTAAATTAAAACACACTTATGCGATTAACAATTTTATCTTAAGGTATTTCAAAATTATCTTCTCTAGGACAAGCATTTTTCATTATCTTAGAATCTACAGTGGAAGCCTCCTACCCAATACTACATAAGTAAATCTTAGGTTAAAAGCATTAGCAATTAATACATTTTATGTTGGATATTCTTTCCTACTATGAAATCCCGATACCTCAGCATTAGACACTTTCACATAAGCTAATATATATGTGAATCTATAGTTATTAAGTATTTCTCGAGATATTACCATGCCATCGGATTGCTTAACAAATTCATCTTCAAAAGCTATTAATACTTTAAGCAAATTATAGAAGTACTTACTCATGGATTCCTTCAAAAGACCAAAAAAAAAAAAAAAAACAAGACATTATTTAGCTATTAAAATTATGTGCTTGGTTATGTAGAAACTTAGTGATTTGTTCTTTAATTGATGCTCATCGAGTATCTCTAAGATGATCAATACCTCTTAACATTCTCCATAAGTTTTCAAAAGTCAAGAATATGTGCACACAATTTCTCAACATTTTTTATTATCTCTTAGTTGAACCAAAAGTTATTATCAAATTTGATACCTTTCAAATGATGTAGTGATATTACAATTAGTCTTTCAACAATATATGAATGTTTAAGCACCTTATATATTTTTTTCACCATATAGCGTACTACTTGTGCAATTGTCATTTCTTACATTCTTATTCATCCTCAACCTAATCATCCTCAAAATCATTAGTATAAGTGCTATCTTCCATAAATTCATCTCTATGTGAGAAAGTTTAAAATCAAAATAGTAAAAAATAGTAAAGTTTTAGAAGAAAATGAAACATAATAGCAAAGTAGTTAGTAATGCAAATAACAAGTGTATTTGAATAGCTTTAATAACAGTCCTTTTCTTTTTATTGGAATGTGATAAGAACAAAAACTTGCAACAATGTCTAATCAATTTTAAAAAAATAGAGCACTTTATTATTAATTTTCGGATTTCTTATAATAATTGAAACTCATGGTTACATTTAGATGTTACTTCCACTAGTATAAAAAGTTTTTAAAAATTTTCCATATGATTACAACTACAAATTACTTCTACTATTATTTGTTTCTAATTGTTTTTTGATTCCACAAAATAATTGGTGCAGACTTTTAAATTTACAAAGAAGGAATATATCGTATATGTTATGTTCATAAAGAACGCTAAACCAAGTGGTTATTTTACTAGAAGTAGTTAGGTCCCATTGCTTAACATGCATTATACTTATATTAGGATGCAAGTAAGAAGATAAATAACCAATAGATCCTTGTAGACATGTTGTAATGAATTAATTTCTCAGTATTACTTATCTATAAACAAGATGGGCTCATTAGCTCATTGAAATAATCTTCACAATTTTAACACTTTTTGTTACTTAAATAGCCAAGAAGAGAAAGAAAATGCTTTGCACTATATTAAATTACTTCTTAAGCACATCTATTAAGTTCCAAAATAGAAGTATAGGGAAAAAAGAGAGAGAGAGAGATCCTAGTATGTACTAGTAGTAAACATACAAAATGATAAATTTTAAACGTTAAATACATTTGGCTAAAGAAAAAAAAGGTTAAAATACATAATGCAACTATTTAAGTGAGTTGTCCTTGTTCTTCTTGAGAGAGAGGAAAAATTAGTGTGATATGTAAAAGATAAGGAGAATTAAACCGTACTTTTGAAGAGGAAAGAGTGGTTGATATGTAAAATAGTATTCAACAATACTTTTTTCCCTCCCTTTTTGAGGGCATATTTGTAACTTCACATAATTTTCTCTCATTTCTCTTCATTTTATCCAAATTTAAAGGAAAAAAAGAAAGTGCTTGTTTAGATAAAAGAATTCCTTTAATTTCCATTAGATTCATCCCATTTCCACCTCTAACTAAATTAGCCAAACACTTATTACTTTTCTTTAGTTTCCATGGATTTCTACTATTCCAAAGATTAAGAGGTGTGCTTTAAGAGGAAAAAAAAAAGATCAAAGAAGGAGAGTGTGGTCGAGTGAAAGAGGAAAAGAGTACAAGGGAAGTGATAGGAATTATAGCCTAATTTCTGGCTCCTAAGTTTGTAGAATGGCTACCTTGTTTCGTTGAGCTCTTGCATAGCAACTCATAGAGGAAGAGGTTGAGCTTCCTCAACAAGTTGACTTGATGAGGTCCGAGCCTCCACCAGTTTACTATCTCTTGGGTAAAGGAAGTCTTGTTGCATTCCAACTTAAACCATTATTAGGATGGCCTCATACCAACCTATCTAGAAGAGGCTCAAAATTAAGGGGACTGCTCAGCAACCTTCCTAATGGATTAGCTAGCATCCCTTTATGCTTTTCAACTAGTTTGTTGACTTTCAACAAGGCTGTTAACTTGATCTTTAGTAATTCCTTGAATTAAAGATGGATTCCTCACATTAGGAGATGCTAACTTCAATGTGACACTTATCTTCTAATAAAGTACAAACGTCAAGACCTTCATTTGATTCCAATAGTCAACATAGATCTCATGAGACCCACGTACTCTTACTACGAAAAAAGCCTTGCCCTTTTCCGTTGCTACTAAGAGAGTAAGCAACTTCTATTAGCGCTATACCTTTAGTCGAATTGATCGTATCATATGCAGTGTCCATTAATGATGATTCATTAATATCCATTGATTTAGACTCCTTCCCCCTTCCAAACTACGAATAAGATCGAGAGGAGCCTAATCCTAAACCAAGAACAAAAATGTAAGCCTTTCGATTCACGCCTTATTCTCTCTTAAATAAAGCTCGCCTTGGAGCCTTGGTGTAAATTCTAGAAAATCGGTAGTCTGAACCCTAATTTAAGTTCAAGTATCCTAAACTGTGTCATGAGTCGATAAGACTAGTAATAATAAAATATTATGAAATTTAATAAATCGAATATAACACCGATAATAAAAATCCTAAAAATTGATCGAAACCCTAAAATTGCATACCAAAACCCTAAATTCGAATTATGCATAATTACTCAAAATCGAGCTCGAACTTGATCGAAACCTTAAAATTATAACTTCGAGCCTATAAAATAATTAAATATCACTCGATATTGATATAATTGTAGTTAATTGTAATTATCACCTAAATTGCGTAATCACATACAATTTTTAACGAAATCGTTAAAATAATTTGTAAAAATTATAATTGTAACGAGTATCGATGAAATTGATAATTTTTTATAAAATTCCAAAATTAATTTATAGTTATTATTTTTATGTTTAGAAAAATTACATATAATTATTTCTAATTTCCTTTTTCTTCCATTTTTTCTATTTTCCTTTCCTTCTTTTTCCTTCTTTTCTTTTCCTCTTCTATTTTTTTCTTTCTTCCACGTGATTTTCCAACCACTCCTACAGTAGCCCTTGTGTGAAAATAATAATGTACAAGTGTCACAAATTTATGGAGTAAGGATAAATTTTTTTAAACATATCTCTTATCTTTATTATCGAGTGATTTGCTAATATTTGTTACTTGATTTTTTCTTCAATTCACATGCTTTAAATCCCTCCACTGTACATGTCTGAAGTTGCAAAAGAAAAATCTGGAAGTGAACAATTACAAAAACCAAACCGAAAACACAAAGTGAAGAAAGAAAAGAGAGTAAAACAAAAGGAAAACCAAGAAGAAGAAGGAGAAAAGAAAGAAGGAAATTAAGACTATTACCAACATAATTAGGTAAGTATATTTATTTATACATATGTATATTATATAGTATGTGCATGTATATACTAGGTATTTTATTACATGTACATATACATGTATATATATATGAGTAGATAAATTAATATATATGTAGATCTCTTTTATGTGTGTGTAAACATATGTATGTGGACATGTATATATACATTATTATGTAGAATATACGGTACATGTATATATAGGTAAGTATAAATAAGAATACAAGTGCTAAGTATTTAGTATTTCCACTAATTAGGCCTTAATATATATATATACATATGTACATGTGAATATGTATATTTATGTATAGATGTATATAATCTTCATTTTCATATATAAATATATAAGTATGAGTATATATATATTATATATATATATATATATATATAAATTTTATATTCATGTACACATGTAAGCTATTATTTAAATATATATATATATATATATGTATATATCTATGTGGCGTGAATATGTATACAATTATAATAGTAAGTATATGTATAGCATATAGTATATAAGTATACCGTACATTAAATAGGATATAATATACAATAATATTTACGAAANATATACATGTGTTTCGTATTTTTATATTCATGTCCACATGTAAACTATTTTTTATATATATATGTATATATCTATGTGGCGTGAATATGTATACAATTATAATAGTAAGTATATGTATAGCATATAGTATATAAGTATACCGTACATTAAATAGGATATAATATATAATAATATTTACGAAATAAAATAAGTTTATAAATATGTAAGAAATAGGTATATATATATATATATAGAAGTACTGTAAATTAGGAAAAATAGTTACTAATTAAGTAAATTATAAAAATTAATCAAATATAGTAATAAGTATATATATATGTGTATGTATAGTAAAATACAAATAAATAATAAAAATAAAAGTAATAATACTAAAAATAATTTTAATAAGTCTAAAATCTCAGAAATAGGTAGAAATATGTAATTAGGGTAAAATAAGCTTAAAATAACAACATTATCACTTATACGATTTAAATAATTATTAAATCATAAATATACTTAAAAAAGTTTAAATTAATATTTTATAACTTTTTAAATTAAAATAAGAAATTTTGTGATATTTTTATATCACAGTACAAACTGCGAGTTACAACATCCAAAACGGACTTTGCTATGAGAAAATACGCTTGAAAATGATCAAAATGGACTATAAGTTCATAACAATTCGAGCTAAAACGAGAAAGTTATGCGCGATTCGATAAAAAGCTCAAATCGACAATTTCGCATAACTAAGTAAATTAAACATTACAAATTACGATATTGGTTTAACTTTAAATTCTCAAACTTACAATTTTCTATATTCTTTATTCTCAGGTGATCTCGACCTTAACCTTGAGCTGCCATCAGATTATTACGACTCCTGAGTTGATCATGGGTGAGTGAGTTATTCCTAATGATCCCATACTTGCTTGTGTTTGTAATTAGCGAATATAAATCATACTTAATAATTGAATGTTGTATAGGGATGTGTTAAGACCCTAAAGGGGGCCTAGTAAGATTACTTAAAATTTCCATAACATGTGTGTACCTAATATATGAAAACCGCTTTATAAGTCAGAAATTGCAAGACTCAATAATAAATCACTAAGATTACTGATTTTCAAGTAATTAATTTATTGTAACATAACATAACATATAAATATAAATAACTATAAATATCCGATATCCTGCAGTTCTTCAAAACCGTAGAAAATCGGTATTCCCTACCAAATAATAAGACAGGATATACCAATATTAGAAAACTGCAAGAAAAATTAAATTATATTAAATTCTAACATATAAATATTTTCTACAAAGAATATTTATGTATTACCTATAAAGATCTTAGTTAATTTTAACATTAATATACATATCTTCATCTCACACTCGGCACTCGAGATTTATCTCAATCACATTGTAAGTAAACTTGCAAGAGAAACTAAGGAGGAATGAGCATAAAACAGCTCAATGAGTTCGTCCCTCATCACTACTATTTAAGCAAGTTATCACGTATTATTATCATACATACAAGCAAGCTATCTACATATAAAATGAATGCAGGCGCAATGAATGTAAGCAACACATCCATAGGAGTCCGGAATTGTGAACAATATAGAATTACATCATCTATATTTCGATTATCCCATGTACTTACCCGTATAAGATACCTCAGCTTACTTACATGAGGCTGCTTAGGAGTATCACCCCTCTAGGCAACACTCGACTATTATCCTAGTCGAGAAAAGAGTTCCAATCCAAATAGGTAGATCCCAAACTAGGACTATTTACCATCTAAGGCCCCTTGGGCATAAACATGCGAGTCCTCTCGTAACCTAAAATTATCTAAGGCCTTACAGGTACAATAAAGTGAGTCCTCTCACTATCGATTGGAGATTCTATGCTAGTTTTGCCTTAATGCTAAAATATTATTTATGGCTCCATGAGCTCATATAGAGATCATATAAAAATATGTTTAAGAGTAGAAAAGCTTTTTCTAAAAACACTTTTCTCAAGATTTTTGCAAAGCTAGCACTCTCTATTCATACCTTTACCGGATCATAGACATGCGACGAGTATAATTGGTTATTTTGGTCTAATACTTATATTTATCAATTTAAAAAGGTGATTATACAGATGATAGTAAACAAGCAAAGTAGTCATTCAGACATACAAGCAACAGTAAGCAGCCAAACCTCATACAAGTAACACGTACAAGCAAGTAGCAGGTCATTAGAACTCCCTCACCTAGATTATTGCTCATTCTCTAAGCTTTGGGGTTTCCAAAACTCGATATTGAACGCTTAAAAAAAATAGTAAAACTTATAAGTATTCTAAGAAGTCAAACTCCTTAGTTAACTAAAAGTCTATTATAGTTTGTTTAGTTTCCCCAATATAACCCAAGTATAATGTATATAGGGTTTACTATACTCAATGGGATTAATAGTAACTATTTTCTTATATTTGTAAGTTATGAGACTTCTTTTATGTATTTAGTAACATTTCATTCTAATTTCAATATTTGCGAACTTATAGTTGTTTTTCATCGTTTTTGGACATACGTTCACACGGTAATGTCCGTTTTGGATGTTAAGACTCGTGTTTTACGATATGGGTTAAACTTATTGAAATTTTAACTCATTGAAGCTTAATTATTTTTATTGCTTTTGTTTATATCCTATTTTAGTACTTAATGATATAATTAGCTATTAGATTCTTACACTTAGGAAATTTTACATTAATATTACTAATTTATGTACTTAATTAAGTTTAATTCAATTTAAGAAGTGTATTAGGGTTTAAAGAATCTTTGACTCCTAAGTACATGTATACATATATATGTTATATTCTTATATAATCTTATAATTTATTATTTTACAAGCTTATGCTTATGTCATGGCTTATGTAATCATTCATTACATATAAATATATATATATCATTATGTACTCATACATATACTTTATACATATGTTATATACATACCTATACTTCTAATATAATAATATGTATACTTGTGTACTTTTACGTATACTAATACACATACGCATATACACATACGGTGACATATGTATTTATGTACGTATTTTCGCATGCCTAAAATTCCTCTTAAGAAAGCTTCTCTAATTCCATTCTTTTTGTGTTTTAAGGGTATATTAAGCATGGTATAGGTATGTATAGTTAGTATATGTCTTAGTTAGGTTATGTACATAATGAATACTTATGTACAAAGGTCTTTATACATGTATTTCTCTAGTATACCCTTATGTACACATATTTAAAGACATATACATATGTATCTTCTTCCACTTTATAAAGATTCCTACTCTTCTATACATGTATATGGAGCTTCCACTTCTAATAACATATATACACATATCATACCAACTTTCTATACTAACTTAGTTTACATAACTAACTACTACATAAAATAGATAATCAAATGATAACATACCTTTTTCTCCTTGATTTATGTTAGTAGAAAGTGTGAAAGTAAAGTAAGAAAATGTTTGGAATTGTGGAGGCAAGAGGAGTCACAGTTGGGAAGAAGAAGAAAGGGACTTGATTTTGTTTTGTTTTGTGTGTTGAAAATGAAAACAAGTGGAGTCTTGAAGGGAAAAGGAGTGGATGGCAAAAAATGGAAAAGGAAAGGGAAGAAAAAGCTAAAAGAAAAGAAAAGAAAAGAAAAGAAATTATTAGAAAGAAGAGATATTTCTAAAGTGAAAGTGACATTTTATTGATTTTTCTACATGTTGACTTAGTTAACTTTCCAAAGGTATATGTTATTTAGTATACATAATGTAGTAATTAAGGAAAATTAGGAGAAAAATTAAGGAAATGAAAAGAAATGAGACATTTGGTGAATTGATTAGTAAAAATAGATGATGAGATCTTACTTTAGGTATTTATATCCTCTATACATCATTTAGTAGACTATTTAGTAGACTATTTAGTATGACTAGAATAAAAAGTATCAATTAGGGTATTAAGGTTTACTACATATAACCTAAGTATCAACTAAACCCCTAACTTTATATAATACTATACTAATTATATACTTAGAAGATGAATATGATCTATGATACAATATCATAATTTCTAAGGGATTACTTTAGTATAATATGTATTTATGAATGATTGAAAGTTATCCTTAATCTTTTACTAATGATTTAGTATAATATTAAGGTTATATTATCAATTACGGTTTTAGGATAAATTATGGTGAATTAGTGCTTTTATATTCCTAAAGTAATAGTTTTAAGGTTTTATCACTTTTGAGTGCAATTTCTAGTGTTTTTACACATTTAGGGTTTAATCTATTCACACACGATTAAGTCTTCGATTATTGTTCTAGGGTTTTGATGAGGTTCAAGGTCAAATTTTGCAATTACATATACTTGAGGTTTTAGAGTCTTTGTATGCGATTAGAGGTTAAATCGATAATTTAAGGTTTTTCATATTCATTTTAGGTTTTGAATTGAGATTTTAATCGGTTTTAAACCTCACTAGCTCTATTGACTTTAGAAAATCATCTATAGTTTAAGGATTTGATTCTATACTTAAAAGGCTAGATTTGCGGGGTTTAGAGGATAGGTTATGCTTGTTTATGATCATTGTTTATTAATGGTGAATTTACTTTAAAGTATGATAACATATTGATTGTTACATAATATATTCGCTATGAACTGATTGTTTGTGACCTTATTGATCATTGAATAATAAGACCTAATTTTACTCGACTAGAAAAAGTTAACTTGAAACACGCATAATCATACACCGCATAACTAATTTCAGTCGTCACATTATACGGAGAAAGTGAGAGGCCATATATGGGTTGATTATTTGATTGTTATAGATTTTGTATAGTGCACACGTGCGATATGACCTTACCCTGGCTCGCGAGATTACTAAGCATTGGAGACGCTAACCGCCTAGCTAAGGGTCGAGTCCAGAGGCTTCCGTTTAGGGGTGAGTGAGGGCTGCATGAATCTACTCACAATTATATATAGAACTGGTTTTTGATAAAACTGAGAATGGATATACCATTACATTTTTAATTACGAAACGTGGAGTTTCGTTATGAGATAAGTTCTAGTATGATACCCGAATCTGACTGTGCCGATGTATCTTCAACCTTGACTTCAGAGGGTGTTAAATTTGAGTTGCATACAGTACTTAGTCACCTGTATGTATTTGTTTGGCATATTGATTGGCATGCATTCATTTGATTGAATTTAATTAATGTATAACTTGATTGTTGTATGGTTGAGGGGATTATCTCACTAAGCTAGTTAGCTTATACCCTTATAGTCTTCTTTTACAGGCCAAGTTATTCATAGAGTTGGGTCGCCGCATGCTCGAGGTTAGTTGTTCATCAGGGGGGTTAATGTGGGAGCATGACATGATCAGAGTGTACTTGTGATAGTTTATCTAGATTATGAATCTGATTATGTAATAAATTAATATTAGTTTGAGTTAAGAAGTATTATAGACTTCTTATCTGTAAACTCTTATATAAATAGATTGTGTTTTATATTTCATTAACTTGTTATTATTATCATGAAATGATATTGTTTACACTTGCGCAACTCTTGGTTGTTAATTGTAGCTGCAATCTTGTGTATTGCATAAAAGGTTGCTGATTATAAGGGAACTCAATCTGCAGTCCTTTGTACGGTATACGGTAATTGCCATGACTAGCCCCCTTTGGTGGTGACTGTCACATGGCAGGTCACCCGGGTCTTTCCCTATTGTTCTATTCCCGCCATGGGAAATACATATGAAAGATGTATGCCCAGCACGTGGAGTATCTATTGAGAGTTTAAATCGGTATGTATTCTTCTTTTCGTATTTTCCTCATTTTAGTAAATGTGCCATCCTTGTAAGTTGCCTTAAATGGCAACTATAAGGGAAAAACCCATTGTACACTAATCGTAATCACTTGTGGAATATTGATCTTCTTCATTTCATTTATTATTGTGTAAGTACCAACTTATTGAGTCAAGGCTTATTAATCTTATCTAGTTTCTAGAATAAGAACTAATGTTTAGTAGCCCATTTAATTCGGTTGTGCATAATATCAACTAGGTTAGTTGGTCTGCTTGTAGCTTTCTATACGTCACATCCGAATGTTAATGCATAAATTTTGTCTTACTTCAACTTCTATTTAGCTTTCTATCCATCTTGCAGATAAGACCCACTCTTTTATCTAATTGTCGATCGTCATGTGGCTATCCATAGTGCCCCATCATCTTGGTGTGAGTGCTTTAGTAATGTTCACTGTATGATATTGTTACTAACAAAGCATGCATTGAATCTTTAAGGAATCAAAGCAACTCCATAAAAGACTTCAGTCTTCATAATCTTGATGACACTAAGTTGAAAATTATTTACTAGACATGTAACGATTTTAATAGAGCCAAATTAGTCATAATGAATTGCAACTACTATATCATCTATGATTAGTAATTGAGATGACATTACTTGAAAGTGAAATGATAAGAAAAAATATCTTAAATATCATCAACTTTTATTTACATACATCATATTGACAATTATAGAACTAAAGTTTCATGATGGGAAATTTGCACTTATGTTGGCCTTGGCATCTGTATTGCCTGGCCTCTTCTTATTATTGAAGATTTTCAATCTTATTATAAGATTTCAAGATAACAGGGAAATCTAGCAACTTCTTCAGCTTACATGAAAATATATGATAATATTATAGCCCTGGAGTTGAGATGATGTATTCCTTCAAAGTACTACAATTTCTCTATTGGTAAACAATATCACAAGTTAATCAACGGTGGCATGGCTTCGCCTTTTATGTGACATTGATGAAATAAAATTTCTCTTTTGTAAGATGGTGTGTCTAAGAGTTTAGTTATCATTAGGACTTATTGTGTCAACTTTGCTTAAAATGGGTCATCTAAAATATTGAAGAAATTAGAGGGAAATAGTCTATAGGTGAACAGGAGTAGTTAATGTAAAGTTGCTCAAAGGATATGACTCACTAACAAACACAACATAACTTGACACCTCACTTGATATGACGCATAAGTTGATGTTAAGGTCTACTCGCCACTAATCTTGAGCTACTTGGCAAGATTAGATAAGAGTGTATGAAAGACGTACTTAGAGAGAGTTGTCTTACAAGAACAGAATATTTCAATCTTAATTGTAAGTTATTTGTGGCTTACAACATAGCATTACAAATAAAGAAATTATAAGAAGGTATATATTAAAAGGAGATTCCTAGTACATATGGAAAAATATAAAAAGGATAAAAGACAAAAATGGAAAAGTTGTACAATGTCAAACGAGGTGGAAAGGTGACGATGTAACATTAGTCTCATACGAAGATTCTTTGAACATGGCAAGCGAGGGGGACCAAGATGTTGCCGTAACAAAGAAGCTGAGGCGAGAAGAGGGTGACGAGAGAGATGGTAATAGGCTGAGAGAAAACTACTCAGCCGGTAAATAAGTCTCCCATCACTCGACAAGAACCTCTCAACAGCAATTGGTTAGATTACTTGGTACAAGGTCTTGGGTAAGGGAATGGTTGGCATCATCACAACCGAGTGTATAGATTAACGTATGATATTGTAGGGAGCTTTGGGAGTTTAGCTAGCTTCCTTCAATGTAAAGTTTCTCATCATCAATAAGTTACTAAGAGAAGATTGTTCAAGAGAGGGATTGGAGGCCTCGGAGCCGTGTGCAAATAATGTGATTGATGGTCGGCAGTTCATCAGAAGATAAATGATTTAAAGGCTTCTTCCTTTATGCCAATGCTTTCTTTAGTACTCCATTGATTGTATAAGTAAGTAGGGGCAAACTGAGATGATTATACAAGAATGTTCTCTTTTGATATAGTCACTGCATGAGGAGTTACTACTTATCCTATTACGAAATGCCATTAACTAAGAAAGAAGTACTGAAAGTCTTTAGATATGGCAAATTCTAATAACATCTTGTGCTCCTCCTTGGCATTATGTTAGATATGCAATAATCATTTCACATGGTATCCTCATGTGATATTGTTTCAACATATGGTTTCTACATCAAGCATGATGAAAATCTCCTCAATTAGCATTATAATGTAATTTTAGAAGCAATAATACTTGCCTTACTTAGATTCCAACCTCTTTGTGAAAGACTTGATAACTAGGTAGTTTGCTTGTTTGACTTGCTTACTCCATTTCCCAGTAGATTTGACTAAGCTTGCTTTACTCTAGTCTCTAAGTGCTTCTAACATCCATCTCTAAAATATCACATTAAACGGAAAATACCCTTGGAAATTGTATGGTTAGCCTAGCTATAGCAAAGATAGAAAACTTTTATTAGTTGTCCATCGGTATGAACCATTAGCTCCTTCTACTTAGTAACGTCATCAATGTAGGAATAGTAATTCTTTGACTCTTTAATCATGAGTTGACAACAGAACATGAAGATATATGAATGATGTGTTATTGAGAAGCTAAACAAATGTGTCTCCTTAAGTATATTTAGCTAATGTAAAGTTCTCATATGATCCTCTCTGAGCATTAGGCTTTAGATGATGTAGTGCATCTATGAATGCCATTTTAGTGATTATCTTCTTCAAGAAGGTGAATTAGGCATGGAACAAGGTAGCTCTTTTCTCTAATTTCTGAATTAAAGGATGGATTCTCCTTCTACCATTAGCTTGAGATTTGAGTTGGGTTTTGATCAATGAATCGAAGAGAACCATTGGCAGGTTAGAGGCATGCAATACTTCATGTTTGTGATTTTGTGCTTTAATACCTCCTCTAGGTTCGTTTAGTTAGTCTAATTACTATGGGGTAACAAAATTATTGGTATTCTTCTATAAGAGTGGATGAAGGAATCTTATTAGTGAATCATTAAATTGAATCTAGGATGATGATCTTTAGACTTTTGGGCAATGGTATTTTGTGATGTGTGATATACTAGAGCAATGATAGTTGTATGAGGATCTTAGAGAAGAAAAAAAAAAGAAAAAAAAAAAATAAAAATTCGGTTAGTTGTTTAGAGAGCCTAAGGAATCATAGTGACTTAGAGTCCAGATGGATTAGCGAGGACCTTTGGTTCATTGTTAAGTCATGAATGTCTACGTTGAAGAAGCTACGAAACTTTAAGAGTCCTTACAAGAACAAGTTAACAATGTGATTAGAAACATGAATATGAATAATTTCATAAAATTCAAGATCAAAACTAAAAGAAAAAAGGAATTGAAGCCTACTTAAGAGAGAAAAGCTTTAAATTTTACTTCTTACAAAAAGCTATTATCTTTAAGAACCTTAGTTTTGGAATGCTTTCACTCCTTAAATGCTTTTAAACCTTAATATGGAGTGAATTCATTTTGTTTCAAGGGCAAAATAATAAGAACAAGCACTTTAACGGGGTTTAAGGAATACTCGTTTAAGGAAGAGGAGCAAATCACCTTGAATTTGCATTAGTGCCCATTATCATTACCAAAAAATAGAGTCTTGATCAAATTAATAAAGATTGTAACGTTACTTGATCAAAGCGACCAATATTGGTTTACTGAAACTATCAAGAAAAAGAAATTTTCATTGAAAAAGAAGTTACTATTAGTGAAGGGGTTAGGAGCCACAAAGACTCCATGTGGTCATTCGATTAGCCTATAAAAAAGTTGTAGTTATTGGGATGGCTTCCATGAGCTATCCAAATGGCATATGTCATTGTTTAGAAAAAAAAAAGAAAAGAAAAGAAAAAGAGTCATGCGTTCTATGTTGAAGGGGATTCTATGCCAAATGCTAATCATTAGACATTATAAAAAATTTAGAATCATATCTTACCCTCATCTTGAAATATGTCACAACATGGTAAGAAGTGATGACATTGCTTATAGTTGTCATATATAATAGTCTAACCATATTAATATAAGTTCACTTTGGACTTTAAAGTTTCGATTGTTTTCAATTTATTTTTAAAGATCGAGTGGAAATAAGGATGCAAGCGAAGTAGGTTTAGGATAGGTATCACAAAACCAAAATCATCCCATTACCTTATTGGTTGTTTGAAAACTAGTCCTAAACCCTATAAGGTTTTTAGCCCAGTGCTCAAATCCCGCCCATTAGTGTATTAGGATACTTGCAATCCATCCCATAAGTTAACAATATTTTGCTTATATATTTTTGAGTTCATACTTAATAATCTAAATTAAGTAAAAGAAATTCGTAACTATTAATATAAAATAATACATATAGAGGAAAGAAAATACCACACAAATAGAAAATAAAATTTGAAACTAGCAGTACAAAGAAGTGAAAAACACATGTCTCAACATCACAAGATACTCTGAAACATAATTTCTAGTTGATGGTGGCATCTTTTATAGTAGAGATTATTTAATGAAAAAATATGTATACATTTAACACTAAGTCAACATTAAAGAAAATAAAATAAAATAGCAAAAAAAGAAGAAGAAAAGAATACAAAAAAAAGCAAGATACTCATTGATGTGTAAAGAGACTTTACTACAAGAAGGAGAAGATGAAAGTATAAAGGTGAAAAGTAAAATAAAATGGAGAGAGGTGGACATGGAATGCTCTGTTTGGAAAGAGCAAAAGAATTAGGAAAAAAAGAAATATGAGAGTATCTAAGTCTTTTCCTTATGTTTGGATAATAAAGGAAAAAAAAGTGAAAGCAATGTACAAAATATAGTATAGTATAAAATTACTAATGTGTCCATAAAAAATAATAAGAAAGTGAAAAGTTAATATAAGCAAGTAGTATAATATAAAAATAATAAGAGAGATGGACATATAACACTTTGTTTGGAAAGAGCTAAAGAATTAAGAAGGAATAAATATGAATTGAAGGAATGTGAAAGGAAAGAAATACGAGAGTATTTAATTCTTTCTCTTGTGTTTAGATAATGAAGGAAAAAAAAGTGGAAGAGAAGTTAATTATTATTAAAAGACAAAATATAGTATAATATAAAATTACTAATGTACCCTTAAAAAATAATAAGAAAATAAAAAGATAGTACAAGTAAGGGATAGATTAGGAAATTGAAGAACTTTTACACCCCTTTCTCTCCAATCTAGAGGATAACATAATTTGATGAGGTTTGTAGAAATGTTTTCTTTTCAAATTTTTTCATTCTCTTTCCCTCATTTTTCAAACAATGAAAAGTATCTTAAGAATTTTACTTTTCATCCACTTTTCATTTCCTTCTAATTCTTTCATTCATCTCAAAAATATTCTAAAAGTTAAAGTGAACTTGGTTGAATTAATAAAATAATAGGTTAGGGTTTCATAATTCAAAACTTGAAAATAATAAAATATTAATTAATGTAAAGAGTAAAAGCTAAGGGAACAACTTAAATTTTAGCCAAAATCAAAAGCCAAATAGTAAATATAGATTAAATAAAGGGTATAAAAATAAATAAAAGGGTAAAAACTTAAACTTTAAAGTATATTTGTAAAGTACTATAAGATCATACACTCGTGTTGCAAGTGTATTAATAATTATATTTAAAATCATTAATAAAAATAATTAAAACATATTACACTTGTAAGATACGTTTATAAAAAATATAAAATAATTATAAAACTTAAGATTAACTATTTAAAAAATACATTATAAAACTTCTATATATCTTTTATAAAAATTTTTGTCAAAGTTTCAATAATATATAAAATTTAGATCAAATAAAAAAGAAGTCAAAAAACCTTGATATGTATAATACTATTTATAATTTGTGGGATAGTGAAGTTAAAACACTGGAGTTATTGCATTGTTGGAAAGTATGAAGAGGAGGGAGAGAGAGAGAAGGGGGAGGGGAGAGAGAAGAGAGAAAGTGGAAGTCGAGGATGGCACATGAAACATAATCTTAAGAGTGGGAGAGAGAAAACAGAATTGAAAGGCAAGAGAAAAAAAAAAAGAAAAAGTAATATATTTATTTATTATTTATAATTTTAGTAATTATTTTAATATTAATTTTTTATTAAATAATATTAAATAGAAAGTAAATAAATAATTTTNAAAGGAAATAAATAATTTTAAAGTTGATAACTATTTAAGTCTTAAGGTACTTTAATAATATAGATAATAAAATAATTAATAATTATATTAATGGGTCTAGGTTTTTTATTGGATATTATCTGCGTCCAAAACCAGACCTAAATCCTGTTAAAAGTTACTAGAAACTCGGTCCCAAATCCAATATGATAATATACCATCGGCTAAACCGCAGGTTGATCGCCCGGTAACCATATAATACCCGCCTGCTTGCATCCTAGGTGGGTTTACCGCGTGGAACCGGGCTAGGCGCTCATCCATGAACTAACTTTTTCAGGAGTAGCAAGGAAGTATGCAATGCCTTCACTCATCCTTTTTCCACCCAAACTTTTCTCTTCTGCGTGCCAATCGTAATAACAAAAAATTCACTTCGAATTCTTCATCCAAGCAGTCCTTCACTCAACAAGAACAAACCCATCTTCAAGCTGGCCTGAACTACCTCGTCGAAGGTATCGCAACAGGTAGTTCTGCACTTGCTCGTTCTAACGCGAAGTACATAAGTAGCACTTCAAACCCATTTGTGAAACACTGTGTAAAGCTTCGTCAAAGCTCTTCGTATCGTCACTTTCATGGCTCCGTCCTTGTTGTGGGTTATACTCCTATAAGGTCTATTTCTCGCTCTTCTTGCTTCTGCTGTTGTTTTTCAGCTTCAATGTCTCTTTTTGTTATTGATTATTTTATCATAAGTGATTTTATATGGAAGTATGTAGGTACTATACTTTTCATTCAAATTGAGGTGGGATTCGAACTTACTAGAGAAGCCATGGAGGCAATTCGTAATTATATTGTAATCAAACATCGTAATCAAATAATTTATCCTATTATTATATGAATACATGACATATGGGAATCCTTATTGCGATTTGACTTAATGAGAGCTAGTGAGTGCTCAATGTATTTTGCATGTTATTCCATGAGATAGAAATTCGTAATTTCCATCTTCCCTAGAAGGATCACTGAAGTCTGGAAAGATGAAGAGGCCTCGCGCATGCATGCTCCATCAGTCCCTTTGACCATTGTATTCACCACTGTTTGTGTCCTGTCCTGCAAGAATTGGAGCCTCATTATCACTAGTCAGTATGCTCTTTATCTCTTGCATTTTGTGGAGTGATTAAACTGACTAGTCAGTGCATGAATATAAGATGGGTTGTGCCATGGTTTGACGATAGCCAAAGTCTTACTTGATATAAAAAGAGGATAGAAGCCGGACCAAGTGGTAACTTGTTGTGTGCTATGACATAGCCACTTGTGCTGGAGAGCCTTGCTCCTAAAGTCTTAGATATGGGCAAGTTCTCAAGTTTGATTACATAACAAGATTTCAAAATCAATCCATTGGATAAAATGATCTGTTTTTAGCTTGGGCCTTTATGATAAGTAAATCAATGGGGCCAGTGTATGGCGGTTATGCTATGTTCTTTACTGGATCCTTAAATTACAGGTCTGCCCTTTCTCAGGTGCTTAATCAATTATAAGACCAGTTCTTCCCATTGTAAATTGCTTAGGCAAATAGTATGTTTGATGATACAATCAATGGAAAATTTACATGTCAGTGGTATAATCTGTTCCATTCGTGTTTTCTAAATGAAATTCTATAACGAGAATTGATTCTTTTTTCTTTTATGGAAAGCTTTTGTTGCTTTAGCAGTTCTTAGTGAGAGAACAAGATCTGCATCTTGTGTATTTTGAAGGAACCTTTACATTGGCAATCCAAATAACGACTACAAATCTGAGGATATAAACTTTGAATGGATTGAGATAATTTTAAAGCATGAAGAAATTATGATAACTTTTCAATATAGTACTTGGTCAGAGTCAATGAATGCTGGAAAGATGCAGAGGTCCTGCCTTGGTGAAAGTAATGCAACAGATATGAAGCTCTTGTAAATTAGCCAACGAGATATTTGTGGGTTCTATAAGTACTTCCAAACATGCTTGATTAAGTGCGTATTGTTGGGAACTTGGAGATTATATGTAATGAGTTGAACAAGTTAATTGCTGGGAAAAACTGGCTGAATATAAAAAAAAGAATATGACGTGTGACCAAATTAAGCCTCTACGTATATGGCAATAGGCATTCTGTAAAAAAGTTTCAAGGGCTTAATGCACGGCCATGATCTTTTACACGTAACTACAGAAGAAGTACCTGGCAGAAATAATCTGCTAACTCAAGCCTTGGACATTTTAAATACATCTTATTGCTAAATCTGTATCTAATCAATAAATGATCTTAGGTAATTGTACCTTTTATTCATTAAGTGTATAAACACTCGCATGGATAAACTTAGGGCTATCCTCTCAAATTCTCTATAGGTTAAGAAGGTACATTATAAATGATTCTCATTTTATTTTACATACTAAACAAGCAGACTAGCATTTAGATATTCTTCTGCTGTTTCTTTTTCTGTGTTTTCTTACTTAATTTCTTCTTGACATATCTTTTTGATAGAGCTTCAAAAGTCATATATCATTCTTTAACATGTAGAAACCACACCAATAATATTCACACTTGAGAAAACTTTTTTCCTTGAAGCAGGGAAATCTGCAGTTTTCAACAGTTGCTGAAGGGAAGAACTGCAGGAATTGAATATTTGCTGCTTCTTGATGAAGACAGGGTCCCTGAGGAGCTGAATTGGCTTTCAGCTCCCATCGTGCGTGTTAATTCTTCAGTCATGAGAAAACTTTCAGGGATTGAATCAAGCCAATCTATAGAAGCTATTGCATTGATGAAGTTTCCCACATCATTTCATAATGCCTGTCATGCTAAAAAGAAAGGTGGTGGTCAGAGATGGTTTCCGTCAATGCATAGGATTCTAGTTCTTGATCGGATCCAGGTAAGCGATGCGCTTGTTTTGAGTAATGAAATGACTTTTGGTATCTGTACTTTCATTTCTTCCTCACTAAGTTACTATATTCTGCTTCTTTATGTATCAATCGCATATAAAGGGATTGTTTTCTTTATCTCATGGACTGGTGCATGCTGCAATGATCATAGGCGAGCCATCCCACATTTTCATGTCATGACAATATATGTACATACAACCGGAGGATTGTATATGTTGTGTCAATTCCCAGGTCACAAGAAGATGAATGTTGTATTATACTTTTTAGAAAGGAAAATGTCATGTATTGGTAGTCACTCGGCCACCAATAGCAAACTTATCTACAAGAATGGATTTGCATTTTTTGTTTCTATCTTTCATGGAGGGACCTACTATGAATTAGGCTCATGGACTTGTTAGAAAGAATTCTCCAGTGATAGTAATTTTGGCTAATTTATGAGATAATACTTATTGGTTTTTTCACTACTAATAGCAGTAGCAAATTTGTAAATCCACTAACAAAAATAGAAAAGTAGGCAACTATCAAAATGGTAAACAAAATGAATCTCCCTTAATTTCTCCTAGAATGCTCCTGACGTCGCACACCTCCTGAAAGATAACCTTGTCCTCAAACACGAGTAGACTATTGTAGAGCTATATAAGCTGCCTCAACGTCTTATGTCATGGTATACCTGGTTCAGCATGAAGAGCATCTTACACAGTTACACTGGTGTCCTACAGATATATTTTGTCACAATTGAAACATAAATTCAACACTATGCTTAGCTATTTGCTCATAATTACCACTAAGTAATAAGTGGCCTAGCTTATTGTGCCAATGCTGGTTGTTGCTTATCGGTGATATTCGGATAAGCACTACTAACAGGCATTTTCTTGCTATATGCCTGGCTAAACTCATAGTGATTTCTGGATGCGGTGGCTTTTAAAGCTCCACATCTATTATGATAGGGTAAGACAATTCTGTAGCTCCAAATTGCTGGGTCAAATTGCATGCTAGGAGGTCGTGCCTTTTGCACACTTCAAAGTATGCCTTAATCATGAATCGGGTTCATGTGATTCAAGTGGCTATCCCTCTTGTTGGTTTATGACTGGACATACAAAGTGAAATCCCCCTTGGCTTGCACTCACAGATCTGGAAGTGTGTTAGGTCATATGTGAAAAGTTAGCACTTGTTGGGTTGCAGAATTGATCGTTACCTTGTGGTTCACTTGAAATGGATAGCGTACCTAGGATTTATGTGCATGGTTGGGATCAAGCTTTTCTGGACACAGCATTTCTGGTAACTTATTTGGCAGGAGTAGTTGTTGAAAGTCTAGCAAGTGGTCATCTGGATGTTGGGGGCTTACTCAATTCCTTTTATTTTGAACCCCTTCCACTGGTACTCAGCGCTGTTGACAAAGTACGGTACACGGACCTCAACTCCAAGATGTGGCACCTTGTCTTCTCCAACATAGCAGCCAAAAATTGTTTCTTTTCTTGTTGCTTTTCTGTCTTTTTTGGCATTCTGCCTTTTCTCTCTCCTCCTCTTGTTCGCAAGCTGCCTCATCTCTGTCTCTTTTTGCCTCTATGTCAGCTCATTCCTCTGCCAATCGCTTGAGGTGTCCCATCAGTAGTTCTTGAAACTGGTTGAATTCGCCCATGATCATGGGCTCCACTACCAAGTTGTTAATATTGTGGTTCCGGGTAGTGGATCTAGTCACTAAGCTGTTGATAACATAGTTGTCTATAGGGAATGGAATTGGCTTTCTTTGTATTTCCTTTCTCAGAGGAAACTATTGTGGATTAGGGTCGAGATGCTGGATAGAATGAACACTTCAATTACATAAAACATTAATCAATCCTTAATGAGATTGATTTGAGGAACAGTTCTTCAATGCTGATAGTAATGATTGCAGAATTGTGGAAAATATCAACCAAAAAAAAAAGTCTCATTTTCTCTTGTAAAATATGCTGAGTAGAAAACTCTAATGGGGACCTTACATGCTGGTAATTATCCCTTCCAGCACAAATGCTGACAGAGTACATTAACTTTTTTATGCTGCATCATTTGCTTCCAATGGCCTTTCCCATCTAAAAAAGGTTGTTGGTCCACATGTGGTATTTAGTGAAGGGGTGATTAACAGTAAAATCACTGATAACGACTTTGTCTTTGAGTAGATTCTGACCTTTCTCAATGGAACCTATGGCAAAATTAAAGGCTCATTAAGAAAGAACCCATCGATCACATAAGCTACAAAATAGAAAATAACTTCTTGGCTTGTCTTATTTCTTAGGGCAATAGCTTATTTATACACACCTTGTGACCTAACTAACCAAAAATGAAGGATAACAATAAATCTGACAATCTCCTAACTATAACCATATATCTATTGAACAAAATGACAAAAGTAAGATAGATATTTATTTTCCTAATGTAATTTTAATTTGTTTCTAGGGTAATGTCAAAGATGTTACCCGAAATTTTCAGGTTTTTACAACCTTATTTTTGAAATTTGAAGTTAATAAATGTTTAAAATTGCTAAACATTATGCCTAATCAAACTTTTACTAGTGAAATCTATCTCTTTCACCATCTTGAGAAAGATAATATGGCAAATACTCATTGGACAAAAAAGTACAATAATAAAACAATTAGAAGTAAGGAAGTAAATTTGATAAGTAAAAGTTTGATTTGGTATGAAATTTAGTAACTTAAAGGAAATAAAAATGTACAATTAAAGTTCAGGTAGTGATTTTAACATTGTCCCTTTACTTCTAGGATCAAAGTCCATAACTGAGAACAATACTTAACTCTGTCTTACACGGTTCTCTGCATGTCTGTAGCTTGAATTTATTTTCCACTATTTGCTGCAGGACCCAGGTAACCTTGGAACGCTACTAAGATCTGCAGTGGCCTTTAACTGGGTAAGGACTAGTCATAAATTCTAAATTATGTTCCTATACCCCTGCAAAATTCTCACTTATTTTATGCATTCAACCTATCTTTTATTTGATTCTTGTAGAATGCTTTCATTATAACCAAAGGTGGACTTATGGTAATGCTTTCCAGTTTTTGTTGACCAAGTATTTCCTGTCATTGCAATGAACCAGTTACGTATCTTATTCTTTTTAGTAAACTATTAGTTTCTCAGACGTGCACATTTAAATATAATCATAAGGTTTAAAATGCCATGCATACTTTCAGTTTCTTGTTTTGGTCTCTCCAACAGTTCCAACTCTAGCATACTGTTTTTATAAACATAGTCAATTTGTATCCATATTCTAACTAGTCTATTTTCACAAAGAATAATGCTCAGATGCATATCTGATAGGGTGGTGTTTTTCTACTTCCGGGCTGCTGCGATCCATTCAATGAGAAGGCCCTGCGTGCTAGCCGAGGTGCTGCTTTCCAGCTTCCAATAGTAATGGGAAATTGGGATCATCTCAAAGAACTTGGAGAAGAGTTTCAGATGAAAATAATAGCTGGCCACCCAGATATGGGCGAAGGTCGGAAACGAGTTTCCTACCTTTCTCAGACATTAGTGGACTCTTTAGCAGATGTACCACTTTTCTTGGTTTTGGGCAGTGAGGGCAGAGGCCTCTCAGAAAAGTCCCAGTTGATGTGTGAGCTCTTTAGTATTCCAATGGCAGGAAATTTTGAATCTTTGAATGTTTCTGTTGCAGGTGGAATTTTTATGTTCATGCTACAACCTACAAAGGAGAGAACTTTTTGATTTTAAATGATCCTACATATGCCTAATGAGAAGTGACCTTTACATTCTTAGTTTATGTGGATACTAATAGGGCTTAACCTTCTTGTAAGATGGGTCCTTTTTTCCGAGCATGGGATTGGTAGGTTGGTTGAATCTACCTTAGCTCTGATAGAAAAAATGGACATATCTTTATAAATGTTGTTTCTGTTTTGGTCTGGGCTGAATTTATATACAGATAACATATCTTATTACTATCTCATGAATAAACTAGAATACTGAAGCAATTCGTTTATGTGGAAACTGTTGATCAGATGTCTGAAGTGGGGTGGGGAGGGAAGAGTCAATTTAGAGCATGAGATGGCAAATTTCTTTCCTACTACAAATGCCCAGCAAGCCACTTGGGCAAGAAATATCATGCGGACGATAGAATTCCAATCAAAGCTACTAATTCGCTGTTTTCCTGGTGGAATTTGAGAACTTCTTTTTTTTTTTTTTTTTTTTTTTTTTTTTTTTTTTTTTGTTTGGGTGGTTGGGTTATTGAATTGGAGAACTCGACGGTCTAGTTGCACCACCAACACATTTTTGGATGCTGTTGCAATATTTTGAAGCAGTTTTGAGCCCTTTTTTTTATTTTTCGGGTGTATAAATCCATTTACAGGGTATATCTTATTCACGGAACAATTGTATCAGTGACGTACTGTTAATAATATCCAATTGGATGCATCGATCAATTTTTATTTAAGCTAAGCACAATACGTTGTGCATTAACCTCATAGAGTAAACATGCCATTGATTTTTGCGTTAGTCACAATACAAAGCATATAAAAACTGAACTAATGGACGAGTTCTTGGGCTGTTATTATTATTATTTTTTTTTTCCTAAACTTGTCGATAGAGTTGGACTAGATATATAAAACTATCTTTGGAAGCATCAGGTAAGTTGAAAAATGAAAGCCATATCAAGGTTGCTTTTCTAACATGGACAGGTTTAAACCGTAGTACCAGTAGTAAATGAATCGGGCTATTAGTTGAGAATTTCATATATGAATCCAATTAAATGCAACCACAAAAAAAAAAAAAAAAGAAAAAGAAAAAAATCTCTCGACACGATTTTCAGCCATGTTATCAAGCCCTATTGATGGAACATTATTTCAACTTGATGACTATTGGTGGACTGCAACAGAATGATTTCATCGAAACCAATCTGCTTTTGCTTTAAATGCAAACTTGGTGAGAATATGCATATGAGGACAAAGCTTGTGCATCCAAACAACTCACTTCCCTTTCAAGCACAAATTAATTTAGTCTTCAATTGCCTTAACTCTAGAATTTCTCATTAAAGAAATTTTATCCTAAATATTCTTTATCCTCGATATTGATAGGGCTTTTTAGACCTGGATCCTCAAGCCTGTATCAATCTAATTGGGCTTATAACCTAGGTTATGCTTCTTTGGACTTGGCCTCCTTACCCTTAAGGCTAGCCTCAGCCTAGGCCCATTGGATAGCTTATCCATGCATTATAAGCTCTAACGATTGAAAGACAAGGATGAGACTCGAAAGACTTGGTCGATAACTACCTCTTACAATTCAAGGTCATGTTGACCTATACATCTCCACTATCCATGACTTGTGGACGTATATTTCACCCACTAACAGTCCTCCAACCGTTGGCTACCTTCTTCTCTAAATACCAAGTCACCTCTCAATAGTAAATTGTTTAATACTTTATACACTTGAGCTTTATTCTACTTAACATATTAGCTACCTCTCTCTCTACACATTCCTAACTTAAGTATTGTAGTAATTATACCGGACAACCTCTACGCATTCCTTGTTGGTTCTTTTTTTGTAGGCTCAATCGATAGTGCGC
The DNA here is from genome assembly GCA_024138015.1 of Lumnitzera littorea. Taxonomy (NCBI): domain Eukaryota; kingdom Viridiplantae; phylum Streptophyta; class Magnoliopsida; order Myrtales; family Combretaceae; genus Lumnitzera; species Lumnitzera littorea. The sequence goes on from JAMXBB010000009.1 coordinate 41,882,877, forward strand.
AACCCAATCTCAGTTAATCTTTACTAGCCAAAACCCAAAGATGACATTTGGTGCTATCTATGGGAAACAAATCCAAGTTCCTACCTGGATACACACTAAACACTTGCCCAAACACCATGCTTGATTGCCAATATGTTTCACATTGACAATCCCGAGAACAACTAATTGGTGAACAACTAACCTACCAACAACTAGCCCCTAACTAAGGAGATACTTGAATAGCGCTTGGAGCATGTAGAGCATCTATTTGAGGAATTATTACCTAAAATAGGTTGCTCCATGCTCACCTTGAGGACGTCGAGAGGTGTAGCGAGTAGACCCACTCGCTTGAGGTGTCTGATGCTTGCATTAGGTATGGAAACTAACAACAATAGTAGTAAAATGGATAGGATCAACTATTTGACCCCCTAATGTAGGAATAGTAGGTGCGATCTATGGTTACTCGTGATCATGCCCTTATTAGCCACGAGTAGGTGGTTGACTCCCATAGAGAATCAACACACTTTATAACACATCGAGCTCATCTAATAGATAATGTTGACCTCAATGAGCTCTGCATGATCGTATGGAGGCTCTCTGAGTAGTAGGGAAATAAAGTAGTTGATGACATTAGATTGGTTGCTAACAATAAAACCCCCTTTATTAGGGGTGTTTAGGACGAAGTTTTGCTTCTAAATAGCAAACTTACTACCTTAGACCAGTACAATGGAACTGGTGATCTTGATGATTACCTCCTCTATTTTCGCACCTTCATGAGCCTCCATGGTTAGGGGCACGCTATAATGTGTAAGGCTTTCCTAAGTACTTTGAGAAAAATAGCTTGAATGTAGTTTAACCACATACCCAAGAACTTTATCAGCTCCTTTCATGAGTTAGCATGTAGGTTTAGTCTCTACTTTAAGTCTAGCAAGCCTCCATCCAATGACACTTCTTCCTTGTACTTGATCAGATAGAGCTAAGGGGAGACTCTAGAAAAATACATAGCTTAGTTCAACAATATTGTGGTTGAGATCTCTCAGTTGGATGAGGGAGTAACAGTGCATGCTTAGTAGCTTAGCATAAGACTTATAGGAGACTTCTTTCGTTCGCTTATGAAGAGTAAGTTAAAGACCTTAGCTGAATTTTAGAATAAGGCCTAGAAATAAATGGATCAGGAGGACAACATCCATGTTAGGCGTGATGCTTACCGAAAGAGGTCGAGTGGAAAGAAGGACAAGGAAAGATCATTTATAAAAGATTGCCTTAGATGTAGGGCATCGACTAGAGCTAAGGGGGAAGGCTCAAGAAGTAAGAAGTGCCAAGTTGAGCATAACCTATTTCCCCCTCCCGTATATACATAGCATACACCTTTGAACCCGACCAATAGCCTAGGTCTTTGTTGGAGTACAGAATAGAGGCTTATTGTAGAAGCCTCCTAAAATGAGGGGTAATCCCAGTTGATGGAACTCGAACAAGTATTGCTTGTTCCACGATGACCATGGCCATACTATGGAGGAGTGCTTCCATCTGAAGAATGCAATTGAGTATGCTATTTAGTGAGGTTACTTTAGTAAGTTTGTAGCCCAATAGAGAAATGACCACTGTTTTGATGATGAGGATAGGGTGCCTTAGAGGCGGTGAACCAAAGGAGCCTGATTAGAGCAAATTGAAGATTGTTGCTATGATTGAAGCCCTAATGATCGAGCCTCCAATAGCGTCATCAACATAATCATTGAGGGCCATACCTAAGGAGCCGACTAAGCACCAATAGCCCGACTAATGTCTTGTCCAAGGTGTTGGTTATCAGAGAGAAGAGGCAGATTGACACTTTGATCTCTTTCTTCGACGAAGACTTGTAGGTAGTAGACACCCTTCATTAAGACGCCTTTATCATTAGGGAGAGAATTGCAAACTTCGATGTCCTTAAGATTATGGTGGATACTGGTAGCTTTATTGATATCTTCTTTTTACACACATATGAGAGGATGAGGAGCAAGTTGCCTATTAAGATGAAGCCCTACCATCATAATCTAATCGGTTTCAATAGGGGAACCATTTAAACGAAGGGTATTATCACTTTCGACATGGAGCTTAGTAATGACGATAATGTCACACAATGACTAGTAGAGTTCGTCGTAGTTAACTGCCCATCCCTTTATAATGCTATCTTAGGACGATTGAGATTAAATGCCTTTGGGGTCATTACCTCATCCCTCAACCTGAAGGTTAAGTTCCCGACCCTCATCGGGGTGGGAATTTGTAGGTGCGATCAAAAGCTCTCATGAGAGCCTTATGTTAAGGCTACTAAAGTTGATGATGTCTTTGCTTTGGAAACTAGCTTGTATGAGAAGCCAACTAAGAGAGGAGAGCTGGGTGAGAAAATAGAAGAGGTGTAGATTAGCGCCTCTCCTGATCGAACCACCAAGGTTTGGATCTAAACCCTTCCCAAGGTAAAGGAGGGGATAATAGCCCTCTTCCAAGCTAACTTAGATAGGTTCACTTGGTCTGCATCAAACATGCCTAAGATTTTCCCTAACTTGGTAACCCACAGCTTCAATATTGACATCAATATTTGGCCTGTCAAATAGAAGAAGAGGCATTTTGCGTTAAAAAGGTAGGCCGCTATAAAGGAACAAGTGCAGAAGCTGCCTAAGGCTGACTTCATCTGAGAGAAGAAGTCCGACTTAACTGGTTAATGTGGTGTTGGTCAAGAAGAAGTTAAGAAGTGGTGAATGTGGGTCGATTAGACTAACCTTAATAAAGCTTGCCCAAAAGATTACTTCCCTTTTCTCAAGATCAACCAACTTGTTGATTCTACATCTGGGTATGCTCTACTTAGCCTCATGGATGCCTTCTCGAGCTATAATCAGATCAAGATGGACTTGAAGGATGAAGTCCATATCTCCTTTGTCATTAACTTCGACATATATTGTTACAATGTCATGCCCTTTGGCCTTAAAAATGCTGATGCAACATATCAGCATATAGTGACTAAGTTGTTCAAGCCCCAACTCTGGTAGAACATGGAGGTATATGTAGATAACATGATAGTCAAGAGCAAACAACCTAACAATCGTGTTAGGGACTTGTAGAAAGCCTTTGACCAAATGAGAAAATATGGTATGAAGTTGAACCCCTAGAAGTGTGTATTTAAGGTTGGTTTTGGTAAATTTCTAGGCTTCTTGATCATTTAGAGAGGAATCAAGGCCAACCTTGAGAAGATACATGCCATTAGAGATATGAAGCTCCCTTCCTCAGTCAAAGGCGTATAGAAGCTTACTAGTATGGTAGCTGTATTGAGCAGATTTGTCTCCAAAAGCATTGACATATATGATGCTTCAAAATCCTAAGGAATCCTAAGAGTTTTGAATGGATTCCTTAGTATGTGGCAGCCTTTAAGGAGCTACAAGACTTCCTCGCATACCTTCCCATCGTCTCTAAGCCCATTCCAACGGAGGACTTGTATTTGTACTTGGCCATTAATGATCTGGTAATCTCCTTTGTGCTAGTTAGAGACAAAGGAAAAGTGCACATGACCACATATTATATCAGCCATATTCTCTAGGGGCTTGAAGTCAGGTATACTAGGGTAGAAAAATTCACCTTGGCCATCATCATCTCGGCACATCGGCTAAGGCCTTACTTTTAGGCACACCAGATTATTATGCTCATACATCAGTTGTTGTGTACATTACTATAGAAGCTTGATGCGTTTGGATGGATGGTAAAGTATGTGATGGAGTTGAGTGTATACGGAATCCAATATCAACTACGGATGGCCTACAAGGCATAGATCTTGGCTGACTTTGTGGTAGAATACACAGGAGAGGAGGAAGCACCATTAGGGGATGACAAATCGGTGTAGACTCTCCATGTTGATGGGTTATCCACCTTAAGAGGTGGAGGTATGGGCTTGGTACTTAATGAATTGCATAAGATCACCATCTATTATGCCCTTAACTTTGAGTTCAACCCTAGTGATAATGAATTCGAATACAAGGCGCTAATAGATAGTTTGAAGCCGGCTAAGGAGATTGGTGATAAGCATATACAAGATTCCCCAGACTCAATGCTCATCGTCTAACAAGTTTAGGGTGAATATGAAGCTAAGGATGACACCATAGCAAGATACTTGGAGAAAGTGAGGAGTCTCTTAGCTAAGTTTCCTTCTTTGAGCATTACAAATATCCCCTTAATTGAAAACTCAATAGTAGATTGGCTGTCCAAGCTTGCCTCTACAAGGATATAAAAGCTCGAGGTAAAGGACATGAAAATTTTTATTAAGTACTTGCTAGAAAAGAGCATAACTTTGGGCTCGTTTGAGGTTTTAGAACTGACGATAGCACCATTAAAGCTGAGTTGGATGGACCTTATCCAGATTTACTTGGAGCACGGTATGCTTTGTAGGATAGGAGAGAGGTAAAGAAGCTAAGGTACCATGCCACTAACTACACATTGATTGACAGCGTCTTGTACTGTAAGGGAGTTAGTCTTCCCTTGCTCAGTTACGTTAGAGTAGACGGGGGGTTGTGTGTCATGCAGGAGTTGTACATTGGAGTATGCAGCAACCACATCTAGTCATAAGCCTTCTACATCTGAGCCCTTCGGCTTGGATACTACTAGCTTACTATGAGGTAAGATACCAAGACTGTAGCTTAGAAGTGTCCCCTATGCTAGAAGCATGCACCAATCAATTACGCCCCCAGCAATAACCTCTTGCCCTTAACTAGTCCGTAACCATTTGCTTAGTGGGGCATTAACATTTTTGGCTCCTTCCTTAAGGCATCGGGAGGTTGGCAGCACATCATCATGGCTGTTGATTACTTTACTAAGTGGGTCGAGGCTAAAGTCGTGGTTAAGATTATTAAGAGGAGTATTGAGTCATCTGTTTGCAATAATATCCTCTCTAGATTTAGGGTTTCTTATGCCCTCATCATGAATAATGGGTTTCAATTCGATAACCCTAAGTTTGGAGAATTTTACACTAAGCACTACATCACACCTTACTTTACGTCGATCACTCAACCTTTGTTGAATGGTTAAGTTAAAGATGCTAATCAGATCATCCTTGAGAGCTTGAAGAAGATGGTGGAGCGAGCTTAAGGTGCCTCGGTAGATGAGTTGCCTAATATTTTATGGGGATATATGACTACCCATGAACCTTTATAGGTGAAACCCCATTTCGCTTGGCGTTTGGGTTGGAGGTAGTCCTCTTGATATGGATCGAAGAAACAGTAATGGATCTTGAAAAACCTAGAATAGGTTGAATGGGTATGATTGACAGGGAGTGAGATGGTTAATTTCAATGGTGAATATGAATGGATATAACTCACCAGCACACAAACACTATTAGGGGTTTGAGCTCGAAATAGAGTTCGATACAATTCATGAACACTAAATATTGCTCAGGATTTAAATGAGAGTTAGATACAACTCACTAACTTGCTCAAATGAAGGGGTTCACCACAATCTTGAGGATAAGATTGATAAGAACACGAAGACAATTAAAGAGTTTGATCTACACTTGATAATTTGGCAAATGCTAGCTTAAGAATAGCCTTGCTCAAAAGGAAAAGATTCCGATCGCAGGAATATACTTTTCTTATCTGATTTCTTATATTGATGTTGATAAGGATCGAAGAAACAACAGCGGATCTTGAAATAGGGTTAGAATGGGTCGAATGGGTTTGACAGACAGGAACTGAGATGGTTGGTTTTGACGGTGAATGTGAATGGATATCACATACTAAGACACAAACACAATCAAGGGTTTGAGCTCGAAATAGGGTTTAATACAACTCATGAACACTAAATGTTGCTCGAGATTCAAATGAAGGTTAGATGCAACTCACTAACTGGTAAAAAATGAAGGGGTTCGCCACAATCTTGAGGACAAGATCAATAAGAACGTAGGAGAGATTAAAAAGCTTAATCTATACTCGATAATTCAGCAAATGCTAGCTCAAGAGTTGCCTTGCTCAAAAAGGAAAAAGATTCCAATCGCAGGAATATACTTTTTTATCTGATTTCGTATATTGATGTCTATGTATGTATATGTTTACAGATGTTGCTATTTATAGCAAGTCCTAAACCTTAGTGGCAAAATTTTAAATAATGTACAAGGCCTTAAACCCTAAAGAATTGGGCCCATAAATAAAATAAAGGAAAACATGTACAATAATACAAAATTGTACATTTTACAAGGGGAGTTGGCATGTAGTCACTTGGCATGTCCTAGAAGGAATAGTATTCGAACCGGACGAGGTTAGCAGTTGGATGTATGGGTTTGAGAAGGAGTCCTTAAAGTCTTGCAATGTTTGGCTGAGAAACCAGAAAGGTCGGCCCATAATTGTCGAGTCTTTGCCGAATGGTTCTTTGGTCTCGAGTACCTGGTCCTGTGGTATCTTGGCACCTTGGTTGATGACAGACTCGATGCCGAGTGTTTATCTTCCTTCATCTCATCTTTCTAGCTTCTACTCGGCCTTGGTAAGCATTGATAGGCCTTAACTTTGGGAAGGTCTATCTTGGCTTGGATATAGTCGGAGGCTGATTCCCATTAGGTAGTTGTACTAACATTGTAGACACCTAATTTTTGCTCCCCCCCGCCCTTACTTTTCAATTTAGGTTATAGGGTCATAAATTAGAAAAGTTCAAAAAATGGAAAATTAAAGAAAAACCCCAAAAAATGAAGAAATTTAGAAAAATAGGAGTTTTAGGAAAACTTAGAAAAAAAAAAAATAGGAAAAAGCATAAAAAATAAGAAATTTAGAAAAAATACAAAAAAGTAAGAAATTTGAAAAGTCAAAAAATAAAATAAGGAATTTAGAAAATAAATTTTTAGGTTGTTTAAATAGAATATAATTTTAATTTCAATAGTTTTGAATAAAAGGCTATTGGGTCTAGGTTTAGATTTGAATCTAGCTCAGGCTAACTTGGTCTATATGTGCAATTAACAATACATATGAATAAAGAAAAACCAATAGCTTAGCTGGATAAGCACTTGGACTTGATATTATATATAACTTAGAGATCCTTGGTTCACTTCATGGAAGGTGCAAAATGTATCTTTTATTTTCTTTTCTCACTTTATCGTTACGTCAAGGGCCACGTCATTTGCCAACTCACTTCTAAGTGTAGTAGACATACTCCGACACACTCCGGCACATTCATACACATGCAGCTATATATTTGGCACCACATATTGTCCAGGTTCTTCCAATCAAAATTGGAAGAAAATCATATTGCATTTAATTTTTTTTCATCCTTAACTTGACCATGACACTTATAAATAGGGGTCTACTCTTCATTTTCAAGACACAACGAAATCTTTAAAACACTTTAGAAAAAAAAAATCAAAGTTTCCTCTCTCTAGCACAGTTCCTCTCTTTCTAGGATAGTATCCCCTACGGTGTTTGTTAATGAAAACCACCACCATCGAATTTCATGAGCTGATCGAGCTGAAGTGAGCCGACTCCAAGCCGAAGTGAACCAACTTCAAGCTAATCTAAGCCGAAGTGAGCTAACCGAGCTAATCCAAGTTGAAGTGAGTTGACCGAGCTGATCCAAGCCAAAGTGAGCCGACACGAGCTGACCGAGTTGAATCCAAGCCGACCTTCTTCTTTTTTTTTTTTTTTTTAATTCATTTGTTTATTTGTAAATGTTATAAATGAGAAAAAAGAAAAAAAGAAAGAGAAGGAAAAACAAAAAGAGGAAAAGAAAAAAAAAAGAGAAAAGAAGTAGTCTATTTATTTATAGAAATAGATAGAATAAGTATAAAAAAATAATAAAAATAAATAAATAGGTTAGTAAAAAAAAAATCATTTTAACACTTAGAGAAATTGAGTTTTCTAAAAATAAATGAAAATAAATTAATCATTTTTCAAATTAGGATTATTTAGAATTTCCAAAAATAAAATCTAACTTAAGACCCCTTATAATCTTTTCTCAAATCAACTCAAAATTGGTAAAAATGTAAACCCGACAATTTTTCCAAAGTTAAAATCAATCAATCAACCCACTATATTTTCATTAAAAGAATTACGTACGTTTAATCCCGAATAGCGGGTATATAGGCACCCGTATGTAAGTACATGGTGACTTAAAATATGGAAGTTTTATTTTTTTTCATTTTTAGATATTTATGTAAATTGATCAATTTAGTCGTATGTATTATAATTAGCTGTTTTACAAATTAAAAAGGGTATATTCGAAAAGCGAAGTTAAATTCGGAAAGTTAAAAAGTGATACCCGTTTAGGGTTTAATAAATTAGCCCTCGGACCTAAATCTTTGGTTTTCAAATAAAAAAAAAAACCATATAATTAGTCCACCTAATTGGTTATAACTTAACCTTTTTTCCCAACTCTAGTCGGGTGGCGACTCCAATCTTTTTTTAAATTGAAAAAATGGTTTTTTTTTTTTTAAATCCTAGTCGAGGATCAGTATTAAATGGGTAGGATTTAGTACTGATTGGCTTAGAGAAGACATAATTTTATAAAAAGAACCGGGAGGGTGAAAAACCAGGCTCGACAAACATCATTTCTGTTGAGTTAGTAGAAAAGATGAAATTGTTGACCTACCCGTACCCTGACCTTATGAATTGAAATGGTTTAATGACAAGGGTATGGTCCATGTGTATAAAAGAGCGTAGATTGCATTTAAGGTAGGGCAGTATGAGGATGAGATTGACTTTGACGTAGTGCCTATGAATGGCGCGAATCTACTTCTTGGTCGACCATAGGAATTTGATTAGAAAGTGATCCATGATGGATTCTTAAACACTTATACTATTCGAAAGGATGAGAAGAGCTATCTCTTAACCCCTATGAGCATTAAGGAAATCCAGAGACACTCGGCACCCATGGTAAAGTGAAAAGGAAGAAGGAGCTTATTTGGCATCCTAGCCTATGCTCAACACTTAATGTCGAGGACGACTTCCTTTCAAACTCGCAGTAATGATGGGAATCAGCCTTTGACTATATCCAAGCTGAGGTAGACTTATTTGAAGCTAAGGCTTATTAAAGCTTGCCGAGGTCGAGTAGAAGCCAGAAGGATGAGATGAAGGAAGATAAACACTTGGTATCAAGCCTGTCGTTAGTCAAGGTACCGAGATACCACAAGGTCGAGTACTTGAGACCAAAGAACCACTTGGTATAGTATCAAGAGGCTCGTACCGATTGATTCTAGGACTTGACAATTATGGGTCGACCTTTTTAGTGTCATGGCCAAATACCGTAAGACTTCGAGGACTCCTTCCCGAACTCGTTCATCCAACTGTCAACATCGTTTAGTTTTGATACTACTCCTTCTAGGACATGCTGAGTGACTACATGTTGACTCCTATTGTAAAACGCACAGTTTTGTATTCTTGTACATGTTTTCCTTTATTTTATTTATGGGCCCAATTCTTTATGATTAAGGCCTTATACATTATTTACAGTTTTACTACTAGGGTTTAGGACTTGTTACAAATAACAATATCTATAAACAACGAAGATATATACATAGACGTTTGATGGGAATTAGCCTTCGACTATATCCAAACCGAGGTAGACCTTCCCAAAGTTGAGGCCTATCAATGCTTACTGAGGCTGAACTAAAGCTAGAAGGATAAGATGTAGGGAGATAAACACTCAGCATCAAGTTTGTCGTTAGCTAATGTGCCGAGATACCACAAGATCGAGTACTCGAGACCAAAGAACCACTCGGCACAGCACCAAGAGACTCATGCCAATTTATTTTAGAACTCAACAATTGTAGGTTGACCTTTCTTGTGTCTCAGCCAAACATTGTAAGACTTTAGGGACTCTTTCTTGAACCCATACATCTGACTACCGACCCCATCTGGTTCGAATACTACACTTTCTAAGATATGTCGAGTGACTGCATGCTGACTTCCTTTATAAAACGTACAGTTTTGTATTCTTGTACATGTTTTCCTTTATTTTATTTATGGGCCCAATTCTCTAGAGTTTAAGGGCTTGTACATTATTTACAGTTTTGCCACTAGGGTTTAGGACTTGCTATAAAGTATATTCCTAAACCCTAGTGACGGTGAAAGTATATTCCTAAACCCTAGTGACGGTGAATGTGATATACATACACAGACGTCAATATACGGAATTAGATAGAAAAGTATATTCCTGCAATTGGAATCTTTTTCCTTTTTGAGCAAGGCTACTCTTTAGCTAGCATTTGCTGGATTATCGAGTATAGATTAAGCTCTTTAATCTCTCTTACGTTCTTATCAATCTTGTCCTCAAAATTGTGGCAAACGCCTTCATTTGAATCGATTAGTGAGTTGCATCTAACTTTCATTTGAATCTTGAGTAACATTTAGTGTTTGTAAGTTGTATCGAACTCTATTTCGAGCTTAAACCCTTGATTGTGTTTGTATCTTGGTGCGTGATATCCATTCACATTTACTATTGAAACCAACCATCTCACTTCTTGTCCATCAAACCCACTTGACCCATTTTGACCTTATTTCTAGATCCATTGCCGTTTCTCCGATCCTTATCATCTTTGTATTAGAGCTTTAGGGAGACACGTGTGCTAGTGTTCTTCATGGTTAATTCATGGTTTGGACATTTCTGATAATCATTGTTCCATAGTGTTCTTCAAAATTGATTGTGTTTGTGTCTTAGTACATGATATCCATTCACATTTATCGTTGAAACCAACTATCTCACTTCCTGTCCATCAAACCCATTTGATCCATTCTGACCCTGTTTCGAGATCCTTATCATCTTGGTATTAGAGCTTTGGGGAGACATGTGTGCTAGTGTTCTTCAAAGTTAATTCATGGTTTGGACATTTCTGATAATCATCGTTCCATAGTTTGTGTGTTGTTCGTATTTCTAGTAGTCATGGTATTGTGCTGCAATTGAGTCTAGTAACATTAATTTCAGTAGTAGATTCTAGTTGTTGTAGAAGTGTTTGTCAGTAGTGGTAGCTGTCGAAGATGAGTAGTGGTTGTTTCTAGGTTACTATGATTGTGTTTTGTTATTTATTCAATTTTCTAGAAAATTACTGTATAGACAAAAATGTCAGAGGATAGTGTCAACAACACTAGTGATAGCCCTCGTGGAAGTTTGAATGACGTATTGATAACTTGGAGTTTCAGATTTAGAATCTCATTGACTCTATCTAAGAACTCACTACATTAGTTAGAGGCCATAGATGAGATGGTCGAGAGGAAAGAAGGGAGAGAACACCCACATGTGGAAGTGATTTTAACGAACTTGATCATGATGACCGACAGTGGAGAAGAGCTGCTGAGCCAAGAAGGAGAGAAAATTGACTCGAGCTGAGAAGAAGAAATGAAAGGAGTGTTGACTTCGAAACAAATCAAGGAGCCCGGACAAGAGAGCCGAAGCCGAGAAGGGACATGGTTGAGTAGAGCTCTAATAGAAGTGGCCGATCTAAGGTTAACTAACTAGCTAGGAATGCAAAGGATAAACCTCGAACACCTGGCCGAGGACTTGATAATGTCAAGCTGAAACTATCGACCTTTAGTAGAAGTAGCCAACCTGAAGAATTCCTTGACTGGGTTCCCCAAGTCAAGAAGTTGTTCAAGTGCTACAAGTGTGATGAACGAACAAAGGTTAAGTTGACTTCATTGTCCTTTATTGAGTATGTAGGTCTTTGGTGGGATAAGTTGGTTGCCAAGCGAGATACTGAAGGAGAAGAGCCGATCAAAACTTAGAGGCTTATCAAAAGTCTGATGAATTAGCGCTTCATACTGACTTACTTTAAGCAGGAGATGCTTCATGCTATCTAACACCTTAGATAGGGTCGAGACATTGTTGAGGAGTACTTGCAAGAGTTCGAAATCCTAACGATGAGATGTGAGATTACCGAGCCACAGGACTGCACCATTGTTAAGTTCTTGAGTGGACTCCGAGATGATATTGCTGACATAGTTGAATTGTAGCTATTCAACTCTTTGGACAAGATAATTAATTTAGCATTAAGAGTAAAGAGATAAAGGAGAAAAAGGCATTAGAAGCCGACTGGCTGACCTCAACAAGATAGCCTTGAGCTTGAGAAGTATGTCGAGAGAAGGTGAGAAAAGATGATGGAGAAAGGAGAGCCTAGCCGACCTGTCCATGTTGAGAAAAAGATTGTCAAAAAAGAGAATGCACATGGCAACAAGACTCGAGAGGTGAGCACTTCAAGTGTTTAGGCTACGGACACATTGCTTCTTAGTATCCAAATAAGGGGATTATGGTCTTGAAAGGTGAAGGACCTAACGCTCAAATAGAGTCAAAGTGATAAGAGCTTGGAAGATGGATTGATCAAATAAGATGTCTATGTCGAAAATCTGGATGAACTCTTATCCCTGACGAGCCGACTAGCCAACTAGAAGGCAGATCTTGGACAAAGGGAAAATTCCATATGTGGTGCTTAGTGAATGGGAAGACTTATTCCTTGATTGTTGATGGAGAAAGTTGCACCAATATCGTCTCTGCTGAATTAGTAGAAAAGATGAAATTGCTGACCTACCTACACCCCTGACATTATGGATTGAAGTGGTTTAATGATAAGGGTATGGTCTATGTGGTTTAATGATAAGGGTATGGTCCATGTGCATAAGTGAGCTTAGATCGCATTCAAGGTAGGACAGTACGAGGACAAGATTGACTTCGATGTGGTCCTAATGAATGCTACAAATTTACTTCTTGGCCAACCATAGGAGTTTGATCGGAAAGTAATCCATGATGGATTCCTTAATACCTATATTGTTTGGAAGGAGGGGAAGAGTTATCTCTTAACCTCGATGAGCATTAAGGAAATCTAGAGACATTCGGTACCCATGATAAAACGAAAAGGGAGAAGGAGCTTATTCGACATCTTGGCTCATGCTCAACACTTAATGTCAAGGATGACTTCCTTTCAGACCCGCGGTGATGATGGGAATTAACCTTTGACTATATCTAAGCCGAGGTAAACCTTCCCAAAGCTAAGGCCGAACTAAAGCCAGAAGGATGAGAGGTAGGGAGATAAACACTCAGCATCAAGTCTATCGTCTGCCAAGGTGCTGAGATACCATAAGATCGAGTACTCGAGACCATAAAACCACTCGGCACAGCACCAAGAGACTTATGCCAATTTATTCTAGAACTCGACAATTGTGGGTCGACCTTTCTAGTGTCTCAACCAAACATTGCAAGACTTTAAGGACTCTTTCTCGAACCCATACATCTAACTATTGACCCCATCCAGTTTGGATACTACACTTTCTAGGACATGCCGAGTGACTGCATGCCGACTTCCTCTATAAAACGTACAGTTTTGTATTCTTGTACATGTTTTCCTTTATTTTATTTATAGGCCTAATTCTCTAGGGTTTAAGGGCTTGTACATTATTTACAGTTTTGCCACTAGGGTTTAGGACTTGCTATAAATAGCAACATCTATAAACATATACATACATAGATGTCAATATATGGAATTAGATAGAAAAGTATATTCCTGCAATTGGAATCTTTTTCCTTTTTGAGCAAGGCTACTCTTGAGCTAGCATTTGTTGGATTATCGAGTATAGAATTTAGGCTTAACTACTTGCTATAAACCTTGTTTAGCCTGTTATCTTGCAAGATTAAGTCCTAAATCCTAATTATCTTTAATTAATCATTTGATTAACCCATTAATAAACATTTTACAGCATGTTATTCAAAATTTTTTAGGTGTTATAAGATGATTTCTTAAGACTTTCTACACATCGTGTACTTAACTTGTTAAAACATGCATCGAACTATCAATAAAATGCACCTAAAACCATTTTCTACCAAAATAGATATTAGAAATAAAAAATATAGTGGGGATATATATACATATGTTTTGGCCCTAGCATGGGAATGAAGATATGACAATGATTCTTCTATTTTTCTTCAAGTTATTATCTTAATACAATTGATGTCCTTCTAAAGTTATATGTAATATGTTTACTGCACTAAAAATCTAAGAAGATGCACATGTAAACATGGTAAACAAAGGTGACATTTTAATAATTTATTCCTTAGTTTTTAAGCCTAATAACTATGCTCATAAACTCAAACTAGAAAGAAGGTCAAAAAGGTACAAGTTTACCTCGATGGAAATTTTAAGGGTCTTTTTTCAGTTCATTTTTGGCAAAAAAAAAAAAAAAAAAAAAACTCTTTTGGTTAAGGATGTTTGTCAACAAGAAAGGAGAATAAAATTGGACTCAAATGCAAGTGGTTTTGTATTATTTGGAGGTGATGGTAGGGAGTTATAACTTTGGGTGTTTGGGTGTACAGCTAGGTCTAAGAAGCTTATTCTTGTTTCCTTCCTTCTTATTTTTCTTTTGTTTTAGATTATGTGTTTAGAGAGTGTTTTTAGTGGTTATTCTAGGGAAGAAGATGAAGTAAAAATGCAAATGGAAGGGTAAAAAGAAGGGGTTGATTATGAGTGGGTGTGGTGGGGACTAATTCCCTTCCATTCTTGGTTACATGATACAAGCATAAGTAGAGACTAATTTGCTTTTTCTGATTTTTGTCAATTGAGGTAGTAGCTTGTTTGCTAAAGTTGAGTGGTATCTTATTTTCCCAACTAATTATCTTGTCTTATATAGTTAATTATAATTATTGTTAGCTAATTATAATGCATGAATACATATAGATGATTAGAATGCAATTTAAGCTTTCATCTCTAATTACTAGTGTAGATGACCATAGTTAAACATAGTTTAGGATTTTTCATATTTAATTAAGTTAATCAAGCCTATTGGATCATTTTATCTAATTAATTTAGGGTTTCTAAGGGTTAGAATCGATTATCACTAATTGATTACGATTTTAGAAGGCAAATTGGAGCTATTCCACCAATTTAGTGAATTATTATTAATTATTTAATAATGTACCTATATAATTAGAGCTTATCGATTAAATTAGGGCTTTGACACTAAATTACAGTCTCCAATTCATTTGAGGGCTTCCGATACTATAGAGTTTTATGAGGGTTTAAGTGCTTTGAAGGTACACTTATGATTTTAGCTTTACTTTTAGAGAAAATGTATCATTTGGGGTAAATTAGTAATTTCATTAATCTATTACCTTAACTAACTTAATTTGATTAATTGTTATTTTTTGTAGATATCTCTTACCGTTTATTATCAAGTTTATACGATTTACGTAATTTAAGTTAAATATTTTAATTTAGGGTTTTCATTGTGTTTAAAGTTTAATATAAGGTTTTACGACTCTAAGGTTTAGGGTTTAGAGTTTTTATTCAATTTGGATTTTTGAATTTATAGTCATACGTACTTAGGTTTAAAGTCTTTGCACGTGATTAGGGTTTTTCAAACTCTATCTTTAGGGTATTTGGAGTTTATTTTTAAGGTTCTAATTTAAACTTTTGTTGATTTTAATTTCTTTGGTTTGATTGAGCCTAGGGAATATCTTTGATTCTTCGAATTCGATTTTAAGTCTAAAACGTAAAATTTGTGGGGTTTACATAATACATTTATTAAATTAAGTGCATAATAATATGAAATTAATATATATTATAAGTCTTTTACATTGTTTGTACATTGAATCAATTAAATGTTTGCAAAAGAAAAAACAAAAAAAAATTGAATGTTTACTTGCACTATGTTTGGAATGAGGGATAAAGGAGGGAAGGAAATGAATTAGGAGGGATTTGATTACTTTTCCCTTATTTGGAAAAAAGAGTAATTAGGAAGAAATGAATTTAGGGAGGAAATAAATATGTGGGTTTTACCATAATTTGATACATTCTAAAATGGAGAGAAAATGAAGGAAATGTGGATAAATTTTCTAATTTGCCCTTTATAGTTAACTTAATATTAATTATTATTAGTATTTTAATAATTTAGTGCTATATCCTTTTTTTTTTAATCTTTAGTAATAATTAGTTTTTCTTTCTTTTTGTTTTCCTCCTCTAAATAACATGTGTAAAGAAATTAAATCCCCCACATTTTCCATCCTTTCAATTCCTTCCTTCCCAATTTCTTCCTACTTCCCAAACTTAGTGTTAATACCATTTGATTTGCTTGTATACAATAATTGGACATGGACATTTGTGTTATTGCTTTTTGGAAAAGTGCCTTTTATTAGGATGTTGAATCACTCAATTAGATACTTTATTAACTTAATTCCCTTTGGCAAAGGGTTTATAAGTAGGGGTAAGCTGGTAACATTGTTGTACAGGGTATCTATTCGAACTTTATTCCACTAGATAGTTTCTAGGTGGGTAATAAGGATTATAAGGTAAGTTTTCTCGGAACCTACTCTCATAGGACAGAATATAGGTATGAAGTTTGAGTATCTTACCTTACGTTGAAGCTTATACTTTAAAGTATACAAGATACAGCTTTTATGGTATCTTCTACCCATCTTATAATAATAATTAAATGATATTAATGAATAAAAAAATTAACACTATTGCTTTCTTTTTCAGTCTTAAAGAAATAACAATAAAAGTTCAACTCATAATAAAAACCTAATGTTACGTTTTTGTATGTGGGAATGGATTACATTAGAATTGTGGTTTTGAGTTATATTACTTTATCATTTCAGTTCTCATTCTACTCCATCACATTTCAGTCTATTCTACTTTATTCTATTCTAGACCATCCCTATATACCAAACGTGACATAAGATTATGCGTTAGTTATATCTATTATCTAGTCCCTCTCTTCTTCTTCTTCTTCTTTTTTCAACCTATCTCTTATTTTACTATCATAATTTTTTACCACCTTTTTTCTCTTTTACTAACTCTACTATAGTAAAATCTTAAAAAATATCTTAGTTATTATTTTATCATCCAATATATTATATCAGAATTACTTGCACATGGTTTTTGTATTTTATTTATACTAATCTTGTGGTTTGATAAAAAGTTCATTTTGATGATTTTGAAAAGAGAAGAAAAAAAGTAAGCATAAGCTAACCAAGGGGTTAAACTTTTCAAACTGTAAAAATATTTTCTATTTTGCTTACCAAAGTTATATATTTTTTCAATTTAAAATATGCTACAAACTATATAAATTATTATTGGATGGCTTAATGATAATGTAATTATAATTTTCATATTAATTATGCGTCTAATACAAAGTTTTGGACGAAGATAAAGAAAAATATATATGTTTCGCAAGGTACCTTATATCATGTAGACTCTATAGTGTATAGGATATAAAGTGGTTTTAAGGTACTATAGGGTAGGTTTTGAATACAAAAACTTGAAAACCTATGCTTACAGGATAAGATATAGGTAGTGCCTCATACCTTACCCACTCAATATTTACTCATCTCTATTTGTAAGTTATGAGAAATATGGAATTTTAGATTTTTTTTTCATTTCTATAATTGAAAAATAATGATTTTTTCTAATGCTACTTCACTTCATTGAAGAAAAAAAAGAGGTTCCAAAAAATTGCAATAATTTTGGAAGCTTCTTACTATGGTAACTTGCATGTATTACCATCTTTTCACTTTTTTTTTTTCTTTTGTTAGTACTTATTTGTCTTTTGAAAAAAAAAGAAAACCCAATTTTGGTATTAACTTCTAATCATTACTTAGTAATCCTCCTTTAAATTGAAAATTATAACTTTAAATGGAGACATGCCACTAAGAAGGAAGAAAATGCATGGCATTCACTTTAATTTTAACTTCAATCACTACTCGATTTTTACTATTTTTCATAGTTGTTAAAATCATGAGTTAAAAATATGATTTTATGAATTTATGATTGTATAATGTCATTCTTAGTTAAAATGGATATAAAATCACTTATGTGGGGATTTGTAATAAAATTATCAACTTTTATGTACGATTATATAAGCTTATGGTTTTAACAGTTTTGTATGATTTTATCAATTCTATATATTTGAGTAAATAGTAGAATTATGATTTTAACAACCATATTATGTTTATATACAAAGCATCTAAGTTGAATAGAAATATAAATAAAATATTTTTAATTTTTCAAAAAAAAATTTGTAAATTTAATTTGTTTTATAAAACAATTATTATTTAATCGACTTGTTTTAATCTTTCCCTTATTTCTTAATCGCATTTTCTTTAATTGACATATTATGATCCTATTTATTGATTCATTTAAAATATTTGTTTCACATTAGAACTTTTTTTAGGTGATAATTTATTCATTCCACTTAAAATATAGCTTTTTTGAATTTTCTTTAGTCATGGATGACTTTTATGTAGGTATCTTAATACTTCTTTTATGGTTGATTATTTTTTTCAAGGTGAATTATTTTTATTATAGCAAATATACATTTGTTGTGAATTTAAATATAATACATTGGATAGGGATAGTGTTGCCTTTGGGATTAGGACTTAGGTATTTTTTTAATAAAGCACTTGCACTTTTCCATTATCAATTTTAATACTTATTTGAACATTTTGATTTTAGCATTTGTATTGAACTAATTATGTAAGTCTCCATTAGTTGAGGTCGAAATTTTAACTAATTAATCCATAATTATTGTATCTTTTCTTATTAAAATAATACTAACCCCAATAGAAAAATGCCATGCTAACAAAAGTTTTAACACCATTAATCTATTTATAGTAAAGTAATAATTAATCTAAATCAAAATAATAAAACTATTGAAAAAAATATTTACAACAATGATAATACATGTCAATGGCACAATTTACACTTTATTATACACTTGAAGTTTTGATTTGTTGAATTATATACTTAATTTAAGATTTACTTATCATTGCTATATCTTAGTTAAGTCCAATTTATACCTCTAATTTAGTCAGCACAATTAGCCAATAGGGTGGCCACTTATAGCATTATGGATATCACAGACCCCTGATAAGGGCCACTAGCTACCTTCACAAAACAATTGGTCATGCTGGTGATCGTTGGTGGTTGCCTATGGCTCTATAGGGGTTATGCACCCTACCTCCAATTGGTCAATTGTAGTGACTATTAATTAACAGTTTAAATTGAAGTTAATTGAGGTATAGATGGTGAAAATTAGATCTTCAGTTGGGTATATAATTAGATGAGTCAAAATTTCAAGTATATAATTACAAAAAGTAGTAAAATTGAGGTGTAGCCATGACATTGCCCCATACTAATAGACACCTACCATCTTTTATATAGATCTATTAAGATAAAAAAACCTACCAACCAAAGATGAAGAAAGTGAGCTTTGGAATGATGAAAGAATGAGTCTGTAAGAACAACTTTTGAATCTTTGAAATCCTTTTTCAAGTGTCAAGAGGGTGAAAGTGATATTATAAAGACTTATGTTACGTTTGAAACATAAGAGTAAACTAGAATAGAATTGTGATTCTCGATTCTATTCTCTTTTCTCATTTTTGTAATTGCATTCGGAAGGTGGAATTACGATTCTATAAAATTAGCAATTCTGACTTGAAGAAGGAATTCGACTCTACCTATGAGAAGGTAGAATCACAATTTCATTCCCCCTTCGTTAATTATTATTATTAATTATTTAAATTTCAATCTATTTATGATATTTTATAATTAACGATAATTTTGACAAATACCATTATATATACATTTCATTCGATTTTTTGAACATTTCTAAATATATGAATGGATTTATGATTCCGCTTTTCATTCCATCTTATTCTGATTCATTCCATTCTAAACCATTCCCTCATACTAAACATGACATTAGTGTGCGTACAAGAAGATGTCCTTTAGGAATCCAACAATTTCTATGAGGAAGAGAACTGTATGGAAATTGTTGATAGAAGATGAGAATGTCAAACTTGCAAAGATATGGACAATCCAATTTGAGTAATATTAGTTAATTATACCTCTTTTCAAAAGTTGAAAAGGATGCTAATAGGTCCCTTTTTTTTGGAGCTTCTTATAGATGGCCCATTATTGCATTAGTTGACTTTGTAGGATGATGTGCTTTAAGTTATGGATGTTATTGAAGCACATATGAGCTTCAAATTAATTTTTGTTGGCTTAGCATTCTACTTGGTATCTTTTTTGAACTACAACTATGGGTTGAAAAAAAATGAATCTTCATTTATTAGCTGATAACTTCTCGCTATAACATTGCAAAATCGACATATTACAATTCTCATATATATATATCCACATATAAAGGTTTAGAACACTTGTTGATACATTAATACATAATGCAACCTTTATCGCATTCCACAAATGACAATCTAAATAAACGTTCTATATAGTTAACCTTTTACATAATTTGGCATATAAGAGATAAACACACTAAACAAGTACACTTTCTACATAATCATCTACATGTGGTTGAGTATTTACAACATAAACACAATAAATAACTCAACCTTCTACTTACTCTACTAAATTACTACTACATAGCTGACATAACATAAAATAGCACATGCCTTCTATTTAATCTTCAAGATAACCATAACTACTAATACAGGATATCTCACTCCCATAGTATAAGTCATATACCCTAATCATCATGCATATCCAACTCTGAAAAAGGAAGTAACACTAGAAAAAGATATGCCATAAAGAGGTTAGTAAACGATAGCTACCACACGTACATGTAGATGACAAACAAAACATAACACATGCATACATGATACTAATTTAATAAGCAACCATCTATTATCTCATTTAGGTAATGCAAACAACACAGTCTTAGTGTCCCAAAAGTTGAAGCATCTCAAACTCCTTAAATACAATATAACATAAATAAATATATGAGATTGTAGTCTCAAAAGTTGCTCTGTTTTGAGCTTATTGGTATCATCCATTAGCACAACTAATCCATGGTAACCGTCTAAAATGGTATCCTATTTCTTCATTGCAAAGTAACAAGTACTTTTTCCCTGAAGACTAACTTTTATCATAATAGTTAGTTAATCTACCCACCTAGCCATATTTGGATGATTATTTCTTAAATTACCATTGCATTAAATTAGCTCATGGGCCTTGTAGGATGATTACATAACACTTATTTATTTCCTTAATAAACTATTTACCTAATAATTGGGAGATTTAACGAAAACCTAAATGAGATACCTAAACGAATACGTATAAGTACTATCTCATTTTATCTAGCCTTGTATACTCGCATTAGGTTATTTTTAACATAGATTTCACCATGAGCCCCATTATAAGGCTTATGAATCCATCAGTCACCAACATGGCCTATAGGGAAGTCATTACATTAAGAGATTCCTTTGAGTGTCTTGATTATTATAACCACTAGATTGTAGAATCTTCCTAGACGAATGATCTACCTCCACATGTCAAGATCTTAACGGTTGCTTTCCTTATAAATAATCTTCAAACCCCCTTTAATAAAGGACTTCTACTTCCTTTTTGGTAACTTTCTACTCTTGCTTCAGCTTCTACTTCAACTCTTTGGGTAGTTGTTACTATTTTTTTTTTTTTTACTTAAACACCTTGTGCAACTCATTGGAGTAATTATATTAGAGACAACTTTAGCCCCCATGTTGTGCTTAATTATGTAGGTCAAGTAGATCATAAATCATTTGCAAAACAACTTTTAAGTTAGAGGTAAATAAGGAAGCAGTGACACCATAATGGTAATGTTATTGTCATTACTATTATTACTGTTATTATACTTAATAATATTAACATATTGATGGTTTTTTATCCTTTCAGAATCATTGAGTTGGTAAAGTTAAAAATAAAAAACTTATAAGAATAGGTAATGTAACGCCTAAGAACTTAAAACATTATAGCCTACTATGTGTCCCTATCATCTATTAGCATGTCAAGCGTAAACAATTGACTAAAATCTCGAAAAATGCATACTATAATTTTCAAATAGTCTCAAATTCAATCTCCACATAAAAATTAGTATGATTTCTAATTAGATAAATTTCATAAAACTTTGAATAAGAAATTATTAAGAGGAACATAAATTTTAATTGCTTAACTCCAAGGCTTTCTTGCATTTATATTTCCAATCATCGCTTACCCCCAATCTAGTACCTAAGTAGTGATAAATTATACTTGCACCTGAAAAATTTAATATGGAGTGAACTGAAGTTTAGTATGGAATACAATACATACATGCACAAGAACATACAATTTCCAGTCACATGACTATGAAATGCAAAAATGCAACAACCAACCATTTAAATTATCTTAATTTCAATCTAACAAACAACATAGGGATACTCACGACCTTGACATACATAATATACTTATATCATAAGTATTGGTGCTAAGTCTTTCTTAACACCTTGGAAGCATTTTAAATTTACTTAAATCATTTTCATGTAGGACTCCACTTGAGATACTATTGCGTAAGGATCGTTGGGGTGCCACCTTAATATCACTAGTTCTCTTAGTCCCTTGAGCCCGACTAAGTACAAGAAATACACATATAATTAATATTCAATAATTTATTAATTTGATTATGTAACTATTCTAGCAACACAAACAACAAGCAAGTATCTTGTACTTGAATCTTGAGAAAGATTGATAGTATCTATGTTAAACATCCTTTCAAGTTCAAGACTTGAGGTATAATCTAAAGATAGTAACCTTTAAAATTTATTTCCATGTTTTCTTATCTTAGTTAGATTTCCTTATTTATCTTCCTAGATTATGAGTCCAGATTTTAGTATAGCCTAATGTTTTAAAACTCACTTAGACTCCTAAATAGGTTTGGAATTGGTTATGTTATGGTTTAGGAGGATAAAAAACAAGAAATAGGAAGAAAAAGATAAGGTATAAGTTCATGTCCAAGATCACGGTTGAGAACCTTAGTTGTGATCCTCTTTCTTTGAAAATTGGAAAAAAAAAAAAAATATACCCCTAGATTACGGCTGTGGACTTAGGCATAATCCTCTTGGCCATAATTCCTTTAGTTTTGTCCTCATACTTTTTTTCCAATACATTAGTGAGAATCATGGCCAAGATTACGCTCGTGATTCTCCTAGTTTGTAATTCTCAACTTAAAAACACCACTCTTCACACCAAAACTCTATCACCAACATAAACCAATCATCTGAATCAAATCCATCAAAATATCTAATTCAAGCAAATATAATTACTCTTTATGTTTAACAGTCAATTACTATCAATTATCAAACTTGTAATTTAGCCCTCTGCTTTTTCGACAACCATAACTAATTCAAAATGCCAATTACATAAAAAAAATAAAGGAACTAGATGATAATCTTACCTTGAATAACTAAATCTTGTGACTCTTGAGATGTTCGCTTGATCAATTGATTTAACTACAACCCAATCACATCTAAGATTAATAAGATTGTTTTTTTTTAATGCTTATTTTAACATGAAAAAGCTTTGCTTATTGATTTAGGATTCCCACGAGTACTAAGCCTATCACTGACTCCTTATAAAGACAACTCCCTCATTATTGAATTGTAAAAATACTTAATTAGAACTGATTCCCACTTATTAAAATACTGGGTAACGAGAAGAGTTGTAGATCTCACTTATTCTCTTCTCCCAAATTTGATCTACCAAAGGAGAGGTTGTAGAAAGCTAAAAGCATAAACAAGGGACTCTAGGTTAATAAGGCCTTTTATACCTAGAGTGCAAAATGATTGATCTACCCCTTATATTTAATCCTTATTACTTGTTACTGCCTTGACTTTTAGTGTTTTTGTTTTAATTTCTATGCCATGTCTTAATATTCTATGTCTGATTACCTTATACTGGTTGGGTTCTATAGGTAAGGCACCAATTAAAATACTTCTCCTACTTTAATATATATATATATATATATCTTTTATTATGTGCCTTTTGCTTCACTTAACCAAAATGAAAGAAAAATATAATATATAACTACAACATCTACAAAGCCCTCGTTGGTCAAATGTATTCTATATATATATAAAATCACCATGTTAAATCTATCCTCTAATGTAACCATTAGTCATAATAGTCAAGAATTACAAGCATTTTGTCTTAAATTTATTTTGACATTAAGTAGGATAGAAAGTGCATTTATCACTTGTATCAACCTTTATTCTTTGTATATGCATTATGATGCACCTATGTGTTTCTATTTGTTTCCACAATGGACACTTTTAAGGGTACCTACATAGCCCAAACTATTCCTATTAGATCTCCGTTTATGTGCTCAAAGGTAGTTGGTCGTAATAGGGTCGTGTCCCTTCCATTAATTAAAAATAAATAAATTGAAAATACAACTCCATATACTTTCCCCTATTTCTTCTTTTACCCCTTCGTTTATGTTAGCCTTAAACCTTTAAATTGAATATTTAAGGAAGAAGGAACATAATAACATTATTCAACAATAAATATTTTATTTATTTAATTTTCTTCTTTTTTAAGTTAGATACATGGATATCACAATGTATTTTACTACCCATAGAGCTTTAGGAATATAACTTGAAAAATTTTATTTCAACATCAAATGGAAGAAGAAAAAAAATTATATGCCAATGATTTATTTTGAGCAAATTATGTTTTCTTTATATATTTTTGTATGTATATGTGTGTGTATATATATATATATATATATATATTTGTTCCTCATGCTGATCGTCTATCCTCAAGAGAATTAGATGGTGGGCTTCAAGGTGTTTCTTATATTGATTATAAATCGATACTTGACATCTGCTTTTTGAAGGCGCTCCACAATTGTGTTCACATAGTCCATTAGAATGACCTCGATATCTGCCAGGATATTGTGTTTAGTAGCAAAGTCGATCATCTCTTGTGTATCTGTCATCCCTCCAATGATGCTTCGCCTAATAACCTTTCTTCTTATCATTTGATTTCATGATGTATTAACATCAATTTCCATTTTAGGAACACTTACAAAAAAATTAAATAAAATGGTCGTTTATTTTTTTTGTTAAAGCACCAAATCAATATTAGAAATTATGTCATGTTTTGGTATACAAAATGGGTTAGAATAGAATGAGGTAAAATGAAATTGTGATTTTGACTCTTTAAAGCTAGAATCAAAATCCTCTTTAAAACAGAAGTCACAAAGTCATTGATTGTGGGAAATCGTGACTTCATCTTTTAAAAGTGTATCTAAATATAGAAAGAGGGAATATAGCATGTAGTCGCGGTTCCTTTTGATTACATTCTAATATAACTTAAGAAACCTATTAACTGAATTCTTATAATTAAGACACTTTGATTACATGTGCAATGACAATTTGCATGCTAACTCTAGTGATTCAGTATATCCATACCGAATAGCAATAGAAAAGTAGGTAGTTCTAAGGTTTTGTCGGGTGCACCAACCAAAACAAGTTTTCCTTGCTACTTTAAGAGGCTGATCAATGGTTTAAGTTAATGAACGGCTGAGACTATATCTATAATCCCATCCATTGACCCTATTATGGCCTGCATTGTATACCAAAATTCAATGTATGACATATTCAATAATTAACATTATTTAATATTAAAGATTGCATGACCATGATAGAAAACCAAAAAAGGAACGATGATTAACATATTTGTGATGAAAAAAAATTGGGTCTTATTTGCATTTGTTTTGCATCATGGCTCAACAAGAAACAATCAACACCAAGGTGCTCAATAGCTTCCTTCTTTTTATTGGGAGAGGTACTGATAATGGTAACCTTCATTCTAAATGCCTTTACAAACTTGACAACCATGTGACCAAGCCTACCTAATCCGACCACACTGAGGTGCATCCGATGTTTGTCAAGTCCATAATATCTTAATGGGCTATACATAGTGATCTCAGCACAAAGCATAGGAGCCCAACCATCTAGTGGCATGTTATCTAAAATCCGAACAACAAAGTGCTCATCCGCTACCATGATATTAGAGTAGCCACCATAAGTGGTTGTTCCATCATAATACTTACCCTTGTATGTGGTTATCATTTTCGGATAGTAGTTTTCAAGATTCTCTACATAGCTTAGGCACGAGTGGCATGATCCAACCATGCATCCAACTCTAACCTTGTCTCTAACATTGAATTTTATCACCTTTTCCCCACCACTTTCACCACACCTACTATTTCATGTCTACATTAGTGGACATGCAAAACATGAGTTAGTAATAATCAAGATTTAAGGATATAGATTATTACTTAACATATGAAAGAGGTAACAAATGAATATTTTAATTAAACTGAATCATTGTTATTATTGTTAAATTATTATTTAAGAATGAAGTGATAGAGAGAATGGGATGATTACATACCCAGGTACCATAGGATAGAATGAACTACCCCAATCATTTTTTATATTATGAAGGTCCGAATGACATATCTCATAATATAATCTCTTGAAAGTGACATCTTTATCTCTAGTAGCCTTGCAACAAGGTAACATGACTATGTTTGATACCATATATTGTATTAATTGATATTTGTTCACCATTTATTTATATAATATAATGTAGAGACGAATCTTTTTCACTATGTTTGTAAACAAAATTAATCGAATGATTTAAATGTACAAGATAAAGCAAAAAGGAATCGACACAAAGTACCTCCTAGAGAGTTTGAAAGGAGATAAGTGTCTGGATGACTCTCTAGCTACCCATCCAAATGCCTTAATTGGATATTCCTTCTTTGGTGATTCTTCCATTGATGTTGATGTTTTCGTTGTGGTCTTGTGCACTAATGTTGTATTTGTCCTTCAATGTTAAAGATGATGTAGTTGTGATATGGAGTAGGCATGGTTTCACAATAATATATAGGCATTAATCTTAGGAATGATAACGACTTGCTGGTAAACTAAAGCAATGGGATGATGTACACGGTGATTAAATAATGTAGATGGAGATTTTCGTATAGTTGGTCACAATCCCGTGCCAGATTATTGTCTGACGTACAAGGTGATCTCATTTGCTAGCTAGGTTTCGATTTGACCTTTTTGTCTTTGCCGCATTCGATTAATCTTGAGACTTCCAAGTCATATTGTTGCGTAGTTGAGGGATGATAATATTCCCATTTGCCTAGCATAGCAAGTTAAAATTTCCCTTAATTTTAAAATATAAAGAAGGAAAAAAATTTAATGACAAAAATTGAAGGAAGTAGGAATGTTAGTGGTAGCAAATCGAATTATTGTTTTAGAAAAGGAGATGTACCTAATGAATTGGTCCCCATCCCCTTCAATGCTGTTGTCTATCTAGTTTTATGGCTTGTCTTAATATAATCTGAAATACTTTGCTTTTGGAAAAAAAGAGAAAAAAGTAAAAAAACCTTAGCATACCAAAGATGCACTGTACTAAACTAGAAAGAACCTAAATGAATTTATACTTCCTTTTGATTTGGAAATTCCAAGAATTTTGATTACGGCTTGGTTTTCGTTTGGAACTTAAGCAAACAAGCAAAATCAAACCAAACTGAAATGGTTTGTGCTTATCATACACTATACGTACATAATTAGTCATTAATAAATTATATATATATATAGATAACATTTATGTGATTTTATCAATTATTTACGAAACATACATATTAGATAAAATAATTGTTGTGTTCTATGTATGTACATGACTAGTTATAAACAAATTATTTATGTCACGCACTCTTAACTTCTACGATGAAAACAATTTGCCATATAGCCAACTTGAATTTACAAATTTATAAAATCATTCATCAATTTTACAAGACATTTGGAGATTGGCTTGATTGATAGGTTTTTTAAAAGGCTTTGAAAAATCTTTCTCAAAAGCCACATGTGATTGGCCACCAAAAAAAAAAAAGTTGCATGCTATAAGTCAAAATAAGTTGAGGATCCACTAAGCCCATTGTAGCCTAATAGCATCACTACTGATCTACTAATTGAGATAAACTAAGGTTTAAATCATCCTTTCCCATAGTTGATGCACGGCCCCTCTGAGAATCCATTGGTCTAAATCTAACTCCATAGTCCATGATACAACACATAAACATAGTAGTTCAAATAAACAAGTAAATAGTCTTTAAACATCAATAGTCATATGTCATCATCTCTAATTAGCAAATCTACTTAACGTTAGCTAAGTCACTTTTACAAACCCAAAGCTAGTTATCCCAATTGTATCACATCGAATCATAAGTATTGTAAAACTTGAATAAAAAGGAAATTAATAAACAAATAAGTATTAGACCAAGGGCAAGGGTTAGTATTATTGATAACTTACGAGGATAGTTTAGGCATAGAATTTGTCTACGAACACTAAGTATATAAGCTAAGGGTAGTTCATGCATTTGCTACACATGTGTAGCGAATGAGAATTAGGGTTTTGCGCGAGACTTGAAGCAAAGGGGTGATTACAACACATCCTAGCAAGACTAGGATTGTAAGATCTAAGGTAAGGATTAATATTGCCTTTTTATTAAGGAACACTAGTAGAATTCCATTAAAAGTTTGTTTTTCTCGCTAGGGCGGCAAGAAAACGAATTTGGGGAGGTTTATTTAGAGTCCTACAATGGATTCTTCGTTGTGTAAGTGAATTTAAGGTAGGATAATTCTAGGTAAGATTGTTAGATCGTTTTCATATTGATTTCTTAGTTGAATTTCATTAAAAATTTGTTCTTCCTGCTAAGGTGGCATCTAAAGCAAATTTGGGGTGTTGTTTCAAGGAGTTTACAGTAGATTCTAGGTGGTGGAAGTGAGGATTTTGGATCTCAATGGTAAGAATTCTTGCCTAGACTCTATGTATGCTATTGTTTCATTGAAGTGTTGCTAAATCCTTGAGATTTAGGTGAGTTTTGTTTGTAGATTTGAGTTTGGTGGATGTTTTGAGAGGTATAGGGTTGTGTTATTGGTTGGAAATCATGAAGGAAGGATGATTTTTGAGATTGGGTAGAAGGATGTTGAAGGAGTGGGGATGAAACATCGTTGCATCCTGTAGAATTCTACTAATTGTAGCCTAGCTTTTGGACACCATCCCCATGAGCGTTTAGATGCCAGGAAGCAAACTACTCCTAGATTTATGGTGTTTGGATGCTATGTATTGTAACATCCGAATGCTATGTTCCCTGTTGCATGCAACTACATTTCCTTTGGTTCCTAGGTGTTTTCCGAACGTGTTTTTCCAATCCAAATGCTTTCCAAAGCTTTTCCAAACATGAATTATCACTTGGAACATTTTATAAACCAACTTATCCTCTTCGTGATCACAGGTTCCTTAAGTGACGAGTTGTAAGTGAGTGAGAGTTGTGCTATTGAGTTAAAGGATTGATGCTATGTGAACATAGAAACTAAGTAAGGTATGTTATTATGATGTGAACAGGTTGTGAGGTATGAGTTTCAAGCTTTAAGCAAATAGTACAGTTAGGTAGGGGCTATTGTATGCTGTATGTGTGTGGCCTAGCACTTATTAAATGAACTTAATAAATATTTGGTATTAATAAAGTACATTGCTTGTGCTTGGCTAGGCTAAGGGACTACAAGGACCAATGGCCATGGGGTGGTACCCCAATGATCTTAATACTACGTTGTCTTGATTGGAGTTTCACTTTGAAATGATCTGGGTAGATTAGGTGATTCTTGGTTCCTATGGTGTTGGGGAAGACCTAATACTAATACTTATGTGTATGTGTGTCTGTATATATATAATATGATGGAGTCATGAGTTACTCCAAGTTTCTAGACGTTGGAACTGTATGTTTGATGAACCTAATAAAAGATAAGAAATTGTGGTTGTTACATGTAGTTATTTGAACCACTTCATGTTTGTGCTTGTGCATTTATTATATGATATATGTGCATGTGCTTGTTTAACTTATATTTGGCTTTGCTCACCCCTTCGGGGGTCATAGATGCTAGAATAGGTTATAGGGACTGCGAGGATTATTGTAGTGATTATGACTATTATGGTGATGCTGTAGATTATTATGACTACTACTTTAACAAAGGAAATGGATCAGTGTAGTTTGAGTAGGATAATGAAACATGTTGATATATGTTTTTTGACAATGTACTTACTTTCATTTTGTTACTTCGGTCATGAGAAGTCACTTGAGACTTCTCTTGTTAGTGTTATTAGTTGGATGTTATATTACTAAGTTCGGTTGGTATGAATGTTGAGTTTTGTTATTTTGGTTTCTTGAGACAATTATCATCAAATTATGGTCTGAACTTTATTTTCATTGAATGAAGATTTGAGAATTAGATCCTTTAGAAATTTTAGTGGTCTATGGATGTTAAAGAAATCCCCGTTATTTGTGGAATTATTACAAGGTTTGATGATTATAATATATATGGAAAAACTAGCAGGTTAAATCTAGATGCTTGACGTGTCAATAGATTATAGGAACATGTGACAAGCTATAATTTCCCAAGTTTTAGGGTAATATAGCTTTTAATGGTATCAGAGCTATAAGTTTTAAATCATAGATATCTTACATATGAGCCTTAATAGGTGTAAGATGTGGATTAAAGTGTTATAACATAATTGTAACGATTCGACGAGTAGAGTGTGAAGTTATGTAAAGACTTGTGAAATGAAGTTGATTCTTTTGTCTTATGCTCTTAGTATTTCCTTCCTGTTAAGTTATTGGCTTTATACTTAAGATGTCTAAACCTTCCTTATGAACTTAAAGTTATGCTTATATAACTTTGCTCATGTGTTTCTTCTTATTGTATGCTTAGACGTGGTGCTACTTCTAGCTCATCCTCTCATCTTTAGGGTGGTAGAGATGCTAACCCTAACTGTATTCCTATGCCAAATCAATCTGAGATAGACTTGCCACCTTAAGGGTAGATACAACCACCACCAACCTAGGGCCAACTTATCCTTAGCCAGACTCAGCCCCAGTAGACTCAGGCCTAAGAGCAGACCTATCCTCCCTAAGGCATGCTTATCCCTAATAAGACTTAACCTTAGCATGATCGGGGTTAACGATTAGATAACATGATTGCTCCCTAGGTTTTAAATTCTATGAATGCAATGATTAGGTGTTAGTGCAACAACAATAGTAGGTTCAAAGGATTATGTAGAGCTGTCGAGATTTGGAGGTAAGGGAGGCAGGTTGTTATAAATGTTGGTATAGGTGGTTATACTAATGGAAACACCTTTGATTGGTTTGTGAAGATAACACATGACTTTTACCCTAAGTCTAATGACCCAATAGGAGCTAAGGAATGGATTATAGAGGTGAAGAAATTTTTTGCCATGGCAAAGGTACAAGAAAACAAAAAGGTAACCTATGCCACTTTCTTTCTTAAAGGCTTTACAACTCAATGGTAGGAGAATGCTCCTAGGACTAACAAAAATGCAGCTGGTCCTATCACTTGGAAGGGGTTTAAGTAGATGTTTTTTGATAAGTTCTTCCTTAACAGCACTAAGGAATAGATGGAGTTTGCCTATCAGACCTTATAATAGGGTAACAAGTCCGTATCCGAGTATGAGGTAGAGTAGAATTGTCTAACCTGTTTCTTGCTAAAGTTGATTAGAATAGATGAAAGGTTACATACTAGGTAGTTTACCTTTGGTTTGGAGCCTAAGCTGTAGGAAAGAATGGCAGGGTTCAAGGGTACTACTTATACTGAGATAGTGGAGATAGCCAAAAGCTTAGAGTAGGGCATGAAAGGAAAAGAGGAGCTATTGGCCCATAGAGAGAAGAAGGTCCTAGGCAAGAGACCTATATCAAGCTATGGACCACTAGAGAGGTTCAAGAGACTAGCATTATGTATTATGATCATAGAGGGCAGTAGACTACCATATGCACCGCTAAGGATGGTTATGTGGCTAGTTCTAGTACCTACTCATTTACTTATGCTAGTGCTAGCTAAATGCACCCGTTGCTTCGAACCACATGACATCTTAACTCCAGGTGTAGGCTTCTTGCATAGTAAAATAGATCATATCAGCATCATAGTCAGAGTTAGGGGATTATTGATGTGGATAGTTTGGCAAGTATGCTCATTGTTCTTAACAAGAGTGTTCATGTTCTTTTTTATATTGGAGCTTCTTATTCCTGTGTTGCTAAATCTTTTGTGAATTGTATGTTTTATTTTTAGACACTCCTTAGATTGTAAATACACCCTTGGGAAGTGAAATTGTTTTGAGTAGGATATGTCGAGATGTAGAGGTTGCTGTAGAAGGGAGAATTTTACCTGTAGGCTTGTTAGTATTAGACATGTTAGACTTTGACATAATTTTGGGTATAGACTGGTTGTCAAAACACCATGTGACCATTGATTGCAACAACATGGTGATCACTTTTGAACCTTTCTGAGATGTACCTTTTTAGTATCAAGTAGAAAGTTAAAGGCCAATGAAGAGCATTAATTATGAGTTGTAGGGGAAGCCTACCTTAACTGCCTTAAGTACAAAGACTGGTGAAATGTTGAAGCTGAAATAGGTACTGGGGGTATAGGAATTCCTAGATGTCTTCCTAGATGATCTACCTAGATTACTTCTAGATAAAGAAGTAGAGTTTAGGATAAATTCGATACCAAACACAAAGCCTATTTCAAAAACTAGCATACAAGATGGCCCTATTGAACTAGAAGAGTTGAAGAAGTAACTGCGAGAGTTGCAAGATAAAGGTCTTATAAGACCAAGTTCATCTTTATGGGGAGCCCTAGGGCTTTCTGTGAAGAAGAAAGATGGGAGCATGAGAATGTGAGTAGATTACAAAGATCTGAATCAAGTGACAATTAAAAACAAGTACCCACTTCCTCAAATCGATGATCTGTTCGACTAGTTGCAAGGGGTATAAGTATTCTCGAAAATAGATTTGAGGTAGGACTACTATTAGTTGAAGGTAAAAGTTGAAGTTGCAGAGAAAATAGCTTTTTGAGCTACATATGGACCATATGAATTCTTAATTATGCCGTTTGGCCTCACTAATGTGCTTACAGCTTTCATTAACCTCATGAACTGGATATTCCAAGAGCATCTGGATAGGATTGTAGTGGTTTTCATAGACGATATTCTCATTTACTTTAAAAGTGGAGAAGAGCATGAGCGGCATTTGAAGATCGTACTAAGTAAATTAAGAGTTGAGAAGTTGTATGCTAAATTTAGCAAGTGTGAATTCTGGTTGGATCAAGTAGCCTTCTTGGGTCACATTATAAACAATGAAGGTATATCGATAGATTTGGAGAAAATAAAGGCTGAGGTGGAATGGCCAAGATTGAAAACAGTAACCGAGATTAGAAGCTTTCTAAGGTTGGCTGGTTGCTACAAAAAATTCGTGGAAGGATTTTCCAAGCTAGCAGCACCTTTGACCTGGTTGACCTAAAAAGGTTTGAAATTCAATTGGGATGATAGATGCAAACAAAGTTTCTAATAGCTGAAAGAAGGACTTGTGACTACCCCAATATTGTGTTTACCTTATTATGGAGAGGAGAATGTAATTTATAATGATGCTTCCTTTTGAAGAATTGGGTTATTTGTTGATGCAGAACGGTAGGGTGATAGCATATGCTTCACATCAACTTAAGCATTATGAGCAGAATTACCCAATTTACGACCTAGAATTAGCAGTAGTGATCTATGCCTTGAAATTGTGGAGGCACTAATTGGTAAGGGAAGGGTGTAAAGCGTATATCAACCACAAGAGCCTGAAGTATATTTTCATTAGTAGGAATTGAATATGAGGCAGAGAAGGTGGCTAGAGCTGATAAAATATTATAATTGGAACATACAGTACCACCTAAGGAAGGCTAACGTAGTGGCGATGCTTTGAGTAGGAAGCGACGAGGGAATTTGGCTAGTCTAATAACAATACATATGCCATTATTAGAAGACATGAGAAGACTAGATTTAGAGATTTTGATAAGAGAAGTAAGCATCAAACAAGAGAATATTCAAATTTAGCCCATGTTAGTAGAGAGGATTAAGATGGTTCGAGTTGAAGGTGAGAGTATACAAGAGATAGAGAGGAAAATAGAAGTGGGAAAAGCAGTAGAATACATAGTGGAAGCTGAAGGAGCACTTAGGTATAAGGTTTGGTTATGTGTACCAACAAGGTGAAAGTTGATGAGTGAACTATTGAAAGAGGTACACTACTTGGGATACATAATATACCCGAATAGCACAAAGTTGTATCGAGACCTAAAGGTGTATTATTAGTGGAATAATACGAAGAGGGAGATCATATAGTACAAATCGAGGTGCCAAACTTGTTAGCATATAAGAATTAAGCATTAGAGGCAAATAGGTGATTTGCTATTGTTACCAAACCTAGAGTGGAAGTAGCAACAGGACACCATGGATTTTGTAATAGCCCTACCAAAGACTTTGAGTAAGCATGATGTATTTTAGGTGATTATGGAACGACTAACAATGTTAGCTCATTTTATCCCCATTAATATTAGTTATTTGTTGGAAAAGTTAGTTAATTTGTATAACCAATGAAGATTACATCAGATAAGGACACTTGTTTCATTGGTAGATTTTAGAGGAGTTTACACAAGGCTTTAGGTATAAAGCTTCAATTTAATGCTACCTTCTACCCTCAAATTGAAGACCAATCAAAGAGAACTATATAAATTCTCGAGGATTTATTGCAGGCATGTGTTCTTGATTTGGTGGCCACTGGGATGAACACTTACCATTAATTAAGTTTGGGTATGACAATAGCTATTATACGATCATTCAAATAGCCCCTTACGAAGCCCTATAGGGCAAGAAGTACCTATTTCCCATTCAGTGGGATGAGGTAGGAGCAAGGCAAGTTTTGGGTCCAAAACTGGTATAGGAGGTAGTAGATAAAGTAAAATTAAATAGGCAGAGATTGCAAACTGCACAAAGTTGTTAGAAGAGCTATGGCAACAAGAGAAGACACCTGTTAGAGTTTCAAGTAGGAGATCGAGTTTCATTGAAAGTATCTCTGATTAAAGGAATTTTCAAATTTAGGCTAAGAAGAAAATTGTCTCTAAGGTATGCCAAACCTTTCAAAGTTGTTGTGAAAATTAGAAATGTAGCCTACAAATTGAAGCTCCCTCCTAGGTATTGTTGATAGCTTATGAAGGCAGTTTAGGCATAGAATTTGTCCATAAACCTTAAGTATATATGCTAAGAGATGCTTATTATAAATCTTTTCTTGCATTTGCTATATGTGTGCAGCCATTGAGAGTTAGGGTTTCATGTGAGACTTGAAGCAAATAGGTGATTACAAAATGTTTTAGCAAGATTAGGATTATAAGATTCAAGGTAAGGATTGATATTGTCTTTTTATTAAGGAATATTAGTAGAATTCCATTAAAAATTTGTTTTTCTTTTTTTTATTTTTTTATTTTTTCTAGGGTGACAAGAAAAATGAATTTGGGAAAGTTTATCAAGAGTCTTACAATGGATTCTTGGTAGTGCAAGTGAGTTTATAGTGGGAGAATTTGAGGTAAGATTATCGAATAGTTTTCTTATTGAGTTCTTGGTCGAATTTCATTAAAAATTCATTCTTCTTGCTAAGGTAGCATGTTGTTTTAGGGAATCTTCAGCGGATTCTAGGTAGTGGAAGCAAGGATTTCGGATCCCAAAGGTAAGAATTCTAGCTTAGACTATATGTGTATTGTTGTATCATTGAAGTTTTTTTTAATCCTTAAGATCTAAGTGAGTTTTGTTTGTAGATATGAGTTTGGTGGATGAGAGGTGTAAGGTTGGGTTATTGGTTGGAAATCACAAAAGAAGGACGATTTTCAAGATTGGGCAGAACATGTAGAATTTTCTAGATTGTACCTTAGCATTCAAACGCTCAGGAAAAGACTACCCCCAGTTTCGTGGTGTTTAGATGCCACATGTTGTAGCATCTAAATGCCATGTTCCCTATTGCATGCAATGACGTTTCCTTTGGTTCCTAGATGTTTTTTAGGTGTGTTTTTCCATTCCAAATCCTTTCCAAAGCTTTTCTAAACATGAATCATCAACTGGAATGTTTTATAAACCAACTTATCCTCTTAGTAATCTTAGGCTCCTTAAGTGATGAGTTGCAAGTGAGTGAAAGTTGTGTTATTGAGTTAAAGGAATGATGTTAGATGAACCTAGAAACTAAGTAAGGATTGTTATTCTCATGTGACCAAGTTGTGAGGCATACGTTTTAGACTCTAAGTAAACAATACAATCAGCTACAGGGTATTGTATGCAGCTTGTGTATGTATAGGGCTAGTACTTGTTAAATAGACTTAACAAATATTTGGCTTTAATAAAGTATGTTGCATGTGCTTGGTTAGGCCCAAGGGACTAGGAGGACCAATGGCCTTAGGCATCCCAATGATATTAGTGTGACATTGTCTTGATTGGAGTCTCACTTTGAAATGATTTGGGCAGATTAAGTGATCCTTGGTTCTTAAGGAATTGGGAGGACCCAACACCAATACTTATGTGTATATTTATATTGTGTGCTGGAGTCATGAGTTACTCTAAGTTTCAAGATGTTGAAACTATGTTGTTTGACAAACCTAGTAAAAGATTAGAAATTGTGGTTGTTGCATATAGTTATTTGAACTAGTTAATGTGTGTGCTTATATATTTATTGTATGATACATGTATGTGTGGTAGTTTACCTTGTATTGGGCTTTGCTCATCCCTTTGGGGATTTCTATTTTAGATGCAGGAATAGGTTATGAGGACTATTATAGTGAGTATGACTATTGTGGTGATGCTGTAGATTATCATGACTATTATGATGTTGGAAACGGATCATTATAGTTCGAGTATGATAATGAACCCCGTTGATATAAGTTATCTAATGATGTAATTACTTTTATTTTGTTACTTGGGTCACGAGAAGGCACTTGAGACTTCTCTTATTAGTGTTATTGATAAGATGTTATTTTGCTAAGTTCGACTGGTATGAAGTATTGAGTTTTGTTATTTTGGTTTCTTGAGACAATTTTTGTTGAATTACGGTCAAAACTTTATTTTCATTAAATAAAGATTTGACAAGCGGATCATTTAAAAATATTAATGGACTTTGGATGTTAAAGTCATCAATGTTATTTATGGAATTGTTATAGGTTTTGATGAATAATATGTATGTGGAGAAACTAGCAGGTTGAATCTAGATGCTTGACGTGTCAATAGATTATAGAGACATGTAGGAGGCTGTAATTTCCTAGGTTTTAAGGCATTACAAGTATAGTCAATATGAGTATTGTTATCACCTGAAATGAATTAAGATAAGTGAGCCATGTGAAGCCCAATATGTTAGTGACACAAACATATGTAGAATGTCACATTGGGCCTAATTACTTTAACAATGTAAAAAAACAATAAGGAAGTACTCACAACTCTAGACAACATGACATAGGGCTTAGGATTTGATGTCATAGCAACAATTGAAGGTTGATAAGAGTAGTTACAAACTATGCTCAAATGGAAAAACCAAAGCGCATCCTCATCTAGTTCAACTGTTGTTATCCATACATTACTAATCATAGTCCATCTATATCATATCCTCTGTTGAGTTCCATAAACCTTGAACATCTCCTTATGTAACTTCACTTTACTTTTAGTGACTTTATACTATTGTAGTTCCACCCATCAGCTACCTCTCGAGCCATCTTTGAATATCTAAGTGCTCAACTACCATGACCATCTAGATATTACATACAGGTGAAGCCTTGGACTAAATGTGTCACTTGCTAACTCGAGACAACCAAGGATAGATAATACGCATTTAATTTAATTGAGTTTACATATTAATCGTAGTTATTTACTTTTTGTCTTAACATGCAACACACTGTCATTAAGTACCTAGAAAGTAAAAAATTCTTGAAGCAAGTGGTAAGTTTTGAATTGAATGCATTTAACAAAGTGCTATGCAATTTGAAGTGGGAAACTATAAGTTAGTTAATTAAATTTAATATTAGTCCATTTCTAAGTATTAGTTTAGTTTTATTATATTGAAGCTATTATTTAAATTTATGGTATTCCAATAAACTAAGTCCTAAATGTTAGTTGGGCCTAAGAGGGAAAATGACCCACTTATCTTTGACGAAGTTTGACTCATTAAAGCATTTAGAATTTATTCATTTGATCAATTTAAATCATTATTAATTGTAATGAGTTAATTAATTATAAAACTTATATTAATTTTAGTTTGATTAATCTTTTGTGCTTAAGTACATTAGGTCTTGATCCATTACAAGTCTATGTCCTTTATTCCAATTAAATCTAAGCTGGTATTTTATTAACACCCATAACTGGTGTAGGGCTCTAAAAGGAAGATGGGCTCAATTAGTTTTGGAATTAGGTCCAATTGATTATTGCTTGACTAAGTTAATTGATCAAGTTTAATTAATAAATCAAGCTAAATTGTCAATTAATTACTTAGGTTGATTTGTTATCCCAAATCTTGCAATTTGACTTTGGTCTCATATGCATAATGGACTTAAGAGGGGAGATGGGCTTAATTATTTTTAGGTCATGAGTTAAGCCCACTAAGATGTTTGATTGATTGATCCAATTATGTCTAATTGTCTGATTAATTTGCCCATTAGTCGAATCAAATTAATTGAATTAAATTACTAAAAATTTTATGAAATTCAAGAGAATCAATTAAGGGGTTAACATAGGCAGGCTCTAAATAGGTTAGTTTTAGGTCATGGACTGTCTACGTACTTAGTAGGTCGATCCATGCAAAAGCGTATTCAATAAGTATCTTATTATTTGAGCAACTTATTACATTCATTTGTTTAGTTTTTTCCCAATCATCAATATCTTAATAACAAGTACCGTTCTAGCACCTAAAAGATCAACAAAGTGGAGCAAACAAGATTTCATGCCATCTTTGATTGAAATCTTGAAGTAAAAACTAATGCTTATGTACAGGGAATTTGAAGAAAGTGATGATCAATTTGAACTCTTCAACCCAAAATCTACTTGAATCTATCCTTAACAAAAATCTTGTGGAAATTATATACTTAATGGCTAAAGTAGATTTTTTTTTAAAAAAAGACTTTCTCAAGAACTTCTTAAATGTTAATAAGAACAAACTAGAAAATCTTGAAGATTATTAATATTCTAAAATCCCTAACTCACAATCTTAAGGTTTAACATCATGATAATTCCACACTACTAACATATATAACTAGTAGAGCATAATAATTCCACTAATTCCACAAAATCAAACATCATTTATACTCTTAAAAAATCAATAATAAAGCTGGAAAATTTTGGAATGTAATGAAATTCAACTAAAGTTACACTTCCCAAGCTTAAGATTACACCTTTATGCATCAATCTTGTCATATATGCATCATGTATCATTAATATCCTTACCTAAGCTCAACATCTATAAAATGTTATCTAGACTCCCATTTGACATAGAAAACTAGTCATGGCAATTTCCCCAACATGCTAGAATTTTATAAAATTGATCCAAGAGTTCAACTTATTCACTAAAACATTTTAAACACACATTTATTCACATGAAGTAACACAAATAGGTCATTTAGCATCCAAATCACATCTTGAACCTAAGTTTAGGAAGTTGATTACCATTAAAGCACATGATTAAGCTCGAATCATGAATCAAGCAAAATAAAACTCTAAAATTGCATAGGGTGTGGTAGCATGGCATAATAGGGGTTTTAACATGCATCAAATTATTATAGTCATATTTTTAACTACCCTAACTTTGTAGGAGCCATAGATTAGCTTATCTAATAACTTCATAACATAACAAATTAACAAAATGCCCCCTAAAATTACTCTTGAGGTGTAAAACCCGAAAAAAATAAAATCAATAAAAAGCTATATATATATATATGTATAAGTTTGGGCATTAAAAGTAATAAAGGAATAAG
Organism: Lumnitzera littorea; assembly: GCA_024138015.1. Lineage (NCBI taxonomy): Eukaryota > Viridiplantae > Streptophyta > Magnoliopsida > Myrtales > Combretaceae > Lumnitzera > Lumnitzera littorea. Next base: position 41,922,519 of record JAMXBB010000009.1, read on the forward strand.
CAAAGGGGTATTATAGTAATTGGCCAAGGAGGTTAACTAAAGGATGGAGGCAAAACCCTAGGTCATTTCATCCCTATTTCAAGAGTGTACAGCCTCTTCTATAGAACATTATGTGAAGAACCTGCAAGACAAAACTTAGGTAAGGTATTACAAGCCAATTTTTTATGTTTTGGTTGTTTGCTTAGATCCTATGATAAATATAGACGATGTGATGATATTGTAGAGAAAAATGGTTTTTGGTAAAAGATAGTCAGAAGGTGGAAATTCATGTGGAACCCTAGCTTGGTAAGTGAATTGTTGATCTTTGATTATGGAAGAGTTTGTATTGGTTCATGATTATTGATTACATGTCCTCAGGTTTTTCGATCAATTTTCATAGGTGGCATGGTTCGCAATTGTTGCAAGGTCTTTGAATGAGGTATATCTTATATTCTTGTTGCTGGATTGTTGATGTAAGAACATACTTGAGTTTTCCTTAGATGTTATTGGATTGAAGATTAAATGCATAAAAGAATCGAAGTATAGATTTAATTAGATTTGATCTAATAGAGAAGGGGCTAGGATATGATCAAAATTGATACGGATTTGGTGTTGGAATAAATGGAATCGAGGGGATAAAAGAAAAGAGAATGAGGGGAGGTATAGGGTGAGAGTATATGCCTTGTACATGAGATACAAAATATAAGACATGTTGTGTACAAGGAGAATTGGAACACACGATTTGCACTCATGTACACGCCATGTATATGGTGTTGTGGGCATGTGTAAAGTAAAGTACATGCCGTTTATAGTTGGGAGGGTGCTCATATGCTATGTATCTTGATTATTGTATTTTCCTTCTACTAGTACTTTTATATATCACCTACTTTTCTACCATTTACATTTCTTAAATATTATTTAATTAATAGATAAACAAATCTAAAACTATTTTGTTTATTAAACACATTAAAATATAGTTAAGAACTTCTAAAATAGCCTTAGTTTACATTATTAGGATTAAGCTAGAAAAGGACTAGTTTAGAATAGGATAATAGACGTATGATTTGAAAATATATTACTAAATAAAAGTTATCTTTTGCATGATAATTCAAGAATAAAAGTTGACTCGAGCATTGATTATGTTGTTGTTGAACTAAGTATGATATATTTGCTTGTTTGTTTGTTGTTACTAGGTTAGATGATAAAATCAAATTAAATAATTATTCAGCCTTAATTTTATTGTGTTGCATGTGTTTGGTTAGGCTGAAGGGACCAAGAGGGACAGTGATCTTAAGTTAACACTTAATGAAGTATCTTGAGTAGAATCCCTTATGGAAATGATCTGAGTAGATTTAGGGTGTTTCATAGTTTTAAGGGTGTTAGGGAGGACCTAGTACCAATACTATATAGTATTATATATGTGTATGTGTGCTGAGTTTGTGAGTAACCCTATGTTGGTTGTCAAACTAAAAAGGAAGATAATAAACTGGTGCTTGATACATTTATTGTTCCTTGTGAAGCATATGAATTTGTGAATGCCCACTCATGCACATTTGCTTATGTATTTTTTACTAAGCTTTTTCACACCAAATAATATTTTTCGAGTGCATGTTTGATTAGAAATTTCAAATTTTGTCTTGCTAGATACAATATGCAAGATTACTGGGATAAGGAGTGGCGACTAGAACTTTTGATGTTAGAATAAATTTGAGCTAAGACTATTTGAGTTTATTTTATGATTAGTAAATTCTTATTCATAATTTGTAGTTATTTGGAATTATTTGAAGAATTAAATTTTATTTGAAATTATTTGGAGACTTTAATGGGAAATTCTAGAGATTTTAGTAGAAGTTTATGCCTAATGTGTTAGTAGATGATAATGACACATGAAATGTTGTGACACTCTAGATTTTGGGTGTTATAGTTTAAGTAGTATTAGAACTTAAGTTATGAATCATTAGAAAAATCAAGCAATGTGAGATATGAAGAGAGTATATAACGTAAGTGCTAAGTTTAAAATCATGAGAGTAATGAGAGTTATTGCATTCGGTAATGTTCTTGGTGCTATTAAGATCTACTTAATTATATTTTATTGCTATTTTCTATTTTTCATATATGATTATGATATTTTACCATTTCATGCTAGTTTCTTTTATTTCAGTCCTACAAATTCATCTTTATTCATCTATCATTATTACCTACTTTTCTTTGTTATTTTTCTTCTTTGGTGGTAAGCATATGAGAAGGACCTGTAAGAAGTTCTATTGTGGAATATGAAGGAAGATAGAAAAGTTGTCCCTTTGTTATGCTCAATCCAAGATTAAGTATAATTTAGCCATAAGAGAACTAGGTGAAAAAAAGATATATGGCAAAATTAGTGAATGTATAGACAAGTTAAAATAACCTCAACCTTATAAACAGAACACTCCAAAGATTCATAATTAAAATCAAATGAGAAAAAGAAGACCAAATAGCAAATATATACCCTATACAATCCAAAAGTATAAGTACACACAATGTACTTTCCCTCTTTCCAAAACATACACCATGTACTTCCCATTTTATTGAAACACACCTTCTACTTTTTTGTTTTTTTTCCTTTTACTAAACCACACAATAGTTAGTAGTATTATATTAATAAATAAGTAGAGGTGTGCAAACGGGTTAAACAGGCCAACTCGACCTGATCACTTTAACCCGTGGGTTAAACGGGTTGAGCTTGTTTGGCTCACTTTTAAATGGGCTAAAAAACCTTGACCCTAACTCTTTAAAAAAGCAGATTACATGGGTCGACCCATAGTCTAAAGGTATAAATGTATTAAACAGGTTGGCCTAAACTAGCTCACTTTGGCTTGCGAGTTAAACAGGCTGGGCTTATTTAGTCCATTTTTAAATGGGCCAAAATACCTTAGGCCAAACTTGTTTTATAAGCAGGTTAAATAGGTTGGTCCACGAACCAAAAGTCACTTGCACAACTCTATAAACAAGTGCCATGAACTAAAAAATTTATATGTTATAGAAGCATCTCAACATAATAATGATAATAAATAATAATTATAATTTACAACATAAGGAAATACATGACTTGAATAAAAACAAGTATATGCTGTGGACCATAAGCTATGGAATACAAACCATGTATCATGTAGTTCAATTAAATACATACACTATATATGGAATGCACACCACATTCTTTCCCTTTTGATAAATTACACATTGTGACTAGAAATGCACCAATAAAGTAAGGATGATAAACTCAAAAATTTATACGTTATAAAATCATTTAGCAAATTATCATAAAAGCAACTACAACAACAATAATAACAGAAATAAATGAAAATCATAATTATATGCATAATTTGATACATGTACATTTGTAATGGGATTGATAGATTTCCTTTTTTGTATTTAACCTATGCCATGGTATATCGTGTTGAGTTTTGTCCATTGTTTGGTGGTGTCATGTTGAGTTTTCCTTGATGAGTCGAGTCAAGTTGTCATTTACGCTCACGCTAAGTTGAGTATTAGTCATGTCAGTATCTGTGAGCCTCACTTAAATTTACTTATGTAAACTTTATAAATTTAGTAATTTGAACCCTAATTTAAGTTCGAGTGTCCTAAACCATATCATGAGTTGATAAAGCTAGTAACAATAAAAGTTTATGAAATTTAATAAATCGAATATAACATTGATAGTAAAAATCCTAGAAATTGATCGAAACTTAAATCGCGTACCAAAAACCCTAAATTCGATTTATGCACAATTACTTGAAATCGAACCCGAACTTGATCGAAACTCAAAAACTATAACTTTAAGCTTATAAAATAATTAACTATCACTCAATAATGATATAATTGTAGTTGATTACAATTATTGACTGAATCTCGTAATTTCGTAAAACTTTTAACGAAAATGCTAAAAGAACTCGTAAAAATTATAATTATAACAAGTACCAATTAACTTGATAAATTTCCACAAAATTCCAAAATTAATTTAAAAATATTATTTTTACTATTTTTATGTTTGGAAAAATTTCATATAATTATTTTTTTTATTTTCTTTTTTCTTTTCTTTCTTTTCTCCTTAATTTCTATTGCTGCTATGTCCAAATGCTGGAAAAGCCAGTAGCCCACATGATGAAATTCTTTTTCCAGGTGTTGAATTTATAAAACAAAATCAATTGCAATGGTTTAAGTTATCTTGTCTACATTAATGCCAATATTTATTAGATTTGTTTACATCTTATTTAATCTAATTTCATTAGCATGTTGGGACGTTTGGAAAATTTGGAACAAAAGAGAGAAAAACCCAGCAAAGTTTTTACACATACGCACACACAAAAATCAAACTAGAAAAAAAAAAAAAAGAACACAAAACTGAAGGGAGCAAAAGGAAAAAAAAAAAAGGAGAATTGAGGATATTACCAACATATTTAGGTAAGTGTATTTATTTTAGTTGTATATATGTATATTATATGATATGTGTATGTATATACTAAGTATTTTGTTATATGTTTCATTACATGTACATATATAGATGCATGAGTAGATAAATTAATATATATATATATATATATGTATATCTCTTTTATGTGTATATTAACATATGTATGTGGATATGTATATATACATTATTATGTAGAAGATACGGTATATGTATATATATATGTAAGTATAAATAATAATACATGTGCTAAGTATTTAGTATTTTCACTAATTAAGTATTGCTAGATATATATATATATATGCATGTACACGAAAATATATTTATGTATGTATGAATAATTAGTATTTGGTATATTATATATATACATGTATTAGGTATTTTTGTATTTATGTATTTAAGTAAGTATTTTTTTTTACGTATAATAGGTATGCATAGTTGACGTGAAGGTATGTATGTATATATATAAACATAGTATTTTATATTATCTATATGTATATGTGTACATGTATAAAAGTAGGTATGTGTATATAAAATATAAATACATCCATATTATACTTATACATATAGCATATAGTATATAATTAAATTCAAAATAAGTTCATACTTAAAATAAGTTAATAAATATGTATATAAATATATATATATATAACTACCATAAATTAGAAAAAAAATCAAATATAATAATAAGTATTTATATATATATATGTATATTATAAAATACTAGAACATAATAAATTAGAAAAAAAAATATAAAAATATTTTTATAAGTCTAAAATCTCAAAAATAGATAGAAATAAGTAATTAGGGTACAATAAGCTTAAAATAATAAAATTATCACTTATACGATTTAAATAATTATTAAATCTAAATATACTAAGAAAAAGCTGAAATTAATATTTTATAACTTTTTAAATTAAAATAATAAATTTTATGATATTTTTATATCACAGTCTAAACTGTGAGTCACAATGTTTAAAATGGACCTAGCTACGAGAAAATAAACTTGAAAACAATCAAAATGGACTATAAGTTTATAATGATTCGAGCTAAAACGAAAAAAGTTATACGTAATTCGATAAAAAGCTCGAATCGATAATTTTATGTAACTAAGTAAAGTAAACATTACAAATTACAATACTAGTTTAGTTTTAAATTCCCAAACTTACAATTTTCTATATTCCTTATTCTTAAATGATCTCGACTTTGACCCTGAGCTACCATCGAATTGTTACGACCTTTGAGTCGATTTTGTGTTTGTAATTAGCAAATATAAATTATGATTAATAATTGAATATTGTATGGGAATGGATTATGTTTGTGTATGATGACTGTTTGTTAATGGTAAATTTACTTTAAAGTACGATAACGTATTGATTGTTATGTAGTAGATTCGTTAGAAACTGATTGTTTACAACCTTGTTGATTACTGAATAATAAGATCTAATTTTACTTGACTTGAAAAAGTTAACTTAAAACGTGTATAATCATGCACTGTATAACTAATTCCGGCTATCATATTATATGGAGGTAACGAGGGGCTATACATAGGTTGATTATTTGATTGTTATAGATTTCATACGATGCACACGTGCGATATGACCTTACCCTAGCTCGTAGGATCACTAAGCATTGGAGGCGCAAACTGCCCAGCTAAGGGTCGAGTCTAGATGCCTTCATTTAAGGGTAAGTGAGGGCTACGCGAACCTACTCACAATCATATATAAAACTTGTTTTGATAAAACTAAGAATGGATATACCATTATATTTTAAATACGAAACGCGGAGTTTCGTCACGAGATAAGTTTTAGTATAATACCTAGATCTGACTGTGCCGAAGTATCTCTAATCCTGACTTCAAAGGGCGTTAAATCTGAGTTGTATGTAGTACCTAATCACCTGCATATATTTGTCTAGCATACTGATTGACATGTATTTATTTGATTGAACTTAATTAATATATAACTTGATTGTTTTATGGTTGAGGGAATTACCTCACTAAGCTAGTTAGCTTATACCCTTATAGTTTTCTTTTGCAAGTCGAGTTGTTTGTGGAGTCCAGCCACCGCATGCTTGAGGTTAGTTGTACATCAAGGGATCAATATGGAAGCAAGATGTGATCCGAGTATACTTGTAATAGTTTATTTAGATTATGGATCTGATTATGTAATAAAATGATATTAGTTTGAGTTAAGAAGTATTATAGACTTCTTATCTATAAATTCTTATATAAATAGATTGTATTTTATATTTCCTTAACTTATTATTATTATCATAAAATGATATTGTTTTTACTTGCATAACTCTTGGTTGTTAGTTGTAGATGTAACCTTATATATCGCATAAAGGGTTGTTGATTATAAGGAAATTCAATTTACAGTCCTTTGTATAGTATATGGCAATTACCATGATTAGCCCCTCGGGTCGCGACAACTTATGTTTGGTTATATGAGTATGAAATTCCTAAATAACTAAATGATGAATAAAATAAGAATTGCAACCTTTAGAGTAAGGGAAACTAATATGGAAATAAATAGTTAAAAGACAAAAAAAATTACTGAAAAAGATGAGAAACGATGACAATTATATAGATAATAAGGGATAATTAAAAAATTCTAACAAAAATTTAGTTAAGCGAGAAAAGAATATAAATAGATTATTCAAGGTAACACAATTAATGACAATTAATGTTACAACAACAGCATAACTTGTAAATATAATAACCGTTATAATATAACATTACTATACGAATGAACATGTGCCTATAATAATTACATTGATAACTAAACAATGATAATGATGAGTTTATGATAAGCAAGGAAATGACCAACTGAAGATTAAAGCACAACAATAGTATAATTGTGGGGACATGAGAACTACGGAGGTTCTATGGTTAAAGATAGTAGGTGAGAAAGAGATGAAGAAATGTATGCTTCGGAGTTATAGAATTTGTAGGAATTGATAGAGGGCTTCCACTATTAGTGAAAGATATTATTAATATGTTAAAGTGCGAGATTGATGACGAGAAGGAACTTCATTAAAAAGGGTTTTATTGTTAGTTGTATTAATGATGGGTTGAAATTTAAGATGATGGAGTAAAATATATTGAGGTTTAAGACAAGAGGTTAATGGTATTGTAATAGGGTTATAAGTATATGAGAAGTGGAATAAATAAGAATTCTGAAGATGGGCTGAGCAATGCTTTAATTTAGTAGAGAGAAAGAGTGGAGTTATACACAATATTCTCAACTCGGATTGGAAGTTTGACTTAAGAATGAGTTGAACGATCAATCGGGGTTGAATCAGGATCAAACTGGAGTTAATAAAAATATGATAATATAATTGGCATTTATATATAAAGCAATAAAAATTACTTACATCATTGAGGATGGAAAGTTAATAGTTTTTTATAGTATATAGTTTATTTTTCTTTTATATATATTTATTTTTTTAGTAAATTAGTATATTTTATGGATAATATAAAAGAAAATAATATATTTTAACCTAAAAAAAAAAAAACTTGATGGGTTTTTATCGGAACTAAGTTAGACAGGTAAGGTCAGTTGGTTAATTTGTGGTTATTGTTGATGAGAGTCAAATGGGTGACTCAGACCAATTTTATGCAGGGATCAGGTTGAACTAGGAGGGTCAATTTAGGTCTAACAGCATTGGTCATTCAAATCAATGATTTAAAAAAATAATTTTGATAAAAATGGTTGTAGACTGGTAAACTGAATTGGCATCAAAATGTGTATATATATAATTTTAGGAAAATAATTTAGAGAAAAATTTTTTGAAGAAGTTGTGGAGAAAAATTTAAGGATTGTATATATATATACAAGTTGAAAAGGTTTGAACCTTTTATTAAAGGTTAGGGCATTTGTTCCATACTGGAATTGCTTGGGCAAGAAATCCTTAAAAGATCCGGGGTTTACACTAATGTTGTACTCTTTATTATTTGCGCATCAAGACTTTTATTTTATGCCTTTTTTTTTCATCTTGATTTTGTCTTGTTTTTTATTTGATGGCATTTTAGTCCATTTTTACAATTTATTATGACTCTTTTCTCTTTGTTTAGTAACTGATAGTGAACATAATTCAATTCACTAATTATTTTAGAAAATTGTACTTATTTACCATTACATGTAATAAATATTATGTGTTTATCAACTGCATAATAAATATTATCAATTTACCAAGTTTATCTCGAGATATGACACATGTATTTATGTGTTGTAAAGATATGATATATATTTAATTACATTAATGTCACATCTCTTAAATATGACATAATGTATCCATGTTGTATTTAAGAGATGTGATACACATATAATTAATATGTGTAGCATTAGCTACTATAATAAAAATATTAAATTATATTTATGAAATGCGATATTTTGTTAGATTTAAGGTTTGCATTTATATAATATTTTTAATTTAATTCATATTTATGTAATTTTTTTTTTAAAAATAGATGACACATCTCTTAAATGCAGATAGCTACTGTAACAAAAATATTAAATTGTATTTATGAAATGTGATACTTTTGTTATTTTTAGTGTAGCATTTTGCAAATGTGATTTAAGGTTTGTATTTATGTAATATTTCTCATTTAATTTATATTTATGTAAATTTTTTTTCCAAATAGTAGACAATTAATGTACCTATATCACATTTAAGAGATGCAATATATATATATATATATATAATTAATTATGTTATATTTCTTAAATGCGAGATAACTATTGTAATTAAAACATTAAATCGTGTTTGTAAAATGTGATATTTTTGTTATCTTTAATTTCAAATTTTTCAAATACGATTTAAGGTTTGTATTTATGTAATATTTTTCATTTAATTCTTTTTTTATGTAATTTTTTAATAAAAATAGTAAACAAGAGTTTCACCCAATTATTTTATATTTTAAATTTAATTATCTACTATATTTAATTTTTGTATACGTGTAGGGAGTGTGCACTAATATGTTAATAATTCGATTTATTACGATGGAGAGATAATAATGGTTCTCATTTTGCTATGGATTCACGATAGATGACCTGAAATTTTGTTGGAGAAGTCTAAACGGTACATCTCCTTTGGGCCAAAAAGGAAAAAACATGTAACACCTGTACACATGTTTCATTGCATCTACGCGTGGAAGAAAATAAAAAGGAAAAATCATCCAAAATCTGTAGGTTTTGATAGTAGGGCAATCAACCAGAATTGGCAACACCAACTTGGGCCGCAATCACGTTTTCCATATTACAAGGACAGGAGCAGCAGCACCGTCCTACGATTTCTCCAAACATTGGAGGCCGACAAAAGTGGAACAATTGAGGTTTAACAACCCTGTTTCCAATAGTCCCACAAGTAGTACGGCTGTTGAATTCGGTTACAGAGAAGAAGAGCCAGCAGCCACGCATTTCTGGAGCAGTTTTGAGGATGAGCCACGTTTCTAAAAATGATATGAATGCCTAACATCCTTTGAGTTGTTCTTGCTCCTCATGAATTTCACGTTGTACACACATTTTTGTCCCACGTAAACGAAAGGTACACGACGAGTGGGATTTGGATTTTTAAAATATTGTCCCATCTAATTAATAGTTAATATTATAAAAAAATCATCAAATATTTCAAAAATTAAGACATTATTAACTATTGAATTAATAACTTTATTTTAAATAGTTTAGAGTCCCGGTGGTCCTAAATTTCCCAAAAATGTTAATTTTATTTTTTGACAAAGGAAATATGCCTAAATGGTTGCCGGGTCAAGACCTTTGAAGTTGACCGTTACGCGGGACTCTGGTTTGCTCAGCATGTACGTCATCGGCCTTGCATTTCCATACGCCCACTCCTCCATATAAAGTAAACCATAATCCTGTCCCCTCTATATAATAATAGATTAGGGTCCCGGTGCTCTTAAATTTCCCAAAAATGTTAATTTTATTTTTTGAAAAAGGAAATTTGCCTAAATGGTTGCCGGGTCAAGACCTTTGAAGTTGATTGCTACGTATGACTTTGTTTTTGTCAGCATGCACATCAACGGCTTGCATTTCCATACGTCCACTCCTACATATAAAGTAAACCATATTCCCCTCCCCTCTATATAAAGTAAACCAATCCCTGACTTCTCATTTCACTGCTATTTTCCAATATCTCACATCGCTCTCGGAATATCACTGCTATATGAAATGAAGAACTTTAATTCTCAAGGAATCGATCAAGGAATAATTGTTTTTTGATTTCTTTTATAATAAATTTCCATATCTATTCATTTTACAATGGAACCAATAAGGAATATTTTTTATTCCGTGCAAAAAGTAAAAATGATTTAGCGTAACTATTCCAATAAATTCATATCCTAAACTATTCATGTGTACATGGAGACCTTTGTAACCTAATGGACTAAGTTTGAATATCCTTATTTGTAATATTAGCTGTTGGCCCATCAATTGACCATCTTGGTGCTGATTCTTTCTTGATAAGCAAAGATGCTCAAGAAATGCAGGTATATATTCTATATTACATTTTGTGTGATTTTTTTTTTTTTAAATTATCTATCATAAGGAAATTTCACTTTAATATTAAAAAGATATTAACGATTACCTTATTGGTAATTTTATAAATACAAAATAAAAAATTTTTAGTTTATATGCACTTGATTTTTTTTAATATAATTAATATTAAAGAACATATACAACTATTGTTAAAGCTCGTAGTTAGTACTTTTGGGACACGAGCCTAAAAGAAATACTATTCTAATATCATTCCATGTGAAATCACATACTGCTTTTGGGACAATGGATGGTATTGTAGATACAGTGTCGGCATTGCATGCTCTTCAACCTTTGCTCGGTTTTTTGAAGGGCAACGGGAAGCTTGTTTTGGTTGGTGCACCAGAGAAACTCCTTGAGGTGCCTGCATTTTCTTTGATAATGGATGAGCGCATATGTATTTTCTTCTACAACATTATTAGCTTTTCTTTCCATTTCTTTTTAATCGATTAATTAACATTTTGAATACCGATTCGATCATTAGCACATGACTAATGATCTTATTTTATATGATTTTCTTCTACAACATTATTGGCTTTTCTTTCCTTTTCTTTTTAATTGATTGGTTAACATTTTGAATGTTGATTTCGATCACTAGAGCATGACTAATGATCTTATTTTATATGATTTTCACTTCCTAACCTGTTAAATGTTATTTTAAAACTGAAATACATTATGATGGATGCAGGTAGGAAACTTGTGGGAGGAAGCTGCATTGGGGGGATGAAGGAGACTCAAGGCACGTTGGACTTTGCTACAAAGCACAACATAACACCAGACATTGAAGTGATTCCCATGGACTATGTGAGTACCGCCATAGAACGTTTTCTAAAGGTAGATGTTAAATATCGATTCATCATCGAAATTGGGAAAACATTTAATTAGACTGTGTAAAATCTATGTAATTTTGGATCTGCAATCTAGGAGACATCAGGATGATGCTAAGAGGATGTCGTTAGTCTAACTTTATCGTCTTTATTAGTTTTGAAGAGTGTATTATCACACTTGAGTTATCAACTATATTGGAATAAATTATATTATCTTTTGGTGATAGATTAATTTTATTTTTCCCTTTAATTTGCTGTCTCTATCTTGGTTACATCTAGGCTGTTGGGTGCAAAACAAAATTAGTTCAAATATGAAGATAATGAACTGGAGGTGGAAATAGGTCTGTTAAGCTTTTACCAAAATGAAGAGGCGTCACAATTGGCACTTAGTGCCACCAACCTAGATCTAGAAGACTCTACAAGCAACTGTGCTTCAAAACTAAGCCTAAAAATAAATAAATAAATAAATAAATAAAAATCCATGGGAGCTTCAATTGTCAGGGAGAATAAGGACTTGGAACACATTTAAGGGGAAAGCAAGCTTTTGTATTCTTCACCGCCTTAATTTATTTCTAACCAACCCCCTTAATTTACAATTTTATTGTATCATCTAAATGCTCAAATTTCTGGGCCATCATCATTAGCTTTGATACATATTTCTCAAAGTTAGACATTTGTATCAAGTGATTGACGAATACACATTGAATTTGAACTTGTTACACCAAGTTTCTTATGTATTGATGTTACAACCTAATATACTTGGTCCGATCATGAAAAAGAGCTTTTGTGTTGATAATAATTCAAATATTATCACAAAAGATATGTATGGAGGCTTTACTTTGATTTAAATATAATAAAATTTTTCTTAGTCAAACTACTTTACATGTGCATTTGTGGTGACAACATATTTTGCTAGATAATCATCTTTGTATATCTTTTGCATTCATGATGACATGAAGCGATTTTTTATTGCATGTAAAATACATATCAAGATGTGCTTTTCCATTCTTCAATTGATCTAAGCCAGTCACTATTTCTTTATCTAATAAGCTCAAAAACATTCTTCACATAATTGGTGCCACAACATTTAATGCCTCAAATGTCGTAGTATCCTCTTAGTTGTAGCTCATTTGGATTTTGTATGAATCCCAAAATCAAACTTACTAGATAGATATCATCTACTTGTCAAGTAAATTAGTGACTCAACCAAATTTGTGAACATCTATCCATCTACTTTATTGTTGCATCTTTTGAATATACTTTTCCATTTACGTCTTGCCCTTAAGTAGTAAAGTTGTAATAGTTTTGATAGGTATACCACCTTAAGATGAAGCTGACCTCATAGTTGTTATCATATAACTAGTTTACACTAGACAAACATAACTAAATTGTTTTAAAGCATCCTCTTTAACATATTTTCATATTTAAAACCTATACATTAGTTTTTCAACTTATATACAAGAAAAGTTTATATTTATAATAGAACTTAAATACTGTATGGTTTTACTTGTTACAAACCAGTAACCAAAACCAACTAGGTTGTCTAAGGTGACCCAATTGATTTTTGGTGTTTTTGTTTTAATTTCTATGCCATATCTTAATATTCTATGTTTGATTACCTTATAATAGCGTAGTTTTATGGGTAAGGCACCAATTAAAATACTTCTCCTACTTTAATATATATATATATATCTTTTATTATGTGCCTTTTGCTTCACTTAACCAAAATGAAAGAAAAATATAATATATAACTACAACATCTACAAAGCCCTCGTTGGTCAAATGTATTCTATATATATATAAAATCACCATGTTAAATCTATCCTCTAATGTAACCATTAGTCATAATAGTCAAGAATTACAAGCATTTTGTCTTAAATCTATTTTTACATTAAGTAGGATAGAAAGTACATTTATCACTTGCATCAACCTTTATTCTTTATATATGCATTATGATGCACCTATGTGTTTCTATTTGTTTCCATAATGGACACTTCTAGGAGTACCTACATAGCTCAAGCTATTCTTATCAGATCTGGTTTATGTGCTCGGAGATAGTAGGTTGTAATAAGGTCGAGTCCTCTCCATTAATTAAAAAAAATTAAAAATACAACTCCATATACTTTCGCCTATTTTTTCTTTTACCCCTTCATTTACATTAGCCTTAAACCTCTAAATTGAATATTTAAGGAAGAAGGAACATAATAAGATTTTTCAACAATCAATATTTTATTTACTTAATTTTCTTCTTTTTTTAAGTGAGATACATGGACATCATAATGTATTTTACTCCCTATGGAGCTTCAAGAATACAACTCGAAAAATTTTATTTCAATATCAAATGGAAGAAGGAGAAAAAAAATTACATGCCATTTATTTATTTTGAGCAAATTATGTTTTTTTTATATATTTTTGTATGTATATGTATATATGTATATGTATATATATATATTTGTTCCTCATGCTGATCATCTATCCTCAAGAGAATTAGATGGTGTGCTTCAAGGTGTTTCCTATATTGATTACAAAATGGTACTTAACATCTGCTTTTTGAAGGCGTTCCATAGTTGTGTTTACATAGTCCATTGGAATGACCTCGATATGTGCCAGGATATTATGTTTGGCAACAAAGTTGATCATCTCTTGTGTCTCCTTCATCCTTCCAATGATGCTTCCTCCAATAACCTTTCTTCCTATCATTTGATTTCACGATGTATTAACATCAATTGCCATTTTAGGAACACTTATAAAAAAATCAAATAAAAAACTTTTTATTTAGATATACGATTGGTTTTTTTTTTTTCTAAAGTACCAAATCAATATTACAGACTATGTCATGTTTCGGTATACAAAATGGGTTGGAATAGAATAAGGTAAAATGAAATCATGATTTTGACTCTTAAAGCTAGAATCAAAATACTTTTTGAAACAAAAGTCATTGATTGTGGGAATATAGCATGTAGTTGTGGTTCTATTTCATTACATTCTAGTATACCAAATGTAGTCGTAATTATTAACTTGAGAAACTTATTAACCGAATTCTTATAATTAAGACACATTGATTATATGTGCAATGACAATTTGCATGCTGGTTTTAGTGATTTAGTGTATCCATACTGAATAGCAATGGAAAAGCAGGTAGTTCTAAGGGTTTGTCAAGTGCACTAACCAAAACAAGTTTCCCTTGGTGCTTTAAGAGGCCGATTAATGGTTGAAGGGAATGAATGGCTGAAACTATAGCTATAATCCCATCCATTGACCCTTGTATACCAAAATTCATCGTGTCACATATTCAATAATTAATATTATTTAATATCAAAGATTGTATGACCATGATATAAAACCAAAAAAGAAATGATGATGATTAACATATTTGTGATGGAAAAAAATGAGTCTTACTTGCATTTGTTGTGCATCATAGCTCAATAAGAAACAAATAGCTCTAAGGCGCTTAATAGCTTCCTTCTTTTTATTAGGAGAGGTACTAATAACAGTAACCTTCATTCCAAATGCCTATGCAAACTTGACAGCCATGTGACCGAGCCTACTTGGTTCGACCACACCAAGGTGCATCCTATGTTTATCAAGTCCATAATATCTTAATGGGCTGTACACAGTGATCCCAGCATAAAGCATAGGAGTACAACCATCTAATGGCATGTTATTGGGAATCCAAACCATGAAGTGCTCATCTACTACCATGATGTTAGAGTAGCCACCATAAGTGGTTGTTCCATTGTAATACTTGTTCTTGAATGTGGTTATCATTTTGGGACAATGGTTTCAAGATTCTTTACACAGCTTGGGCATGAGTGGCATGATCCAACCATCTACGTATCTTTAACCTCAACTCCAACATTGAATTTTGTCACCTTTTTCCCTACCTCTGTCACCATACCTACTATTCATGTCTACATTAGTGGACATGCAAAACATGAGTTAGTAATAATCAAGATTCAAGGATATAGATTATTACTTAACATATGAAAGAGGTAGCAAATTATTATTTTAATTAAACTGAATCATTATTATTATTGTTAGATTATTATTTAAGAATGAAGTGATAGAGAGAATGTGATGATTACATACCTAGGTATCATAGGATAGAATGAAGTACCCCAAACATTTTTTATATTATGTAGGTCCGATGAGATATCCCATAATATAATATCTTGAAGTGATATCTTTATCTCCATTAACCCTGCGATAAGACAAAACGATTATATTTGATATCATATATTGCAATAATTGATATTTGTTTACCATTTATTCATATAATATAATGTAGAGACAAATCTTTTTCACTATATTTATAAACAAAATTAATCGAACGATTTAAATTTACAAGATGAAGAAAAAGGAATCAACACAAAGTACTTCCTAGAGAATTTGAAAGGAGATAAAGTGTTAGGATGGGTCTCTTGTTGCTCATCCAAATGCCTTAATTGGATGTTCCTTTTCTGGTGATTGTGCCATTGATGTTGATGTTTTCTTTGTGGTCTTGCATGCTAATGTCTTATTTGTCCTTCCATGTTAAAGATAACGTAGTTATGATATGGAGTAGGCATAGTTTCACAGTAATATATAGGCGTTAATCTTAGGAATGGTGACAACTTGCTGGTAGACTAAAGCAATGGGATGACGTACATGGTGACTAAATAAATGAAGATGGAGATTTTCGTACGATTGGTCACAATCCCGTGGCGGATTGTTGTTTGACATAGATGGTGATCTCATTTGCTAGCTAGATTTCGATTTGACCTTTATGTCTTCGCCACATTCGATTAATCTCGAGACTTCCAAGTCATATTGTTGCATAGTGGAGGGATGATAATATTCCCATTTGTCTTTTCTTTAATTGTAATGCATCATTTAAATGTAAGATAATTATTGTAATTAAAATATTAAATTATTTTTATAAAATAGGATACTTTTGTTATTTTTAATGTCGCATTTTTAAAATAATATTTAAGGTTTTTATTTATGTAATATTTTTCGTTTAATTCTTATTTATGTAATTTTTGAATAAAAATAATAAAAAAGTGTTTTATCCAATTATTTTATATTTTAAATTTAATTATCTATTATACTTAATTTTTGTATACGCACAACAAGTATACACTGATATGTTAAAAATTCGATTTATTACGATAGAGAAAGATAATACTGGTTCTCATTTTACTATAGATTCAGGATAGATGACCTGAAATTTTGTTGGAAAAATGTAAACCGAACATATAACACCTGTACAGCTCCTTTGGGCAAAAAGAAAAAAGAAAAACATATAACACCTGTACACGTGTTTCATTGCATCCACGTGTGGAAGAAAAGAAAAAAAAAAAATCAGCCAAAATCTGTAGGTTTTGATAGTAGGGCAATCAACCAGAATTGGCAACATCAACTTGGGCCGCGATTACATGTTCTAGGTTACAAGGACAGGAGCCGACAGAACTGGAGCAATCGAGGTTCAACAACCCTGTTTCCAATAGTCCACACGTAGTGCGGCTGTTGAATTCGATTACGAAGCAGAAGAGCCAGCAGCTACGCATTTCGGGCATAGTTTTGAGGATGAGCCACGTTTCTAAAAATGATATAATTGATTCGGATTTTTTTAGTAATATAATATTAATCTATTTGAAAGGTTATTTAATTATCGCATTTGAGTTATCATCTATATTGGAATAAATTATATTATCTTTTGGTGATATATTAATTTTATTTTTCCCTTAAATTTGCTGTCCTTATCTTGGTTACATCTAGGCTGTTGGGTGCAAGACAATTTGTTGAAATATGAAGATAATGAACTAGAAGTGGAAATAGGCCTGTTCAGCTTTAACCAAAATGAAGAGGCGTCAAAATTGGCACATTGTGCCACTAACCTACATTTAGAAAACTTTATAAGCAATTGTGCTTCGAAACTAAGCCCAAAAAAATAAAAATAAAAACTAAATTCCATGGGAGCTTCAATTCCTAAGGAGAATAAGGACTTAGAGACCACATTCTAAGGAAAGCAAGCTTTTGTATTCTTTAACTCCTATGCTTATTCAAATTGCAAATTTGTTTTTAACAAACCCCCTTAATTTACAATTTTATTATATTTTCTAAATGCTCAAATTTCTAGGTTTATTATCATTAGCTTTGATACATATTTCTAAAAGGTCCACATTTGTATAAAGTGATTGATAAATACATGTTGAATTTGACCTTATTATACCAAGTTTCTTATGTAATGATGTTACAACTTGATGGTCTGATCGTGAGAAAGAGCTTTTGTCTTGATAATAATTGAAATATTATCACTAAAGATATATGTGGATGCTTTACTTAGATTTAAATATAATAAAATTCTTCTTATCCTATCTACTTTGCATGTGCCTTTGTGGTGACAATATATTGTGCTAGATAATCATCTTTGTACTATCTTTTGCATTTTTGATGACATGAAGTGATTTTTTATCGTGTATAAAAAACATATCAAGACGTGCTTTTCCATTCTTTGATTGATCCAGACCAGTCACTATTTTACAGAATTGATGCCACAACATTTAATGCCTTAAATGTCATAGTATCCTCTTAGTTCCTTCATAATGTAGTTTGTTTGGATTTTGTATGAATCTCAAAGTCAAGCTTACTAGATAGATAACATCTAGTTGACAAGTAAATTAGTGACTCGACCAAATTTTTAGACATCTATCCATCTACTTTATTGTTGCATCTTCTTAATATAGTTTTTCATTTATATCATGCACTTAAGTAGTACGTTGTAACAATTTCGACAAGTAAACCACCTTAATATGGAGTTGGCCTTATAGTTGTTATCATATAACTAGTCTACATAAGGTGAACATAACTAAATTGCTTTGAAGCATTCACTTTATCATATTTTCATATTTGAAACTTTTACATTAGTTTTTCAACTTATATATAAGCTGAGTTTATATTTACAATAAAACTAAAATACCGTATTGTTTTACTTGTTACAACTAGTAATTGAAACCAATTGGGTTATCTAAGGTGCCCCAATTAATTTCCCTAATGACTAAAAGGCCATCCAAAAAAAACAAAAAGGAAATCAGCTTAAAAAAGCCAAAAGTCTAGCAACTTCTTCATTAGTCCTCACTTTCCTGCTTGAAAGCTACTTGCCTAAGGATAAGTATACCATTGCTTCTCTAGCTGTTCATTTGTTAAAAAAAAATCTATAAGGATGTGAACAACCATTACTCCATAAGAGGGATGGAGAAATAATAATATCTAAACAAATACAAACTTGGTTGTTAAGCAGTTAATTAGATGTAATGCATGATCAAACAAATACCATTGCATTATGTTGTGTGGCCATCATAAGATTAGTGAAATTTTATCGACATTAATCCTGATTTAAGGAATTTTAGTAAGATGCAGCGACTTAAGATTAAAGTTAGGGTTGTGCAATCCAGACAATGCTCCTCCCATAACTACCTTCAAACCAACACTGTCAACCTTATCCGCCTTCTCTTATAACTTAGTTCAACTAAGGGTGATGAAGACACTACTTTTATTATCTCCTTAGGCTACAAAATCCTAATTGTCTCTTATTGGGTTGCAATATATGTTAAGCTATGTTTAAGGTCAGTTTTGGCTTAGCTTAAATTTAGAGGTGAACGACCTGTTTAAAACAGTCTAGCCAAAGCACTTCTCAAGGAAGCAACGTAACATGGAGCATGGCTCCCAAATCATCCCTACAATAGTCAAAGACACATGTTGCATGTGTACAATCATTTATTTACAAGCATAAGTAAGTATACAATTATATATATCTAAATACTCTAAAATAGTAGTTCGAAATATGCTAAAATATTGATCCCAAGTTACTTGGAATATCTATTGCTTTCAGTTGCAGTCGTTAGGCTTGATTTCATCAAAAGTCCCTATTTTTCAATTACATCTTTAGTGCTTATTAAAGTTGTTGAAATAACATTTACTCATTTCCCCTAAAATTAAGTTCATTTTCCTTAATCTAGAAAGCTAATGTACTTAAGTGTTTAAGTTGTAGTGTCATTTTAGGTTGACTTTCACTTGTTATCCTCTTATTCATCCTTTAGATAATCCTAAAAGATATCCTCTAATGAAACTTGCTTTAAAGTTCTTAAAAAGGTATCTTCTAACTTACTTCCTAAGTCTCATATAAGTATTCTTGAATTTAGCTTCAGGATAGGTCTTAGTATGACATTTTACCCAACGCATCCTTTCACGTATCCTCTAAATTCACTTAACACCTTATATTTTATTAAATTTCCACATTCTCACCTTACTTTAAGCTAAAATTAGCAACTAAACACACAATCTACTCCTTGTTCATCCATCACTCCATGGACAAACTCATTTAACTCTCCATTTAGATAAAATTACAAGGTTGCATGATTGTATAAATTACAATTTCAGCTTCAAAACATGCATATTTTTTAAATTAACAACTTCCATCTTTTAAATCCAATCCAACATCACTATTCTTCATTAAGATTGACTTTGATTCAACTAAAATCAAAAGCTAGGACATTTTCTTGAAAGATCAAAATATTTTTAGTGAATTCTAATTTATTCATCATTTATGAGCTAGAAAAATAACAAAATTATGAAAAATATTTTTTAGCAAAAATTTTTACATAACATTAATCTATATAATATAAGTAGGTTATAGAAAAATTTTGAAATTAAAACCTAATTTGTTTATGGTTTTGAAAGTAGAATTAAATTTCCTTTGGTTTTAGCCATTTTTTGGAGGCAATACATATAGCTACTTCATTTCAACAAAATAACATTTTCCTATGAAACTACATGCAAAGTAACCTAGAATACATTTTTCTATAATTTTCCAATGTTATTTAATATTTTTAGGGATTTAATGATAATTAGAGAAATTTGGAGAACTTATCTATGCATAAGCACACAACCATTAGTGATAGAGGGGGTGGTGTCATTAGGCCTAAGTGTGGGTTTTCTTATTATGTGGTGGTGGTGGTTTGCGTCTAGAAGTTGCTTGGATGGTATACTTAGGAGCTAAGTGATCATTAGGGCTTATTATAAGGAGAATGGGTTCTTTAAATATCGAAGAAATGGCAATAGGTTTGAAACACTCGCAACTTACCATGAGCAACCTTCTTGATATGATGCACCTAGATGATTCTATACATCTCAACCTCAACTTAATATGATACAAAAACTTCAGTTAAGGTCCACTCGCTTGTAGTGCTAGCTATAATTGGGTTGATAAGAGTATAGGAAAAGATAGCTTAGAGAATGAATCTCATAACGGAGAGAATATTCATTAATGGAGTAAAAGTTGATTCCGGTTACGTCATTTGGAAGATTTTATGTTAAGCTTCTAGGGCAACACGAAGAAAAATGAAAATTACAAAAGGGTAATTACAAGATTAACAAGGATATTCTTAAAGGGGTACTAGGGACAAAATAAAAAAAAGGAATAATAGTAAATGTATAATAAAAGAGAAGCATGTATCTAAAGCTTGATGGTGCTATACTCTTTCATAGATTATGTGCGGAAGAAGGTGGTGGTTAAATCTTATTGAGTTGATGTGGTTCAAGAGGTTAGTTGGTAGGTCAGTCAGGCTATGAGGAGGTAGGGAACAGGTTGGAGATCATTTCTAGGATTAGGAATGAACTTAGATGGTCTTTAGGGTAGGTCGAAAGAACATAGTTAGGGAGTGTTGGAATAGGATTTAGACTGTCAGCTATCATTGTCAAACTATTGATGAGATTGGTTGGATAATTTAAAGTGAGCTTGGGAGCTCATATAAGTTCATATATCCCAGAACGATTAGAGATGGAATGTAGTAATGATCTAGCCTAATCCTGGGACTCATCCTTTATAGGCTGCAAAGATAAGATTTGCTTAGCTAATCCTTGAAGCCCTCAGAGTCTAACTTGACTTAGGAGACCTAAGGTCGGGGCTTTAGGTTGGATGTTGGAGTTTCGTCATTGAACCTCTAAGCCCATAGTTACTCAAATTTCTATCTTTGTAAATTTTTCTTTGATTTTCTCTCAAGCTTTCTCTAGCTATCACTATTTATCCAAACACTTGTCATGCCATTAAGAGGTGAAGTTGCAACAATTTTATTATGTAAACCATCTTAAGATAGAAGCTAGCCTTATGGCTGCAATGATAGACCTAACTCATACTAGGCATAGTCGATGTAACCACTTTGAAGCATCCAGTTTGATACCTATTTGATATATACGTATGGTGTACCCTTTAAAATAACTATTAAAACAAACCTGTAGATGATCTTTTGGTAGAATTTGTTTCCACATGTCATATGTAGTACAAAACCTTAAATGTCATGAAGATTTACAAAAGATTATTTGCATAAAAAGTTATCATATCCAAAAGAGAGAGTCTGTAAAAGCCATAGGTTTAATATGCTTAAGGTATAAAGCAAAAGTTGAAAACTATTGGTCCACCTAAGGAGACCTAAGTAATTTTCCCGGAAGTTAGTAAAATTGACTAACAAAACAAGAGTTCAGCCTATTCTTCTTGATCCTCACTCCTCAACCTTGTTTGTTAATAGTCTAGTTTTAGGTGTTGTACTTGTAAATTCATCTTGAACTTGCAAAACAAACTATATGGAAAAATGAAAACTTGCCCAATAAGTGGGATGGAGATAGAAGCATATGTTTAACTTAAAATAATTAGGGTTTTCAATTAAGTTATTTAAATGCTATGCATATACATTTAAGTATCATTGCACGATGTTATCTAGTTCATCGTGAGATTAGAGAAATTTGTTCTAATATAGGTTGAGGAGTTTAACATCTCACACACAAATCGGAACCAAACTAAGGCTTGTGCAATAGAAAACACCCTCCATGGGACACTATCTTTGAACCATGGTCCTCGATCTTATAGCGACCTTCCCTTTTGTCACTTAGTTCAAGTAAGGGTGGGGAAAGGAGTATTTTAGCTATCCTCATCGAAGGGATTGTGTTTGGCTTGAAAATCTTCGTTATTCTTGGTAGGTTACAATACATGTTAGGTTAGAAGTTATGTTGAGTTATAGTTAGTTTGCTTTTAGGGTGATCAATCAATTTTAAACAATCCAATTCAAGTAGCAATCAAAAAACAAATAATATGTAGAGCTTAGTTCTCACAGTAACAAAACGATATTCAAGCAGAGGCACTACATATGTACAATCAACAAGACTAAAACCACAAATAATACATACTAAAACCTCTAAGTATTTTAAAATAATACTTTAAAATGCGATGAAGCATTGATCCCACTAACCTTAACACTTAACGCTCGTTAATCTTATGTATCGATCTTGTCCACTTTAATTCATCCTTAGATATTTAATAAAATTACTTTTATTTTTGCTAAATATAAAGTATATGTGTTCATTTTATCAATTGAAGTATGGTTGTGATTTGATTTAAGTAAGTTTATTAGGCTATTAGTTAATTATCAACTTACTATTGAAGTCTCTAACTAAGGTTCTTAAAGTATGTGTAATACTAAGTTTTGGTCTAGGAAACTTGATGGGAATCAAGCTACGGGGCTCCTTACTCATAGTTGAGTTAGAGGATTAGAGGGGTTGGCATGAAGAGTCTTTATGTTCCAACTAACCCCTGTCGAGGCCGAGCACCTCCTTGTTGTATCACCTCTAATGCCGTATCATATGACCACCCATTATTGTGTGGTATGCCGAGTTAACGATTACTCTCTATTGCTGAGTTGTCCAATTACTCAGCTTCTTCCTTGTTGAGAAGCTGAGAGAGAAAGACCAGACTAACTAGGCTATCCCTGCTCGAACAAACTCATCCATCTATACTTTTTATCCGCATCTACTAACAATCTTGCCAATATAGCATCGCCACGTATATTGTATCATGTGTAGAATTTGTAGCACCAGTAATTGTTTTCCTTATATATTTATTTTTACCCTTTGTATCATGTAACATTGCTTCTTTAGGAAATGTCATTTTTCTCTTTTTCTCTTTAGGCAAGTTGCCCTAGTTTGTTGGTATAAATACTCTTGTACTTGTAATTATAAGATATCAGATAAACTTGAATATACTTTTGAGTACCTTCTTCCTTGTGTAAACATTATTGCTTACTCTCGGTATCATTTTTATCTTTTCCCTTAAGCAAGGTTAGGTGGTGACTTTTCTCATTGGACCAATTCGTGTGTTACATCAAATTGTGCTGTAAGTCCTCGGAAGTTCCATTGGTGTGTCATATCCTCTAGAGCTATTCATTGGTTTTGTTTACTATTTTCATCCTTTGTTTTCACCTTTTCGTACCTTTCCCTACTGACTCTTTTCGAGCTTTTTGCAAGCTCAGACTCATTCAACGATCGGCTTTGTCCGTTCTTAGTCATGGTTTGTATCATCTTGGTATCAAAGCAAAGATTTTGTGTGAGCTGTAGTTAGTTCTTCCTGAGTTCTATTATACTTTGTTTTGTGTGTGCGAAACAAAGCAAGTTACTATATTCACTTAACTGCTATGTTGTAAGTTGCTTACTCTCTGAAGTGTTTGTTTGAATTTCAATTTACGAGGAAAAATGATAGATCCAAGTATGAATGTTAATGTTTGTGATGACAATGGAGTTGTCCAACATGAATGACAATCTCAGGGAACTCTTAGAAGTATTGACGAGAGACATGATGATGTAGCTAACCTCTTGGTTAATTTGACTTGACCTGTTCATGCCTTATCTTGCCAACCCACAAAAGCTGTCTAAAACACTCTATAAGCTGCTCAACTTATTAGAGGTTAGAACCTAGCTCGGCTATTTCAAGGTAAAGGAGTTGGTGGACGAGTAAGGCAAATGATAGCTTTGAGAGAGCTAGATGAGGAGGAAGAAGAGTATTTTGAAGAGGAGCATGTACGAGTCCCTAGAGCATTCGACCATGTAAAGCTTCGGATTCCTAGTTTCAATAGATTTGGGAATGTTGACTAGTATCTGCATTAGGAAGAGAAGGTGGAGCATGTGTTTGACTATTACCAATATGAGGATTATGAGAAAGTAAGGACTGTTGCTGTTAAATTTTCTGGATATGTCGCCATGCGGTGGAAGAATTTTTAGGCCATGAGAAGAAGCGAAGGGTACTGAGAGATTAATACTTGGCCCGAGATGAAGAGGGTGCTCATAAATAGATTCATGCCGAAAACATATCTCCAAGATACTTTCACACGGCTTTAGGAGTTGAGAAAAGTAGGCCGAATTGTTGATGAATACATTCAAGAATTCCAAATGCTTATGATAAGATGCAAAGTAGAGGGACTACCTAACGGAATAGGTTCAAGGTTTGTCACTAGGTTGAGAGGAGACATCCGAGACATTGTGGAACTCCAATGATTTGATATAATGGATGAAGTTGTTAGGATTGCCTAACGAGTAAAGAGGCAAAGAAGAAGCTAAGTAGCAACTAGAGTGTTGATTAGCCGACCTAGATAGGTAAGTAACCAGATACTACTAAGTATCGAGCCGAGAAGTAGGATAGATGTTAGAGCCGAGTAGAAAAGCCGGCTAGAAGATGTAGTGTCGACTTGAATGTATGAGAAAGGGCAAGGGTTTGGTAGGAAGATTAGCCAGATCAAATGCTTCAAGTGCCAGGGGTTCGGACATATGGCTGCTTAGTGTTCGAATTGAAGGACAATGGTCATTAAGGGAGATACCTCAAAGTTAGACGTAGAGAGTATGGATGAGGAACCCAAGGAGTAGGAAGTTCTTGCCGAGAATGAGAATGCCAAGAAAGAGTTAATTGAGGAAGACGTATATGCTGAGGACTTGGACTAGCTACTCATGGTTGTCTGATGTATTATGAGCGTAGAACCTTTACGAGAGGAGAAGTAGAGAGAGAACTTATTTTATATTGCAAGGTAAATGAATAGACATGCACCTTCATTATGGACAGTAAGAGCTACACCAATGTGGCATCAACTAACTTAGTCTCAAAATTGAGGTTGTCGACTATAGAACATCTGAAGCCATATAAGTTGCAATGGTTAAGTGACAAGGGAGCATTACACGTTACTCGATAAGTGCTACTACCGCTCACTATTGGCAATTACTCCGACCAAATTCTTTGTGACATACTGCCCATGTGCGTATCCCATGTGTTGTTAGGAAGATTGTGGTTGTTTGATAAGAGAGTCATCCATGATGGTTATAGGAATACCTATATGTTCGAGAAGGATGATCAGAAGATCACGTTGAATTTGATGCTGCCGAGAGAGGTTCATAAGTTATAGATGAAACTTGCTTGTGGATCGAAGAAAGCTTTGGTGATGAGTATAGCTGAGCTTCAAGAGGCCATTAACACCAATGAGTCTACCCTCCTATTGGTCAAGCGATTATTGGAAATGAAAGAGCAAAATGATTTACCCCAAGAGGTGAAGGAATTGTTGGATGAATATGCTGACTTGTTTTCAAAACAATTGCCAACAGGGTTACCTTCGACCTGAGGCATAGAGCACTGCATTGACTTAGTACTCGATATTGTACTGCCGAATAAGCTAGCTTATCGCATGAATCTTGAGTAAGCTTCTAAGCTTCAATGTCAAGTTAATGAGTTGTTAGAAATAGGATACATGAGAGAAAGTCTCAGCCCTTGTGCTATGCCTGAACTTCTAGTGCCGAAAAAGGATGGAACCTAGTGGATATATGTTGATAGCCAAGTCATAGACAAAATCATGATCAAATACAAGTATCCGATCCTGAGGCTAGAAGACATGTTAGATGAACTGAGTGGAGCCAAATTTTTAGCAAGATTGATCTTAAATCTGGCTACCATCAAATCTACATAAAGCCAGGAGACGAGTGGAAGACTGTGTTCAAGACTCGACATGGACTATACGAGTGGATGGTTATGCCCTTTGGCTTATCGATTGCTCCAAGCACCTTTATGAGACTTATGAATTATGTGTTGAGACATCTTATTGGAAAGTGTGTCGTGGTGTACTTTGATGACATCCTGATCTATTGTGTCAATGTATCGAGTCACTATGAACGCATTAGAATAGTCTTGGATATCCTTCGTGCCGAGAGACTATTCGGTAATTTGAAGAAATGTTGCTTCTGCCAGGAGGAAGTGGTATTCTTAGGCTATGTAGTAAGTAGAGGAGGCTTTTGAGTCAATGATGAGAAGATTCGAGCAATTGTTGAGTAGCCGACCCTTACTACTTGTGTCGATGTGAGAAGTTTCCATGGATTGGCTTCGTTTTACCAAAGGTTCATCAAGAACTTTAGCACCCTTGCTGTGCTACTAACTGAATTAATGAAGAAAAACACTGACTTTTGATGGAAAGAAAGGGAAGAGAGGAGTTTTGCTGAGATTAAGAAGAGATTGACCTTCGCCTTAGTGTTAGTGCTACTTGACTTCGACAAAATTTTTGAGCTAGAGCGCAACGTGTCAGGAATTGGAATAGGCGTTATGTTGATGTAGGAAGGCCAATCACTTGCTTTCTATAGTGAGAAGCTTCGAAGATCCCAGCAAAATTACTCCGTTTATAACAAAGAGCTCTTGGCACTAATCCGTACACTGCAAGTATGGTTGCACTATTTACTTTCGAGAGAATTTGTCATATATACTAATCACGAGTCACTACGGTACCTCTGAAGTTAGACTAAGCTGTCCAAGCGGCAAGCAAGATGGGTTGAATTCCTTGAAGGATTCAATTTTGTGAGCAAATACAAGCAAGGAAAGAGTAACATAGTTGTAGATGCTCTATTAAGGAAGCATGTGCTCTTATCAAAATTGCAGACTAGACTGCTTGGTTTTGCAAGTATTAAAGAACAGTACTCCGAAGATCCACGCTTTGGACTAATAATTTCAAGATGAGTAGATAGGAAAATAGTGGACAAGTATTATGTGCAGGATCGCTATTTGTTCCAAGGAGGAAAATTGTGTGTGTTGATTTGTTCCCTATAGGAATTATTAATTAAGGAAGCCTACGGTGGACGACTCTCCAGACATTTTGGAGAGAGAAGGACTTATGAACTAGTGAATGATCAATTCTTTTGGCCGAAAATGCAAAGAGATGTGCATCGAGTAGTTGAAAGTTGCGTTATGTGCAGAAAGGCCAAGTGCCGAGTTGAACAAGGGAAGGCAATGCTTCTACCTGTTTCGATAAGGCCATGGATTAGACTAAGCATGGACTTTGTTCTTGGACTGTGGAGAACTACTCGAGGAAAAGAATCTATAATGGTTATTGTAGGTCGGTTCAGTAAGATGGCACACTTTGTGTCCTGCATCAAAACTAATGATGCTTTTGCTATTGCTTCTCTTTTCTTACAGGAGATTGTGCGGATACATGGTGTGCTGAGGAGTGTAGTCTCTGATAGAGACCTAAAGTTCTTAAGTCATTTTTCGAGAACCCTATGGCGTTGGCTGGGAATTAAATTACTCTTCAGTACCTCCTGTTACCCTTAAACTAATGGCTAAACAGAGGTGGTTAATCGTACTTTTGGTTTATTGCTTCGAGCTCTAGTAGGCAAGAACTTGGTCAATTGGGATGTTTGCCTATTAGTGGTAGTGTTTGCTTACAACCAAACCATATATGACACCACCAAGTAGACCCCCTTCGAAGTGGTCTATGGATTCAATCTTGAGTTGCCCTTCAACTATTCCCCCATACCTGTACCCACGTAAGAGGACCTTGACGCCTTGATTAGGGTACAATCCCTTCAATACATTTATGATAAGGTCACTCGGCACATCGACCAGGCTACTAGAAGAATGCGTGAAAAGACCAAGGGTTGGTTGGCAAAACAATTTCAGCTAGGAGACTTAGTATGGCTACACCTTAGCAAGAAACGTTTCTCGAACAAAAGGAGAAACAAATTAACTACAAGAGTGGAAGGACCTTCCAGAATCCTCCAGAAAATAAGTGACAATCCTTACAGGTTGGAACTGCTTGAGGACTATGGGGTTTCTGACGCCTTTAACATCACCGACTTCAGTCCATATCACCTTGATGGAAGATTAAGCGAATACCATCCGCATTTGATCCTAAATCTAAAACAACTCGGAGGGAATAATAGGAATCAAGCTACGAGGCCCCTGACTCGCAGCTGAGCTAGAGAATTAGAGGGGCTGGCGTAACGAATCCTTATGCTCTAACCAACCCTTATTAAGGCCGAGTACCTCCTCACCGAGTCACCTCTAATGTCGTGTTGTATGATCGCCCATTATTGTGTAGTATGCCGAGTTAATGATTACTCTCTATTTCCAAGTTATCCAATTACTCGGCCTCTTCCTTGCTGAGAAGCTAAGAGAGAAAGACCAAACTAATTAGGCTATCCTTGCTCGAACAAACTCATCCATCTGTACTTTTTGTCCGCATCTACTAACAACCTCGCCAATGCAGCATTGCTATGTATACTGTATCATGTGTAGAATCTATAGCACTTGTGATTCTTTTCCTTATATATTCACTTTTACCCTTTGTATCATATAACATTGCTTTTATAGGAAATGTCCTTTTTGTCTTTTCCCCTTTGGGTAAGTTGCTTTAGTTTGCGGGTATAAATATCTCTGTACTTGTAGTTGTAAGGTATCAAATAATCTTGAATACACTTTTGAGTACCTTCTTCCCTACGTAAACACTGTTGTTTACTCTCGACATCACTCTTATCCTTTTCCTTAAGCAAGGTTAGGTGGCGGGTAACCTCATTAGACAAATTCGTGTGTTACATCAAATTGTGCCGTGAGTCCTTGGAAGTTCATTGGTGTGTCATATCCTCTAGAGCTGTTCATGGATTTTGCTTATTGTTTTCATCCTTTGTTTCACCCTTTTGTACCTTTCCCCATTAACTCTTTTTAAGCTTTCTGCAAGCTCGGACCCATTCAGCGACCGGCCTTGTCTATTCTTGGTTATGGTTCGCATCAAACCTTCTGATAGAGTCTCTAACATAAGTGTTATGCTTTAAATGGGTGGAGTTGTAACAATCCCACTGTGTAGACTAATATAAGATAGAAGTTGACCTCACAGCCACTATTATAAATATAGCCTATATAAGTCGAACATGACTCAACTAGGTTAAAGCATCTATTATGGTACCTGCTATAATTAGAACCTATGTTATTTTCATTTAAAAATATACCAGAAATTCTAGAACACAAACTTTTAATACTTCACTTATATACATAACCATATTTATAACAAAAGATTACATTTTCCACAGAAAAGTCCCATAAGATACACATTTTGACACATATATGTATAGACTTTACTAGAAAACTAATGGTCGTCCAAGGAGACCAGTTAGTTTTTTCAAAAGACCTAGACTTCAAAAAGTGATCCAGTTTAGCCGCCTTTATACATCTTCCCATTCCCCAATCCCTTGTGTACTCACTTGTGGTTAGGTATAAAGTTACATCTTTACTTCTAATTGATACCTGCAATAGAATTCAGAGGGATATGAGCGTAATTAGCTTAATAAGCGGAACGAAGATAAAAGAGTATGATACAAACAAAAACAATGTTATTAATTATAATGAAATACAATGCAATCAATCATATGCAACATTGTACAATGTTTTTGGTTCATTATGATGTTAAAGAAATTTCATCCACTTTAACTTAGATTGAGGAGTTTTAACATGACTTAAATTAGATCAAACCTAAGCTTATGTAATAGAGAACAAACTTCTCCCTAGACTACCTTTGAACTACAGCCCTTAACCTTACCGCAACCTTCTCTCTTGTCAATTAGTTCAACTAAGGGTAGAAAGAAGACCATTTTTACCATTCTCATAGAAGGAGTTAGTATTTAGTCTGAAATACCTAATCATTTCCCCTAATGGCTTGTTATGCATGTCTAGTAAGTTATTGGTCAGATTTCTATTACTTTTATTTAAAGGTGACTAAATAAGTTCAAATAAACCAACAATATAGAATCATGCAAAGTAGCATGCTAAGGAGTTTAACCCCCCATCATAACACAACGTGTCAACCGCACACATAGCATGCGCATAGGCAACTAAGTTACAACCACAAACAAAAGCACTCTTTAACCTCCAAATAATTTAATGTAGTATCCCAACAAGTGCTAAAACTACGATCCTAACTTACTTGAACAAAACGCCACGTGCTCCTAAGTGTTACATACATGGTCTTCATTATTGATCCCTAATAATTAATATATAGCTTTAGTTTTCAATTACTATATGAAGTTGGAATTTACTTCTAATATTAAGGTTATTTGCATTATGAGTTAAGTAAGTTCTTAAGTTTTAGTTAAGTTAGATAGTTCGAACCCAGTTTTTTACTAAGGTTCAAACTTCTTGTTATAAATTAAGTTTTTGTTTAAGAAGTTTTTGACTTTAAAATAGTTATAAAGTTCAAGTATAAACTACTTTTTGACTTAAATAAAATTTTTAGTGTATTTAAGTTATTTACTACCCAACTATATTCTGACCTACTTTTTGACATAGTTTTCGACCCTATTGTTGGGTTCGGTTAAAAAATCGCGAATCACGGATCGAACCATAAATTGAACCGAATTGAACTAAACCGAATCAAATCGAACCAAAAAAACTGTTTTTTAATGAGCCATTTGTTCATAGTTTCGTTTAGTTATATATAAACGATTTGTGGTTCGATTCGAGAAAGCGAACTAAACCGAACCGTTTTGAACTAAAAATAATTTCATGCAATTGTTTAATTGTTTTTTTTTTTTATTTTTTTCATCAATATTTATGGATTTCATTAAAATTTTCATATCTTTTTCTCCTTTGTCTTATTTTTGGGTAAATTATTAAGAATAAATTGAGTGAGTTCTATTTGAAATTTTACATTTATAAATTTCCCTTTTCTAAATTGTCATTTTCTTATATGCTTTCAAATCAAAGGTCTCATCTTAGTGCTTTTTATGTATCTCTTATTTTTTTTCTAGTTTTTAGTGTGTCACTCTTGGTTTCTTTGTATTTTTTTTTTTATGAGCAGTTTTACTTCTCCCTCTTTGTTGTTTATTCCTTAGAATAGAATTTCTTATCATCATTTAATTAAGTTAAGTTTGTTAAAATCTTGTGCAACTTTTTACTAAGTATCATTACATATGATAAATATATGAGGAATTATTTGGAAATATATTGAAGTTCAATAAAAAGGAAAACATGTTATTGGAGATAAAAATATTTAGCAAAAATTTGACATAAACGGTTCTAACCGAACCGAACGGTTTTAATTAGGTTCGAAAAATTTACGAATCGAACCATATAATTAGGTTCGATTTAAAAAAAAAAAAAACCGAACCGTTATATTAGATTCGGTTTGGTTCGGTAAAGGAGGCTGGGGGGGAGAGGGTGTGAACTATATCGAATCAAACCACGCCCACCCCTAATTACTACATCTTAGTAATTCACATAAACTCCAATTACTTAAGTTTCCAAAACTCCAATGCCCTACATTATCATCAAATATAAACTAAATAGCATAATCAATTGCACCCATTCCCTATTTTACCATCAATTAAGTCACAATTGTATGGAAACATAAAAAAAATTGCCTTTAAACCACCAAATACCTGTTTTCCACTTGAGAACCATCATTTCTAAGCTTAGGATTGTAGACATCTCATTTTTGCTACTCTTTATTTTAGGATTCCTTTCTTTTTTATTTTTCAGGACATGTTTAAAAAAAATTAATTATTTTTGAAAAATTAAATAATTGAAAAAAATGAAATAAATTAATAAATAAATAAATAAATACAAAGTGTTAATAGTGTTCGACTTAAGTTGAGTCAATTAGTCAATTTAGGGTTATAGTAGACAATGGTTGAAGATATATGTGCGATTTAATAAATTCCGAGTCTTTACATAATTGAGTTTTATTAGAAAAAATATTTTTTAAAATAGTTCAGTAGAATATAAAGTAGATTTTTTTATTCAATTTATATTGAGCTAATTAAAATAGACTCAAGATTTATTAAATAGGTTAACATATGTATTTTAGGCTATATTAAAGGTTCGTGATTAATTTAAAACAAGTTGGATTGAGCTGGACTTACGATAGAAAGTCTAAATAGAATGTAGGGTTTCTAGGACTTGAGAGTAGATTTGATTAAATCTTAAAGGAATGATTTAGGAAAACTAATAAATCTAAATTGGGTATTATTGTATCCTATGAATATTAGATTTGTTAAGATTGAATTCTCATTAAAAAGATTCAAAAGATTCAAAATTACTCATTTATAAATAAAGGACTTCAACTTTAAAAAATCACAATTACACCTAGACAATTTTCTTGACTCTCACACACAACTCACAACACATAATCCCACTCACTATACGTCCCACTCTATTGCACCAAATCCAACAGACACACCATTCATGTGGCCTTTGCATACTCTATAAGTGCACAACACACACACCGATTCCACTCCTACCTTACATGTGTCCAGCTACACACAATGTCCAACATAGCAACACTGTCTTACGTACATAAGTTCTACATACTGCACAGTCCAACACGTACTATCAATAGCATGCAGTCCACAACTACTCGACTTAGTAATCTACAACAACAGTAGCTCCATGACACCCTAGCTCCAAGACCCATGTAATCTTTCTTCCAAATTTGACATGTTTGAGTGAGTTTTCTTTCTTTTTTTTTTTAAATTTATTTTATCTATTTATTTATTTAGTTAATAATGTTATTTTGTCTTTTAGTGTAGTTTTTTTAGGAAATAGATCTTACACCAATTACATCACACTTTTTTTTTTATAAAAAAATCACATTTTAGATATATTGCATCTTCTTTTTCATAAAATTTCATTTTTTTATAAATTTTCATTTTTAGATATAATTGTATATTTTTTCGAGGATTCGTATGTTTAACAAAGATATATATATCAAAATTGCATCTTTTTTTTTTTATAAAATTGCATTTTTAGATATAGTTGCATATTTTTTCCAAGATTCATATCTTTAATAAGCATATGTATTAAAATTGCATTCCTTTTATAAAATTATATTTTTAGATATAGTTGCATGTTTTTTCTAATATTCATATCTTTAATAAAGATATGTATCTAAATTACATTTTTAGATATAGATATATATCTTATTCGAGATTTATATCTTTAGTAAAGATATGTATGTAAATTACATATCTTAGTAGATTCGTATAAATCTTGCATTTAGAGTTTTGAAAAAATAAATCTTTTTGACACGTAGAGTTTTTTTTTTTAATAATAAAAATCTTAATTGGAATCTTTTCAAAAAATTTTGTTAGTTAGGTTTTTTTATAAATAGATTCATGAATTTAGATCTTTTTATTCTTTTTAAATAATAAATTGTTAAATAATGTAAATCTGGCTCAACTTTCAAACTAAAAAGAATCAACTTACTAAATCTTTATTTAAAAAAAAAAAAAAGAATTGCATTGGTTTGATCCTAATTAGTGGATGCAGGGTACATTAAGGGTAACCATAAAAAAATGTAAGCTTTTTTTTTTTTCTTGAAAATTACTAATAAAAAATATTAAAACTTCGTTTAAATTGCATTTTGTATATTTTTGCATATTTTGACATTTTAGAAAAATTATAAAATAAAATCCTATTAGTTAATTTCTTTTAATTTTTAGATGATAACTTGGTCTTAATAAGTTAGTCTTCGAGCTTAGATTTTTAGGTTAAACATTTTAAAAAATTAACTTTTTAGAATACTTATAGATTAGTGGCTAAATTAGGGCTTTCCCATCCAAAAAACCCTAATTTAATGTTTTACTAGTTTAGCTAGTTGGTAAATCCAAGTTATTTTTCAAAATATCTTTTAAACATTTTTTTTAGAAAAATGTTTTTTCCTTAATTATATGTCAAGTAATCTATATTAAGTGGGCTAAGCTTAGTATATGTTAAATTAAGGAAATCTAAAATAGGGCTTTACAATGATAAACCACTTTCAACTACTACATGTAAGTGAATATAAGTTATATCATTGTTTTATAAAGAATTGAGCCAAGTCCTTAATAGAACAACCTATCCAGCACACTGATTAGGGTAGAATGAAAATTTCCAAAAATTCTAAGGACTCAATTTTAACAATCTAACCATATAACATTAAAATCAACATGTTAGGAATATACCATAAAATTTTAAGTTAGAACTACATGAATTAGATTTTCAAAAACTTGATTAAAAATCAGTGTACATGATATGTTTTTCTTATCGTCTCTATGTTAGGAGTCAAAATTTTGAAAATTTAGTTTGAAATTCAAATTTCTCATGCAATACTTCAAAAAACCAAATTTCAAAATTTTTGGAAGATATTTTCCCTAATTTTAGTTAAAACTGAGAAAATTGGCAACTCACTGAAACTTAAGCTACGGCTACCTGGGTAGTGGCTGGTCCTTTAAGTAGTGTTTTGATTCCATACCTAGGTGTTGCTCCTCCTTGAGAACTTATTATCCTATCCTTTACACTATAATTTTCTAAATTTTATTTCTTCTCTTTGTCTCTCTACTTTTCTTTCCCTAGAATTTTTCTAGAGCTCAAATGATCAAAACTTTCATTCATAAATGTAGATTGGATTTTATAAGAGGCTTTGAGAGTGTTTCGATTTTTTTCTCTCCATATGTTGCATATATTAGTGAGCTTAGGTATCCTAACATGTTTTTAATTCCTCAATCTTTATATAGCTAATGATTGCCATGCTAAAAGAAATGTCCCTTGGTTGTCCACTAATTTTTATTATCTTCCCACATTTTATTGATTTATTTAGTGAATTTTTACCCAATTATGGGTATATTGATAACTACCAGTACATATATCTACATATTAATTATACTCAATATGCATATATGTCTTTTATATATTATTTTATGTACAACATTAATTATATTGCTCCTATAATTTATTTCTAAGTGTTTCTTAATTTTCAAAGTCTAATTCATGCATTATCGATAGTTATATAATGACATAGTAAATTCTCACTATTCTAATTATATTTTTAATATTTTATTTTATTTTTGAAATATAATGAAATATAATCCAATCAATCATATGTTGCACAAAACTATCCAAACCGTTTTTGCCATCCTCATCGAGGGGTCAGTATTTGGTTTGATATAATTAATTGTTTCTCCTAATGAGTTGTTATGCATGTCCAAATAGGTTATGGATCAGATTTCTATTAATTTCATTTAAGGATGACTAAACAAGTTCAAACTGACCAAACAAGTTAAGAATCATGCAAAGTAGCAAGCTAAGGAGCTTAACTCCCATCATAACGTAGCATATCAACCACGTACATAATGTGAAGTCTTATTTTAGTTTTTTTTAATTTGACCTATATTAAGCCTAGCTAGCTTAATATAAATTAAGGAAAAATGTAAAATAATTTAGAGTTGCCAACTGGTGAAATTAGTAAAAATGTCAAATTAAGGTTTTTAGGTGGAAAAACCTTAATTTAGCTATCAATCTATAGATATTCTAAGAAAATGTTTTTTTAGAAAACCTTTAACTAGAAAACTAAACTGGGAGGTTAACCTATTAAGATTAAGTTATCATGTAAAAATAAAAATAATGAGCCTTTATTTTATAATTTTTCTAAAGATACCTAAATACAGAACGAAATATAAAAATGCAATTAAAATGACTTTTTAAAATAATTTTTATTTTGAATTAAATTTTTTTTTTATGGTTGCCCCAAAGATATTTACATACTTGCTTATCGGGATCAAATTTATGTTATGTAATGATTTATTTTCTTTTAAAAAATAAATGATCTAATTTCATGAATCTATTAAAAAAAACCTAATTAAATAAATTTTTTAAAAAGACTCTAGTTAAGATTTTTTATTTAAAAAAAAAAAGAACACTACGTGCCAAATTTATTTTCTATTACCCTAAATACAAGATTTATACAAATCTTCTAAGATATGTAATTAAGATTTATACAAATCATTTAAGATGTACAATTTAGATACATATCTTTACTAAATATATGAACCTAAGAAAAAATATGCAACTAAATCTAACAATGCAATTTTTATAAAATGTGCGATTTTGATGCAATATGCAAGATGTAAAGACATTTTTTTTTTTTATGTTGGCATGCTTAGAAAATTAACTACCAAGAATCGATATTAGATTCTAAAAAAAAAAAAAAACTGAGTTGGTACTAATGAAATCATGTAATGGAAATTATTCAATGGTATACAAATAAAAATAATAATAAAATAAAATAAAAAACAACTAGATCAACAACCTATATTAAGAAAACAAAGTTAGTAAAATAAAACAATTAACTAAAAAAATAACTTAAAAACAAAAAAAAAAAAAATAAATAAGATAAAACAAAACCAACTTACTTAACTTAGTAAAACTAGTTGGATCTAGGGGAGATAATTACACAGGTCAAGTTACCTTGAGTCATGTAGATGTTGGCCTTATGCTGTAGTATTTGTGTTTGATATTTGGTTTGTGCACATGGCATATGAGTATGTAGTTTGGTTTGTATACATAGCATATGATTGGACCGTGTGCATGTATGCTGTATGTTTGATTGTATGCATAAAATTAGATTGTGTATAGAGTGTGAGAATGGATTGTGTGTGAGTTGGAGTGTATGTTGCTATGCGTGGATTTGAGTGTATAGGACTTTGTATGTGTATGTGAAAGTAGATTGTGTATGGAGTGTGTTGTGTAGTCCTTATGGGAGTAGATTGTGTATGGATTGGAAGCTGTGGGACTAGGCGTTAGATTGGTTGTGTGAGAGAGTGGGATTTAGGTCGTGCGTGTGTTACGGGCCTCCCAAAATGGGCCATTCCAAGGAGGTTCCTAAAGCCCAAGCCCACTAAAAGCTTCCAGAAGATGAAAAGTTCTAGAAGGTTCCAAAGAAGTCCAGAATCTTGTATATTATTAGGTAGGGTAGGTGAATGTGGTAGTTGGGAATCAATTGTAATCGTTAGATTGAATTGATCTTAACCATTAATTTGTAAAGGCTTTTTGTATATATAGGGGTGTTCTCCTTAGATGTACAATACAAGTCATTTGAGTGAATACAAGTCATTTGAGTGAATACAATATACCTTTAGAGTTTCTCTCTCTAAACTTTGTGAGTGTGTTACAAACTAACTTAGCCTTCTTTAGTGTGGCCAGGAATGTTAAGTGCCGCATGGGATCAAGCGATAGAATTTGCCTGTAACAAGTGGTATCAGAGCTTGGAAAAGGGACTACTTATCGAGAAAATATCATTCGGAGGAGATAACAACACTTCAATGGTCA
Organism: Lumnitzera littorea; assembly: GCA_024138015.1. Lineage (NCBI taxonomy): Eukaryota > Viridiplantae > Streptophyta > Magnoliopsida > Myrtales > Combretaceae > Lumnitzera > Lumnitzera littorea. Next base: position 41,960,556 of record JAMXBB010000009.1, read on the forward strand.
ATGAGTTGGCCGACCATGATGATCGTCGTGTTACCAGGCAAAGGACTAGGTTCTGAGACTTGCTGAACTTCCTCTTTAATAGGATGGATAGGGTAGAGTTAAGCATTGCTTAGGCCAAGGAACAATTTGATGATTTTCAAGGCAGTTTTGAGGAGATGGAAGAAAAACTCTAAGGCGAATTGTAAGGAGTACTGAATTGGGCAGTAGAGGAGCTTAGGCAGCGTAGAAATGTTATTGAAGAGAAGGGTGATGCTCTCTAAGTCCGAGTTACAGCTTTAGAAACTAAGGAAGGGGCTTATGAAGCTAAGATTGATGCAGTGGTAGTGGCCATGCGTTAGGAGATTGAAGATCTTAAGACTCAATTAACGGCTTGTCGAATTGCTATTGCATATGGAGTGACTATACAGACAAGCCATAGGGTCAATGTTCCCAAGCCAGAGTATTTCAACAAAACGCAGTTCGCTCAAGAAGTAGACAATTTCTTGTGGGGAGTGGAACAATACTTTAATGTTGTAGGAATCTTAGATGATGTTAGAAAGGTATGTATTGTTGCCATGTATCTGAAAGACTCTACTATGGTATGTTGGCGCAGGAGCGTAGTTGATATCAACACATGGGATAGCTTTGTATAAGAGCTGAAGGGTTAATTCTCCCCTCAAAATGCTGCTAAGGAAGGAAAGGTGAAATTGCGTCACCTAAGCCGTAAGGGTGACATAAAGCAATATGTAAAGGAACTTTCAGAGTTGATGTTAGAGATCCCAGACCTCAACCAAGAAGATGCTTTGGTAATGTTTATGGATGGCTTAAAGCCCTAGGCTAAATTAGAACTAGAGCGAAGGGGAGTGGAAGACATCTCTAAGGCTATAGCAGTTGCTGAAGGCCTACTGGAATTTTGGAAGATAGATCCTAAGACCCTAAGGGGAAGATGGAAAGGGAGAGCTGAGAAGGAGAAGAGTAGGAGTTCTTCTAAGGGGAAAACCAAGGCAGAGGAAAGAGATAACGATCGAGGTAGAACTCGTGAAAGGAGAGACGGGGAACAATGGAAACCCCATGAATTGAAATGTTATTTCTGTAATAGTCCTCATTATGCTAGGGAGTATCGAAAGAAAGAGAGATTGGCAGCACTAGTAGTAGGTGAGAGCTTAAATGAAGGGGGTAAGGCTTAGTTAGGGTCAGTTCATCTACTCAGTGCCATGAAGTCTCAAGTTAACGAAAGAAGAAAAGGATTGATGTATATTAAAGTATCGGTAGTAGGTAAGAAACTTAATGCCCTCGTAGACAAAGGTGCATCCCATCTTTTCATTTCTGAAATGGTAGCAAAGAAGTTAGGGCTAAAAGTGGAGGAGACCAAAACATGGCTCAAAACAGTTAACTCAAAAGAAATTCCCACTATTGGAGTAGCCAGGGGCATAGAGCTCCATATTGGGGGTTGGTAGGGAAAGTAAACGGTTGAAGTAGTGCTAATGGATGATTTTGAGTTTGTGATTGGGATGGATTTCCTAGATCCCATTGATGTACTTATCGTACCGTGGGCTAACTGCATTTGTGTACTTGATCACAACTCATAATGTGTAGTCCTCATCATAAGAAAGGTAGGCCAAGCCACCAAATTCTTATCAGCTATGCAATTGGAAAAGGGACTCAAGAAGAAAGAAGTCACTTACTTAGCCACCTTAAAAGTCAAGGAAGAGACTATTGGTCAAGAAAGTGTTGCACCTCAAGTGTGGGAGATATTGGAAGAATTTAGGGATATAATGCTGCTAATGTTGCCCAAGAAGTTACCTCCAAAAAGAGAGGTAGACCATGTGATAGAATTGGAACCTAGAGCCAAGCCATCTGCCGCCGTCCCATACAGGATGTCACCTCCATAATTAGAAGAGTTAAGGCAACAACTGAAGGATTACTAGAAGTAGGTTTCATTAGGCCTTCAAAGGCACCTTTTGCAGCTCCTATACTCTTTCAGAAGAAACAACATGGATCACTCCGAATGTGTATTGATTATTGAGCCTTGAACAAGGTCACTATAAAGAATAAGTATCCCATTCCACTGGTATTGGACCTATTTGACAGGTTGGGAGAAGCTAGATACTTCTCCAAATTGGATTTACGGTTGGGATATCACCAAGTGAGGATTGCAGAAGGAGATGAACCCAAGACCTCTTGTGTTACAAGGTATGGTGCTTTTGAATTCTTGGTCATGCCGTTCGGCCTTACCAATGCCTTGGCTACTTTCTGTACACTTATGAATCATATTTTGGCCCCCTTTTTTGATCAATTTGTAGTAGTATACTTGGATGACATTATGATTTATAGTAAGGCATTGGAGGAACATATAGAGCACCTTTATTCGGTATTCTTAACTTTGAGAAGGAATAATCTATATGTGAAACTAGAGAAATGTGCTTTCGTGCAAGAAGAGGTGACATTCCTTGGTTACATAGTGGGGAGAGGAAAGATTAGAATGGATAAAGGAAAGGTGTGGTCCATATAGGATTAGAAGGAACCCACTAAGCCTATCGAGTTAAGATCCTTCCTTAGCTTAGTGAATTACTATAGAAGATTCATTAAGGGCTATTCGAGGATAGTGAGCCCATTGACAAACTTATTTAAAAGGAATACCCTTTGGGTTTGGAGTACAGATAGACGACAGGCACTCGAGACCTTAAAGATGGCAATCCCTAAGGAGCCGGTCCTTTTCCTTCCTAACTCTAGTAAACCCTTTGAGGTATGTACAGAAGCTAGTGATTTTGCTATTGGAGGGGTTTTAATGCAGGAAGGACACCTTGTGGCGTTTGAAAGCTAGAAATTGAATGACATAAAGTGGTGATATCCAGTGCATGAAAAGGAGATGATGGTGATAGTATACTGTCTTCGGGAATGAAGGCACTACTTGTTAAGGAAGAAGTTTGTGGTCAAAACTGACAATATGGCCACTAGCTTTTTTCAGACTCAAAAGAAGCTCTCTCCTAAGCAAGCTCAATGGTAGGTTTTTCTGGCGGAATTCAATTTCGACCTTGAACATAAGTTAAGTAAGACTAACGTTGTGGTGGATGCTTTGAGCCAAAAGGTTTAGTTGGTAGCCATTAGCAAACCCGTAAGCAACTTCATTAATAGAATTCAAGAGGGGATGAAGAGTGATAAGCAAGCTAAAGCTCTATTAATCTAATGTCAAGAAGGGAAAACAAGGAGATTTTGGCAAGAGAATGGACTAATATACACAAAGGGACATTGAATTTATGTGTCCCAATCCTTGAACCTAAGAAGAGAGATACTTAGAGAGTGTTATGATTCTAAATGGATAGGTCATCTAAGAATGCACCGTACGCAAGCCTTAGTGGAGGAGAAGTATTTTTGGCCACACATGAGGAAAGATGTTGAGAGCTATGTCTAAACTTGTCTCGTGTGCCAACAAGACAAAGTTGAACATAAGGCAACTCTAAGGTTACTAGAGCCTCTTCCCATTCTTGAACGGCCATGGGAGAGTGTTTCCATGGACTTCATTGTAAGTTTGCCCCGATTAGAACGGTATGGTACAATTATGGTTGTGGTAGATAAGTTCTCAAAATACGTGACTTTTGTTCCAGCAACAAAGGAGTGTCCGGTAAATGAGGTTGCTCGATTGTTCCTGAGACATGTAGTAAAGTATTGGGGCTTGCTAAGAAACATTGTGAGTGATCAAGATGGGTGATTCATAGGGAAATTTTGGATAGAATTATTCAAACTTCTAGGATTCGAGTTGAACTTTTCAGCTAGTTTGCATCCCTAAACGAATGGCCAAATGGAGCGAGTGAATGCTCTAGTAGAATTATACTTAAGGCATTTTGTAGGAGCTAACTAACATGATTGGACCAAGTTATTAGATGTGGTGCAGTTCTTGTTCAACTTATAGAAGAATAAGACCATCGAACAGAGTCCTTTTGAGATCATCCTAGGAAGGCAACCCTTAACTCTTAATATAGTGACAATGGGATATATGGGGTCTAGCCCTCCCGCATATAAATTTGCAAGGGAATGGCAAGAAAATCATGACTTAGCTCGGATATACTTAGACCGAGCTATCAAGAGAATGAAGAAGATTACAGACAAGAAGCGTAGGCTGATGGAATATCAAGTAGGCAACCAAGTGCTTGTTAAGTTACATTTGATACAACGTAAGAGGGGACAACTGCATAAAGGTTTAATCAGGTGCTACGAGGGCCTATTCCCAATTGTAAAACGAGTGGGGGTGAGTGTCTTACAAATTGGAACTTCCATCCAAATTGAAATTCCACTTGGTTTTCCATGTGAGCATGCTAAAACCATTCCATAAGGATGAGGAAGACCTTATAAAAGCTATATCACAAAGGGCCCCAACAGGAGTACGGGATTCATTTGACAAAAATGTTAAAGGGATCATAGTTGATAGACTTGTAAGGAGACATGGACAGACTCCTATACATGAGTATATGGTTATGTGGAAGGGAAGAGCAAAGAATGAGGCCAGTTGGGAACCAGCCAAAGTACTATGGCAATTTAAAGACAAGATTCAAAAGTTTCATGATGAAGGAGTGACGGAGGTGTCATTGGATTGAACGGGGGATAATGTTATGGACCTCCTAAAATGGGCCATTCCTATGAGGTTCCTAAATCCTAAGACTAAAGCCCAAGCCCACTAAAAGCTTCCAGAAGATGAAAATTTCCAAAAGGTTCTAAAGAAGTCTAGAATCTTGTATAATAGTAGGTGGGGTAGGTAAACGTGGTAGTTGGGAGACAACTATAACCGTTAGATTGAATTGATCTTGACCATTAATTTGTAAAAGCTTTCTATATATATAGGGGTGTTCCCTTCAGATGTACAACACAAGTCATTTGAGTGAATACAACATACCTTTAGAGTTTCTCTCTTTACTTTCTCTCTCTAAAATTTGTGAGTGTGTGACAGGCTGACTTAGCCTTTCTTAGTGTGGCCAGGAACGCTAAGTGTTGCACGGGATCAAGTGATAGAATCCACCAGTGACACCTAGCCATTGATTTGGGATTGTTGTAGTAGGGAAAGCTACTATTAAATAAGATGAAGTTAGGTTTAGGTAAGGATGAAAAAGAATGAGTTGCGATTTTGTGTGAAAAAATTTTGGAATTTTTTTATAACTGAAATCCATTATTTATAAACCATTAATCTGAATCTTTTAGATCTTTTTAACGAGGATTCATTCATGATAGGATTTAACGAATCTAATCTTTATAAAATATGATAATACCCACTTTAGATTTGTTAATTTTCCTGATAATTCTCTTATGATTTGATTCAATCTACTCTTAATATTAAGTTTCTAGAAGCTTCACATTCTATTTGGGCCTTCTATCTTAGGCTCGACTTAGTCCAACTAGTTTTAAATTGACTACGATCCTTTAATATAGCCTAAAATATACATGCTAATCATGTAATAAATTCTAAGTCTATTTTAATCAATCTAATAAAAATATTTTCAAATTGGATAAAAATCTACTTCATACCGGGGGAGTAGCGAATTGATATTTTTAAACTTTTTGAAAACTTTTCTTATATAAGAGAAGTAAAGTTACCTCTCTTAACAACTTATATTGGTGAACAGTGATATTTTAACAATTCAACACATAATAATTAATAAAGCAAATTAAAAGAATAAGGAAGGAGAATATCCGGCTGAAGATTTATAGAGTTTCGACCTTTTGCCTATTGTCCTTTTCCAACTACACTACTAGGAATGCAGTCTACTTCATTGGTGTCGTTATACTTGATCCACTAAATCAAATCACAAGAAAATTGCAAGTATTTATTATGCATGGACTTCACAACATTCTACTCTGTCTATCTAGGCTTTTTACAATCTAGGCTAATTATAGATCTATAGAGTACAAACTAACATCAAACAATAAATAAGATTTACAAATTACAAGTGAGAAGATAATTATAAAACTCAAATAATTTTTCTCTAAAGAGAAATAACGATTGTTGTATAATTTGCTTTAGTGCAACTTTCTAAAGAAGTATCTAAAGGACTTTTTGTGACTTTTTAGAAGGTAGAAATTGATCATGAATTTTTATGTGTTGAAAATCCTTTTGTTTTTCTCAGTAAGGTATCTAATGTTTTAAATCCTTTCTCTTTTTATACTAAGATCTTCCAACAACTAATTTATTGAAAATTATCTTCACTTTAGTGTTTATCTAATCATTATTTGTTAAAGATAATCCTTAGATATTTTGAGAAGATCTTAATAATATGAAATTAAAAAAAAAAAACTCTTCTTATCTTATTTTGATCAGATATACTTTGATCCACAACCACTAGATAAGCTTCTAATTTGACGAAGAGATATGCTTTATCAGTAACTTTTGGATAAGCCTTATGTTCAAAATTTGAAATTCCATAAAATTTGAACCAACCTTATCCTTATCCATTCTTGTGCATATCTTGATTTATTAAAAATAAATTCACTAAAAATTAATCCCTAAGGATCATGATTCCATCTTAAGTGAAATGGGATTAAGTGTATTTCCTTAATACATCCAATCTAGTAGAGCTAGGCCTTGTTGAATTCAAATTTGATATGAATTAAAATTCAATGTCATATATTTCTAGATCTATTTTTTGAATGACCTTCTAAAGAGTACCAATTCTTTGTTTCTTCAAAGTCTTTGAACAAGATCTTGAAGTGCTATACCACTTCTACCTATAAAGCTTCTAAAACACTTTTTGAAGATTTTTAGACTATTCTCTTTTTCAATCAAATCAATTCTTCTGAATAAGTTTCTGAAGACAATTTAGTTTTATGAATTTAAACTTTTTGAGAACTCTTTGGAATACCTGCATTCTTAATGATTCATTAGCTTTTATCCCTTTTTGTTATTGTCAAAATCTATGAGAGATGTCTAACATACTTTACCAGACTATTTTTAAAAAAATATTTTTCCAATGAAGCTCAATTATTTAAGAACTTAGAATTTATTAAATTGCATGCATATTTTCAATTATTGCTTGATCTAACTCTAAACAACTGACTTGACTATTGAACTTAGGGTTTATTATTTGATTTTGATGAGAACAAAACAAAATGTATATTTAAACATGTTGTTTTTGAAGAGAACAAAATAAGTGGATGAGTAAACTAAGAATTATTTGATTATATTGAGATAATTGAATAAGATTAATTAACTTGCTTAATGATTAAATATATCAATTATCTCTATAAGAACTTTAATCTTTTGAGTGCTGATCAAATGATCTTGAAATTAGAATGCAAAGAGTACTCATTTGTTTTGTGTGAAAAGAAATTTCAGCTGACATTTAGCCTACTGGGTTGACGGCTCAAGATAGAATTAGGCTGACGGTATAAAGCCCTAAAAAATACAAAGAAAAGCTCACTGGCTTAGAGGATTTAGCTTGCTAGTAGAGTATTTTTTACTGGCTTACAGGTAGTTCAAATTACCAGTATGCCGGTAAGTCAGATTCAAGTAGTCATTGGAGTATGTAATGCGTGGTAACGGGAAGAATTTAATGAGTTGTTATAAAAGCTCAACCACCTGACCAAAGGCTTTGAAGATATGATATTCTATTGCAATTTAAAGAATTTCTCTTACATTCTTGAGCTTATTTTATTTCTCTTTGGTCTCCTATACACTTATTTGCTATCAAACAAAAAGAGACATAGTTGTAGTGCTTGAAAGTCCTTGCATTTGTAATCTTAAGTGAAGAAAGTGATACATTTGAGTTAGTTGTGTATAAAAGAGATTGTGTAAGCTTGTGAAGCTTTTGGAGCAATTGGGTTGTGAAATCAATAAAGTTAAGTGAAGTCCTAGTTTAGAGGCATTGTGTGTCCATAGAGATTAGGGGGTAGTCTGAACTCCGTATTAAATCCAAGCTTGATCTTCTTTATCTCTATCTCTTTAAATTTCTGCATTTATTATTGTTCTATTGTTGCTTTGATTACTCTTATTATTGCATTTAGTCTTTTATATCGGAAAAGAATTGCAATTTGTCCTTAAAACTTAATTCACCCCCCTTCTTAAGTTTTGCCAAGTGTTCTTCATTAACTTAGACTCTTTTGATACTCTTTTTTTCAAATTTTTAAATTTTTTTGTATTTTCCCATTTTTTTTCAATTTCTTTGGATTTTTTTATAAACTTGGCTTAAAAGTAAAAACAAAGTAAAATTAAAATAAAGATTAGTAAAAACGAGGTATCTACAGCTATCCTTATTTATGGTGAAGTTTGTAAAAACCTCGCTATAAAGATAAAAGTTAAGCCCATTTTTACTTAAATCCTAGCTTAAGTAAGTGGGATAACAACCTAACTCTAGGACTTAGCTAAGAAAGTCTCGACTTGAATTGGCGGTTACCCTAAAGAGGATGGCTCTCTTTAAGGATTTGTTGCTTGAAAGGATGGATCTTTCAAAGAAAGCAACTCAACAAACAGGTTTGAAGATATGGCTAATTATTTTTTATCCTTAGGATAACTGATGTTCCTTAATATAAGATGAAAAATGTTACCATAGTGAAATTTTCTAAACTCTAAAGAAGGGATAACTAAAATTCCCAAAATTCCTAAGATAGCTTAAGCTCTTAGTATGATGAATCAAACTTTTGGACTAAAGATGATGAAGGCTCCTAAAGTTTCTTTTCATGGGATAGTCAAAGCTCCCGAATTTCCTAAATTAAGGATAACCAAGGTTCCTTGAATTTTCTTACGATAGGATAATCAAGGCTCCTAATTGTTCTCACACCATAAGATAGTCAAAGTTTTTGCATCAACTTAACTAAGGATGACTAAGACTCATAAATTATAAGATAACTGAAGTTCCTAAATTTAAGGATAACTAAGGCTCCTAAATATAAGATAACCGAACTTCCTAAATTTAAGGATAACTAAGGCTCTTGAATATAAGATAACCGAAGTTCCTAAAGAAGGATAACTAAGGTTTCTAAATTATAATATGATCAAAGCTCTTTAAGGATGGCTAAGATTCTTGAAAATAAGATAATTTAAGTTCCTAAATTTAAGAATGATTAAGGTTCCTAAGATTTTATGAGATAATTAAAGCTCCCGATGGATAGTTAACATTCCTAAATAAGATTACCAAAGTACTTAAGATAAGGATAACTAAGGCTCTTGAGATTTTATGAGATGATTAAAGCTCCCTATGGATAGCTAAGACTCCTGAAACATAAGATAACCAAAGTTTCTAAGGAAGGATAATTAAGGCTCTTGGATTATAAGATAACTAAAGTTCTTAAGAAAGGATAACTAAGGTTTATGAATTATAAGATAATCAAAGCTCGTTAAGGAAGGATAACTAAGACTCTTGGATTATAAGATAATTGAAGTTCTTAAGGAAGGACAACTAAGGTTCCTGAATTATAAGATAATCAAAGCTCCTTAAGGCTAGCCTAGATTCCTAAATAAGATGATCGAAGTTTCTAAGATAAGGATGACTAAGGTTCCTGTTCTATAAGACAACCAAAGTTCATAAATTTAAGGATAATTAAGGTTCCTATGATTTTACTCCTAAAACATAAGATAACTAAAGTTCTTAAGGGAGGATAACTAAGGCTCCTAAAATTTCCTTAAAAGATTACTAAAGTTCTAACTTGAGGATGATTAAAAATCTCATTGCAAATTCTCAAAATTTTTACTTTTTAAAACTCGAAGGAAGAAATGTGTCCTATTATAAAAAAAAAATTGTTTGTTTTTATCTTGTTAATAAGTAAGTGAATTATACCGACTCTGAACGTTATAGATAAGTGGTATGTTCATTATTTTAGCTCATTGGCCATTCATTCTTCATCTTTCATTACTTGTCCGCTACAATGAGGGAATAGGGAAAAAACTTCAACTAAACATCGTTTTCTTCTTGCCATAGGGAATTCCTATTTGATTTTAAGGCGAGGTGCTTCTCTTGCTCTTAGGGCATGCTTGACTTTTACTTCATAAGTTTCGTACCACGAAAAGTATCTCAATGATTTGAATAATTTACTCTAAGAGGACTTCCTCATACTCCGAAATGGCTTGTTTTGACTCCTGACTATGATTCAAAAAATTTTGATAAGTCTTGTAAGCGATACACTTTAATTACATAAGCTTTTGGTCATTGGCTTAAACAAAAGAGGATAACAATATGTTAGCCAATTTTGAAAAATTAATATCTTAACCTTAGTTTACAAGTCAAGAACCTAAATGGGAAATGCTAAGATGGGCTTACCTTAGTTTCATGAGTAATAATTGCTTAAGATAAGTCAATTTCTTCAGTAAAAAAGTTTCATTAAGGGTGGTATTGAGGGTGGGATCATAGAATTAAGGCTTCAGTTTTAGGCTTAGAATTCTTGCTCAAGGTTATACTTTGAAGGATATTGGGAAAACTCAGGTCTTTTATCTTAGGATTCATGGGTTAAGCTTTTCTAAAATACTTGGGCCTTGGGCCCTTAAAGTGCTCTTGGTTGTTCTTTGAGATGCCTATACCTTTAAGAGCTTTTGGCTTTTCTACTTGAAGAAATTAACAAGCCCTAAAACCATGATCTTAAAGTGTATAAGCCCTGTGAAGTGGGGTATAGCTTTAGGGGAGTATTTGAGAAAAATCAATAGCCTTGTGGTGTTTGAAGGAGTGTATAGATTAGGGTAAAGTGTATGGTTTGAAACTCTTCTTCATTTTAAAGAAATGGAGTTATTTATGAAAATTATTGTTTGTGAATCAACATAATTGGAGCAAGCATAAGTTAGCCTATTTCTTTTCTCCAAAATCGATGCCCCTAACCTCCTAATTGCCCTAGTATAGGATGGTTTTTGATAGGGTTAATTTTAAAAATCTCTAAAAGCCTCAAATGGGCTTGTAAGGGGTAGTTATATTTAGGGTAATGAAATGAATGCCTATCGTCTTTTCAATCTACATATCACATGCAAGATAAACCTCCATAAAGGAATAAGTCTTATCTTTGGTTTCATGTCTCTTTGCTCTCGTGAGTGTTTTAGGGTTAATGTCTGGGATTTGGGCTTACCCCTTATCATTCTAAACCCTTTAAATAATTAGATACTTTCATTAGTTTAAGGACGAGACATTTTATGTATATTTGCCCTCATCTGCCATAGTTTCATTTGATAAGACTAGACATTCTATGATATCCCAGTGAGTCACATGCCTCTTTGCTTTGAAAAGATTGCTACATTTGCCATCCTGCTAGCTCAAGCTCATTAGGCTTATTAAATAAATAATTCATAGTGGATATAAAGTTCATGTTTTGTCCTTGGGTTAGAGTAGGTAGGCAAACTCAGAGTGAAGTTATTAAGCTATGTATTTGGGTTCTCTCTCACTTAAAGCAAGTTGGAATAGAAATGTAAGTCCAATGTTTATATCTAGGCTTCTATGTCTAGGGCTTTTGAAAAGATCTAGTAATGGGCTTTTCTATAAGGATTGTGTTTGGCTTGGGCTTTTCCTAAGGATGGGCTATGTCTCCACCATTCTCATTTATCAATTTCCAATATGCTTTCCCCTTTTCCCTCTCAGTTTTAGGTTTAACTCATAGGCTACACAGTGCCTTAGGCTCAAAATAAGTGACTACCAAGATTAGGCTTAGGCTAAAGTTGTTGTTGTCAATTGTCTTAGCTTAAGAAATGAATGGCTATAGGCTTCAACAATAGGCTTAGCTAGTCAAAAGTAATTACTCAAAGTACATAAAACCCATACTTGTTAGCAAATTTTTTCCTTATAAAAATTTTATTTGCAAAAAAAGTATTTGAAAACACTTATTTTACGAAATTATGTTACAATGAAAAAGTTACAAAGTTGACAGGAATGAATTATTATTTTCCCCTTGAACCAAACCGTCTGAGTCCTTTAAATGGGCTTATTTTAATATAAACATGATCACCAATTTCAAATTCCAAGGGTTTTTTTTTCAAATCAGCCTAACTCTTATAACGATCCTGAGCTTCTTTCATCCGTTGTCGCACAATCTTAATCTTCTCACTCGTTTGATTGATCATATCTGGTCCAATCATGGCATACTCTTCGTGATCCCAATATAGTGGCGATCTGCACTTCCTCCCATATAATGCTTCATACGGTGCCATCTGTATGGTTGCATGATAACTATTATTGTAGGCAAATTCTATCAACGGTAAATATTTATCCCAATCACCTCCAAAATCCAACACGCAAGCTCGTAACATATCTTCTAAAGTTTGAATTGTTCGCTCAGACTGCCCATCTGTTTGTGGACGATAGACTGTACCAAACTGCAACTTTGTACCCAAAGCTCTATGTAAGCTCTCCCAGAATTTGGATACAAATCGACTATCTCGATCAGAAACAATACTCTCAGGAACACCATGTAGCTTTATTATTTTTCGGACATACAGCCTAGCCATCTTTTCCATTGAATCACCCGTCCGATAAGGTAAGAAATGTGCACTCTTCGTTAATCTATCCACGACTACCCAAATGGAATCGTATCCAACTTGAGTCCTTGGTAATGCTACCATAAAATCCATAGTAATATGATCCTATTTCCATCACGGTATTTTTAAAGGTTGTAATAATCCACCCGGTCTTTGGTGTTCTGCTTTGACTTGTTGGCATGTAATGCATTTTGATACATACTGTGCCACTTCTCTCTTCATCCCATTCCACCAATACATGAGTTTTAGATCTTGGTACATTTTATTTCCTCCCGGGTGCACAGTATAACCTGTAATGTGTGCTTCATCCAAAATTTGCTTCTTTATGTCAGCATCTTGTGGTACACATATTCTTCCTCTAAACTTTATTAGACCTCTATCATTCACCTTAAAGTCAAGGTCCTGTTCATTATTATGAATTTTCAATTAAACAATTTTTTTTTTTATTTTCTTATGGTTCTCCTAGAAGTGTCTACATATTCGCTTGTTAGGATTAAACTAATGTAGCTTTGTTTTTTCTTTTTGAAAAGATTTAGTAGGTTGATTTTTTTTAATTTGAAAATTGAGCTAGATTTACGTTGTTTAACATTTTATTATTATTTTTAAAAAACTTAAAAGATCTGATTTTATGAATTTATTTAAAAAAAAAATACCTGATTAAATCTTTTGTAAAGACTGCAGTTAAGATTTTTCATTTTTTTTAAAAAAAACCACTACGTGCTAATTTTTTTTTTTTCTAAAACCCTAAATCAAAGATTTATACAAATCTACTAAGATATACAATTTAGATACATATCTTTACTTAAGATATGAATCTTAGAAAAAATATGTAACTAAATCTAACAATGTAAAATTTATAAAATGTGCGATTTTCATGTAATATGCTAGATGTATAGACATTTTTTATATTTTTTTATGATGATATGCCTAGAAAATTAACTACTGAGAATCAATATTAGATTCTAAAAAAAACCTGAGTTAGTACCAATGAAATCATACAATGGAAATCATTTAATGGCACACAAATAAAAATAATAATGAAATATAAAAAAAAAAAAAAACTAAACCAACAACCTATACTAAGAAAACAAAGTTAGTAAAATAAATCAATTAACTTAAAAAAAGAGAGATAAAATAAAACCAACTTACGTAACTTAGTTAAACGGGTCGAATATAAGGGACATAATCACGCGGGTCAGGTTAGGTCGTATAGATGCTGGCCTTGTGCTGTAGTGTGTAGGTTTGATTTTTGGTTTGTGTACGTGGTACATGAGTCTGTGATTTGGTTCGTATACATGGCATGTGATTGGACCGTATACATGTGTGTTGTGTACTAGATTGTACGTAAGTTGGAGTGTTTGTTGCAATGCGTAGATTGGAGAGTATAGGATTGTAAACGTATGTGAAAGTGGATTGTGCATGGAGTGTATTGTATAGTATGTATATGAATAGATTGTGTAAGGAATGGAATGTGTGGGACTATGCATTAGATTGGTTGTGTGAGATAGCGAGATTTAGGTTGTATGTGGTTGTTGATTTGGGATTGTTGCAGTAGGTAGAGCTATTGTTGAATAAGATGAAGTTGGGTTTGGGTAAGGATGAAAAAGAATGAGTTGTGATTGTATGTAAAAATAATTTGGAATTTTTTATCACCAAAATCTATTATTTATAAACCATTAATTTGAATCTTTTAGATCTTTTTGACTAATATTCATTCTTGATAGGATTTAACAAATCTAATATTTATAAAATATGATAATACCCACTTTAGATTTGTTAATTTTCCTAATAATTCTCTTATGTTTTCATCCAATCCACCCTCAATATCAAGTTTTTAAAAGCTCCACATTTTATTTGGGCCTTTTATCTTAGGCTTGATTTAGTCTAATTAGTATTAAATGGACCATAGTCCTTTAATATAGCCCAAAATACACGTGCTAACCATTTCATAAATCTCGAGTCTATTTTAATTAGTCTATTTAAAATATTTTGAAATTGGATAAAAATCTACTTTATACTTTACTAGATTATTTTCAAAAAGATATTTTTCTAATAAAGCTCAATTATTAAAAGACTCAAAATCTATTAAATTACATGCATATTTTCAATTATTGCTTAATCCGACTCTAAACAACTTTTTTGATACTTAATTTTCACTTTTTAAATTTTTTGTATTTTTCCATCTTTTATAAAAATTTTTGGATTTTTTTTTTGTAAACCTAGCCTAAATGTAAAGAGAGACTAGAGTTAAAATAAAGGCTGACAAAAATAGTGTGTCTACACATAGCATGCGCATAGGCAACTGAGTTACATGCATAAGCAAAAATGCTCTTAAGCCTCTAGATATTTTAATGTAGTATCCCAATAAGCAGTAGAGCCATAATCTCAACTTACTTAGACAAAATGCGATAGGAATCAGCCTTTCAAACCGATCACGTACAGTTAAGCTGAAGGACTCTAAGGACTTACGAGGAGAATAATGGCTTATAGCCCCATTTAGGACAAGAATTCTTATTTTGATCTCCATGATTTACTCTACTGCCAACTTGAGTATTGTGCTCTCTCATGTACCGACATTGTTTTTAAATGAAGGTTTGTTACAACTTACTAACTGGTTTAAATGAAGGGGTTCACCACAATCTAAGAACAAGATTGATAAGAATGTGGGGATTTAATCAACACTCGATAATTCAAGAGTTTAATCAACACTCGATAATTCGGGAAATGCTAACTCAAGCATAGCCTTGCTCAAAAAAGGAAAGTTTCACTCTCTATATATATCTTTATACATCTATCTATCTTTGTCTGTCTTTATATTAGTACAAATGTTGCTATTTATAGCAAGTCCAAAACCTTAGTAGCAAAACTGTAAATAAAGTATAAGGCCTTGAACCCTAACTAAAGAATCGAGCTCATAAATAAAATAAAGGAAAAACATGTACAAGAATACAAAACTATGCGTTTTACAGATCTTAGCATGTCTTAGGAGGAATAGTATCCGAATTGGATGGGGTCGGCAGTTAGATGTATAGGTTTGTAAAGAGGTCCCTAACATCTTGTGGAGTTTGGCCGAGACACTAGAGAGGTCGCCCCATAATTACCGAGTTCTGGAATTAGTCGGCACTAGTCTCTCGAGGTCATGACGAGTGGTTCTTTAGTCTTGGGTACTCGGCCTTGTGGTTTCTCGGCTCCTTAGCTAACGATAGAGTTGATGCCGAGTGTTTGTTTTCCTTCCCTTCATCCTTCTAGCTGTAGCTTAGCCTCGGTAAGCATTGATAGGCCTCGACTTGGATATAGTTGGAGGTTGATTCCTATCATTATCATGGGTTTGAAAGGAAGTTGTCCTCAATGTTAAGTGTTGAGCACAGGAGGGGATGCCGAATAAACTTCTCTTCCCTTTTCTCTTTACCATAGGTACCAAGTGTCTCTAGATTTCCTTAACACTCAATGAGGTCAAGCGTTAGCTCTTCCCATCCTACCGAATAGTGTAAGTATTGAGGAAGCCATCTTGGATCACTTTCTAATCATACTCCTAAGGTAAGCCAAGAACTAGGTTTGCAGCATTCATAGGCACGACGTCAAAATCAATATCATCCTCGTATTGTTCGACCTTGAATGCTCTCCGTGCTCTTTTATGCACATGGCTCATGCCCTTATCATTAAACCATTTTAATTCATAGGGTCGGGGATACGGGTAGGTCGACAACTTTATCTTTTCTACTAACTTAGTAGAGACAATATTGGTGTAGCTACCTCCATATACTATTAGGGAATAGGTCTTCCCATTCACTAGGTACGGCATGTGAAATATGTTTTCCCTTTGTCCGAGATTTGCCATCAAGTCAGCTCATGTAGCTATAACCAAGAGTTTATCGAATTCCTCAAGATAGACATCTTCTTCTATCAACTGGTTGTTTGTGCTCTTGTTACTTTAACTCTCGATTTAAGCCTTAGGCCTTTCGCCCTTCAAGACCATGACCCTTTTAGTTAAGCATTGGGACGTAATGTGTCCGTAGCCTACGCACTTAAAGAACTTCACTTCTTAGGCCTTATTGCCGAGTGCCTTCTCTTTCCCGACAATCTTTTTTTAGCATGGGTTGGTTGACTAGACCCTCATTTCTCTATCTTCCTCTCTTGCCTTCTCTATCTTCCTTTCTTGCCTTCTCTCGACATACCTTTCAGGCTCAGGGTTGCCTTGTTAAGGTCGGTTACTTGGCCTTTGATGCCTTCTTCTCCTTTACCTCTCTACTCTTAATGGCAAATTAATTAGCTTGTCAAAAGAGTTGAACGGCTGCAATTGAACTATGTTGATAATGTCGTCTCGAAGTCCATTTAGGAATCTGGCAATGGTGCGATCCTGTAGCTAGGCAATTTCATATCTCGTCATTAAGGTCTTAAACTCTTGCAAATATTCTTCAATTGTATTTTGACCTTGTCTCAAGTGCTGGAAGGCATGGAGCATCTCCTGTTTGAAATAAGTTTGCAAAAAGTGTTAGTTCATCAATCTTTTCATGAGTCTCCAAGTTTTGATTGGCTCTTCTCCTTTAGCATCTCACTTAGTAACCAGCTTATTTTACCAAAGACTTGCATATTCAACAAGGGATAAGGAAGCTAGCTTAACCTTTGCTTAATCATCGTACTCGTAGCACTCGAATAACTTCTCAACTTGGGGAACCCAGTCAAGGAACTCTTCAGGTTGGTTACTTCCATAGAAGGTTAGCATTTTCAACTTGACAGTGTCGAGTCCTTGGCTAGGTGCTCGGGGTTCATCCCTTGCATTCCGAGTTGGTCAATTCTCTTTGGTTCGGCCACTTTTGTTAGAGCTCTGCTCGGCCATGTTCCTTCTTGGCTTTGGCTCTCTTTTTCGAGCTTCTTGATTTGTTTTGGAGTCAACACTCTTTTCATTCCTCTTTCTTGGCATTGGATGGTTTTCTCTTCTCCTCGGCTCAATAGCTCTTCTTAGCTATCTCGCATCATTACAAAGTTCATTGGAACCACTCCTATTAGTGCATGTCCGTTCCCTTCTTTCTTCTTGACCATCATATCTGCGGCCATTGACTAACCCAGTAAGCTCTTGGATAGAGTCGGTGAGATTTTGAATCTAGTATTACAGGTTATCAACACATCTCCTCAAGCTTTCATAAGGATTGTTTCTAGTGTTATTGACACTATCCTCCAACATTCTTACTCATACAGTAATTGACCAAAGAATTGAACAAACAAATAACAACAACCCAAAAATAACCACTACTTGGCTTCTGCAACTACCACCATTGATAAACAACTATTATGAACAATACACTACACTACAGAACAATGATGAATAGAAATGTTAGAACTACAAATCTACTTTGAAGAACACTAGCACACGTGTCTTCCCAAAGCTTTGATACTAATATGATAAGGATCAAAGAGGAAGGAAGAGAAATGGTAATGGATCTGGAAACGAATAGGAATGGGTATTCAAAGAAAATAAGTACGGAGAGCAAGAAGGATTTTGATAGTGAATATGGATAGATATAACTCACCAAGACACAAACATGATCGGGGGGTTTGAGCTCAAAGTAGAGTTTGATATGACTCATGAACACTAACGTGCTCGGGGTTTCAAATGAAGGTTAGATGCAACTTACTAACTGATTCAAATGAAGGGGTTCACCACAATTTAAGAATAAGATTGATAAGAACATAGGGACGATTAAAGAGTCTAATTAACACTTGATAATTCGGCAAATGCTAACTCAAGTATAGCCTTGTTCGAAAGAGGAAAGTTTCACTCTCTTTCTATATCTTTGTACATCTATCTGTCTCTATTTGTGTCTATATTAGTACAAATGTTGTTATTTATAGCAAGTCCTAAACCCTAGTGGTAAAACTGTAAATAAAGTACAAGGCCTTAAACCTTAACTAAAGAATCGGGCCCATAAAAAGAATAAAGAGAAAATATGTACAAGAATACAAAACTATGCGTTTTATAGAACTCAGCATGCTGTTACTTAGCATGTCCTAGGAGGAGTAGTATTCAAATTAGACGGGGTCAGCATTTGGATGTACGGGATTGGGAAGAGGTCCCTAACGTCTCGCGTGGTTTAGCTGAGATACTAGAGAGGTCGGCCCATAATTGCCGAGTTCTGGAATTAGTTAGCACTAGTCTCTTAGGGTCATATCGAGTGATTCTTTGGTCTCGAGTACTCGGCCTTGTGGTTTCTCGGCTCCTCGGCTGATGATAGAGTTGATGCTGAGTGTTTATTTTCCTTCCCCTCGTTCTTTTGGCTGTAGCTCAACCTCGGCAAGCATTGATAGGCTTCGGCTTAGATATGGTCGGAGGCTGATTCCCATAAGACTGATTGGTTGAGGACCAAGTTGATCCAAATCTGATTAGCCCTATCTACATACCTTTCTTTTTCCATCATTTCGTCTAAATTGTATTATATCTTAGAGCGACCAATGACTAGCCACCATGCGACATGTGTTTTTTAGTATAACATTCCAAAAGGATTCTTTACTTTTTTGTATAGAATATTCTTTTTGTCTTTTACCCTTTTTAGATCCATTTATGTTTCCTAATTGTAAATTACCTTTTGGTCTTTTCCATGTATGATTGTAACCTTAGTGGGGCTAGCATATAAACCCCATTTGTTGTTTGTAGATGACATATACTCCTAAATCATCAGACTATAAGTTTCTCTTTTGAGCAACCCTAGTGTTTTCACTATCCTTCTAACTCTTATTTATTTCCTTTACCAGAGTAATAGTAAGTGATCCTATAATTTAGATCAATGAGTTATATTTAATGGATTGATGATCAAGTAGGATTGATGGGTATGTAATATCTAGTCAGTAGTTGTATAAAATTTTGCTAGCATTTTTCTTTCTCTTTCGGTTCATTTATGTTGTGGTGTTACTTTGTGTCTTTGACCTTAGAATGCATCGGCTTCGCTGGTATCAAAGCATAGTTCCAAGAGGGAGCGTATGAAGTTATAGTGAGGTTTTGGTTCATCTTTGCTATTAGTGGTTGCCATGACCTTCCGTAGTTGCTTTAGTTTATTCATTTGAAGTAAGTTTGGAGTTTTGAGCTGTATAGTGGAGGTTCTTGTGTGATAAGTATAGTTCTTGTTCTTACTCTATTTTTCATTATGAAAATAGAACAAGTTCATTTCTATTGAGTTTGAGTGATCTTTAGGTGTTGAAGTTGTTATAGTATGTTAGTTGAACTTTTGAGTAGCAAGGTTATAGTGTTTTCCATTTATTGTGTTGCTAATTTATTCAAAAAAGTATTATACCATGTTAGATTCGAGTGTTCAAGGTATTATTAGTGACCAGAGTAGTGGTGCTCAACCTAATCATAATCATAATGGTAGTAACACTCTAAGGTTAGTTAATGATAAACTTAATAGAGCCACTAATCTTATTAAGAGTGTAGTCACAACGATACAAGTTAATAGACAACAACCCTATGGTGTACAGTACCATAACCTACTATAAAATGTTCTAAAGAGACACTATAGCTAAGGTAATTGACCTAATTACCTAATTCGACCCCTTCGAGCTAGAGAAATAGCAAACCGAGTTGCTAGACAAAGACTGGAGTTGGAAGTGATTGAGGAAGAAGATGAAGAGATAGATGCCAAAGAATATGGAGAAGAAGAAGTGGTTGAATATTACCGAGCACAAGAGCGAGGATGTCGAGCCCCTTGAAGACTTCATAATTTTAAGGTCTAAATTCCACCCTTCAGTGGAAGTGGAGATGCGGGTGAATATTTAGAGTGGGAAGAAAAGGTAGAGAAAGTGTTAGATTGTTATAGATATGTAGATGCTGTTAAAGTGCAACTTGCTACACTTGAGTTCTCTAGATATGTTACCTTATGGAGGAAGAATCTAAATGCAACTAGAGCAAGGGAGGAAAGATAAGGAGTAAGAGCATGGGATGAGATGAAGAGATTGATGAGGGGTAGATATGTGCTTAAGACCTACTTGTAGGATACGTTTGCCAAATTATAGGAACTTTGCTATGGAGGTCGATTTGTTTGATAACTATGTAAGAGAGTTTTAGATGCTTATGATTCGAGTCGATGTGGATGAACCCAAGGCTCATATAGTGTCAAGGTTCATTTCTAGGCTTAAATATGAGATTTGTAACATTGTGGAAGTGTAGAGGTTTTGTACATTAGAAGAGGCAATTAAGATCGCATAAAGGGTCAAAAAGTGGAAGAAAAGTGCTCCGAGCCAACCTGGGCCAACATTTTCCTAAGCTTTAGTTAGTGTCGACCTATTTACACCGAGCTGAGGAGAACTTCTCGAGTAGAGAAGAGAGGTGACCGACTTGATGATAGCCAAGCCGAGTTAAGGTTAGGTTGACCTCGAGGACATATGAAAAAGGATAGACCTTTGGACGAAAGACCAACGAAGTGAAGTGTTTCAAATGCCTAGGTTTCAATCATATAGTTGTTGAGTGTCCAATTCGCCACACGTAGTGTGGCTATTAAATTTGATTACAAAGCACAAGAGCTAGCAGCTACGCATTTCGGGCATAGTTTTGAGGATGAGCCATATTTCTAAAAATGATATAATTGATTCGGATTTTTCTAGTAATATAATATTATTGTAACATCGATTAATCTATTTGAAAGGTTATTTTTTTCTTATTTAATATTAATTATTAATTTTTTTTAAATTTTATTTACAAAACATATTAACTTGGTATTTAAGTAATAAGTTAAGTTATTTTAATAAAATAAATTATATAGATTAAGTTTTAGTATATAAATTATTTATATTGGTCAACATTATAATAATATTATTTTACTAGCGTTATCATAGAAATCTCGATTTCAATCTAATATCCTTTGAGTTGTTGTTGCTCTTGATTAGTACACACATTTTTGTCCTACCAAAACAAAGGTACATGATGAGTGGGATTTCGAATTTTAAAATTATTTTTTTAAAATATAGTCTCTTTTAATTAATAGTTAATATTATAAAAAAATCATCAAATATTATAAAAATTAAGAAAATATTAACTATTGTATTTATAAATAGTTTAGAGTCCTGATGCTCTTAAATTTCCAAAAAATATTGATTTTATTTTTTGAAAAAGGAAATATGTCTAAATGGTTGCCTGGTCAAGACCTTTGAAGTTGACCGTTACGTGTGACTTTGGTTTGCTCAGCACGTACGTCATCGGGCTTGTATTTCCGTACGTCCACGCCTCCATATAAAGTAAACCATGTTCCCCTCCCCTCTATATAAAGTAAACCAATCCCTGACTTCTCATTTCACTATACTATTTTCCAATATCTCACATCGCTCTCGAGAAATCACTTGTGCTAACGCATCTTCCTATTCTTAAAAAACACTCTGTAACTCTCTCACTACCAAAACAATATGTCGCTGGAGAATGAGCATCCTATTAAAGCCTTTGGTTGGGCCGCCAGAGACACTTCTGGACATCTCTCTCCCTTTCATTTCTGTAGAAGGTAAAGGAATATACATATATATATATATATTATATAGATAGATAGATAGGTGCTCATCTAAATTTATTTGTTTATTGAAACTAGATTTAGGGGTATTGGATCATGGTAAAATAGTGATTTTTTTTTTTTTAACAGGGCACCAGGAGGCAAGGATGTTGCATTCAAAGTATTATACTGTGGATTTGCCACTCTAATCTTCATTGTGTGAAGAATGAATGGGGAAATTCTTCATACCCTATGGTCCCTGGGTATTTTGTTTTAATAAAGTTTTATCTTACTCTATTTTCTTCTCTTTTATTTTATTTTATTTTTTCATCAAATTGAATGAGTTTGTTCTCTTAAGCTTATTTTTGCCCCCATACAACACTAGTGTTTTCTTCCCATTGAGTTTTTTTATCATTAAGAGATTCCCATCTCTATGTCTTCTATTCCTGTTAAAGATCTAGGAAGCTAAAAAACAAAAATTCTTCATGTAAAATATTAATTATATTCAAAATGAAAAATAAAATATTGAAAAGGTATTAAATAAGAATAAAATCTTTAGTGGTACTAATATACCATATAAATTAATCAATAGTATGTAAATACTAATAAAATTTAATATATGAAAATTGATATTTTGTTAAAATGTATACTTTTTCATTGTTAAAAGTTAAATTTTATTGATATTTATTTATTTAATGAAATTGCTATTATTATAAAATGAAGAACCTCTATTATGAAGGAATTGATGGAGGAATAATTGTTTTCTATATCATTTTTTAATAAATTTCCATATCTATTCGTTTTACAATAACAATTAAGGAATAGTTTTTAGTTTCTACCAAAAAATTGATTTTGCATAATTATTCAAATAAATTCATCTCGCAAACTATACATGTGTACTAAGTTTGCGTTTCCTTATTTGTAATATGTAAATGTAATTGGTCAAAAAAAAAAAAAAGGAAAAGAAATAACTATTCATGGGTGCGTCTGTCCCACAATTCAAAACATGGTAACTTTTAATTAATTAAGCTAATCTTAGCACAGTTCACCAACCCATCTAGTGACTAGTGGCAGTAATTTAGAATCTTTTTGGTTCTTAATCAGTTATATCATGAAGCAATGCTTGACTGTTCTTCATTATTATCTTTTTATAAGGGAAAAAAAAGTAAAATGAATCTGCTATAACTCACACCGGAATTTTCCAGGCATGAAGTTGTTGGTGTGGTGACAGAAGTAGGAAATAATGTGACTAAATTCAAAGTTGGCGACAAGGTAGGAGTTGGATGCATGGTAGGATCATGCCGTTCGTGCCAAAATTGTGGGGAGGACCTTGAAAACTACTGCCCAAAAATGATTCTGACATACAACAGCAAGTACTATGATGGAACCATGACGTACGGTGGTTACTCCGACTCCATGGTTGCGGACGAACGTTTTGTTGTACGAATCCCTGAAGATTTGCCACTGGATGCGTCTGCGCCACTACTTTGCGCTGGCATCACGGTGTATAGCCCCTTGAGATACTATGGGCTTGATAAACCAGGGTTGCACATTGGTGTGGTTGGTCTTGGTGGGCTCGGCCATATGGCTGTCAAGTTCGGGAAAGCTTTAGGACTTAAGGTTACGGTGATCAGTACCTCTCCTAATAAGAAGCAAGAAGCAATTGAGCATCTTGGTGCTGATTCTTTCTTGATTAGCAAAAATGCACAAGAAATGCAGGTATATATTTTACATTACACTTTGTGTGTTGTTTTTAAAAAGATATTAACGATTACGTTATTGGTAATTGTAAAAATACAAAATAAAAAAATTTTAGTTTATATGCACTTGTTTTTCTTTTTTTTTTTTGATATAAATTTATTATATAACATACGCAACAATATTCCAATATAATTCCATGTGAAATCACAGGCTGCTTTTGGGACAATGGATGGTATTGTAGATACAGTGTCAGCATTACATGCTCTTCAACCTTTGCTTGGTCTTTTGAAGAGCAATGGGAAGCTTGTTTTGGTTGGTGCACCAGAAAAACCCCTTGAGGTGCCTGCATTTTCTTTAATAATGGGTGAGCACATATGTATTTTCTTCTACAACATTTCTTTTCTTTTTAATCGATTGATTAACATTTTGGATGTCGATTTCGATCACTAGAACATGACTAATGATCTTATTTTATATGATTTTCACTTCTTAACCTGTAAATGTTATTTTAAAATTGAAATACATGTTGCAGGTAGGAAACTTGTGGGAGGAAGTTGCATTGGGGGAATGAAGGAGACTCAAGACATGTTGGACTTTGCTGCAAAGCACAACGTAACACCAGACATTGAAGTGATTCCCATGGATTACGTGAATACCGCCATGGAGCGTCTTCTAAAGGCGGATGTCAAATATCGATTTGTCATCGACATTGGGAAAACATTGAATTCTTCCGTGTGAAATCTATGCAATTTTGGATGTGCAATCTAGGAGATATCAAGATGATGCTAAGAGGATATCATTAGTCTTACTTTACCATCTTTATTAGTTGATCAGTACGTGATCTTTTGAAGAGTGTATTATCGCATGTGAGTTATCGTTTATATTGGAATAAATTATATTATCTTTTGGTGATATATTAATTTTATTTTTCCCTTAAATTTGTTGTCCTTGTCTTGGTTACATCTAGGTTGTTGGGTGCAAGACAATTTGTTGAAATATGAAGATAATGAACTAGAAGTGGAAATAGGCCTGTTTAGCTTTAACCAAAATGAAGAGGCGTCAAAATTGGCACATTGTGCCACTAACCTAGATTTAGAAAACTTTATAAGCAATTGTGCTTCGAAACTAAGCCCAAAAAAATAAAAATAAAAACTAAAATCCATGGGAGCTTCAATTCTAAGGACTTAGAGACTTAGAGACCACATTCTAAGGAAAGCAAGCTTTTGTATTCTTTAACTCCTATGCTTATTCAAATTGCAAATTTGTTTTTAACAAACCCCCTTAATTTACAATTTTATTATATTTTCTAAATGCTCAAATTTCT
Organism: Lumnitzera littorea; assembly: GCA_024138015.1. NCBI lineage: Eukaryota > Viridiplantae > Streptophyta > Magnoliopsida > Myrtales > Combretaceae > Lumnitzera > Lumnitzera littorea. The sequence continues at coordinate 41,985,445 of JAMXBB010000009.1, forward strand.
AGGTTTATCATCGTTAACTTTGATACATATTTCTAAAAGGTCCACATTTGTATCAAGTGATTGAAAAATACATGTTGAATTTGACCTTATTATTCCAAGTTTCTTATGTAATGATTTTACAACTTGGTCCGGTCATGAGAAAGAGCTTTTGTCTTGATAATAATTGAAATATTATCACTAAAGATATATGTGGATGCTTTACTTAGATTTAAATATAATAAAATTCTTCTTATCCTATCTACTTTGCATGTGCCTTTGTGGTGAAATATATATTGCGCTAGATAATCATCTTTGTACTATCTTTTGCATTTTTGATGACATGAAGTGATTTTTTATCTTGTATAAAAAACATATCAAGACGTGCTTTTCTATTCTTCGATTGATCCAAACCAGTCGCTATTTTATAGAATTGATGCCACAACATTTAATGCCTCAAATATCATAGTATCCTCTTAGTTCCTTCATAATGTAGTTTGTTTGGATTTTGTATGAATCTCAAAGTCAAGCTTACTAGGTAGATAACATCTACTTGACAAGTAAATTAGTGACTCGACCAAATTTTTAGATATCTATCCATCTACTTTATTGTTGCATCTTTTGAATATAGTTTTTCATTTATATCATGCACTTAAGTATTATGTTGTAACAATTTCGACAAGTAACCTACCCTAATATAGAGTTGGCCTTATAGTTGTTATCATATAATTAGTCTACACAAGGTGAACATAACTAAATTGCTTTGAAGCATTCACTTTAACATATTTTCATATTTAAAACTTTTACATTAGTTTTTCAACTTATATATAAGCTGAGTTTATATTTACAATAAAACTAAAATACCGTATTGTTTTACTTGTTACAACTAGTAATCGAAACCAATTGGGTTATATAAGGTGATCCAATTGATTTCCCAAATGACTAAAAGGCCATCCAAAAGAAACAAAAAGGAAATCAGCCTAAAAAAGCCAAAAGTCTAGCAACTTCTTCATTAGTCCTCACTTTCTTGCTTGAAAGCTACTTGCCTAAGGATAAGTATACCATTGCTTCTCTAGCTGTTGATTTGTAAAAAAAATCTATAAGGATGTGAACAACCATTACTCCATAAGAGGGATGGAGAAATAATAATATCTAAACAAATACAAACTTGGTTGTTAAGCAGTTAATTAGATGTAATGCATGATCAAACAAATACCATTGCATTATGTTGTGTGGCCATCATAAGATTAGTATCATGTAATATTGCTTCTTTAGGAAATGCCTTTTTTGTCTTTTTTTCCTTTAGGCAAGTTGCCCTAGTTTGTGGGTATAAATACCCTTGTACTTGTAGTTATAAGATATCAAATAATCTTGAATACACTTTTAAGTACCTTTTTCCTTACATAAACATTGTTGTTTACTCTTGGTATCATTCTTATCCTTTCCCTTAAGCAAGGTTAAGTGGTGAGTAATCTCATTGGACCAATTCGTGTGTTACATCAAATTGTGCTATAAGTCTTCAGAAGTTCCATTAGTGCGTCATATCCTCTAGAACTATTCATGGGTTTTGTTTACTATTTTCATCCTTTGTTTTCACCTTTTCGCACCTTTCCCCATTGACACTTTTCGAGCTTTCTACAACCTCGGACTCATTCAACGATCGGCCTTGTCCGTTCTTGGTCATGGTTTGTATCATCTTGGTATCAAAGCAGAGGTTTTGTGTGAGTTGTAATTAGTTCTCCTTAAGTTTTATTACACTTTGTTTTGCGTGTGCGAAAGAAAGCAAGTTACTATATTCACTTAACTACTATGTTGTTAGTTGCTTACTCTCTAAAGTGTTTGTTTGAATTTCAATTTATGAAGGAAAAATGATAGATCCAAGTAAGAATGTTAATGTTGGTGATGATAGTGGAGTTGTCCAACATGGACGATAATCTCAGGGAACTCCTAGAAGTACTGACAAGAGACATGATGATGTAGCTAACCTTTTGGTCGATTTGACTTGACTTGTTCATGCCTTGTCTTACTAAGGCTACGTAAAACACTCTACAAGCTGCTTAACCTATTAGAGGTCAAAACCTAGCTCGACCATTTCGAGGTAAAGGAGTTGGCAGACGAGTAACGTAAAGGATAGACTTGAGAGAGCTAGATGAGGAGGAAGAAGAATATTTTGAAGAGGAGCATGTACGAGTCCCCAGAGCATTCGACTATGTGAAGCTTCGGATTCCGAGTTTCAATGGATTTGGGAATGTTGACTAGTATCTACATCGAGAAGAGAAGGTGGAGCATGCGTTTGACTATTACCAATATGAGGATTACGAGAAAGTGAGGACTGCTGCTATTGAATTTTTTGGATATGTCGCCATGTGGTGAAAGAATTTTCAGGCCATGAGAAGAAGTGAGAGGTACCGAGAGATTAATACTTAGCTCGAGATGAATAGGGTGCTTAGAAATAGATTCATGCCGAAAATATATCTCTAAGATACTTTCATACGGCTTTAGGAGCTAAGACAAGTAGGCCGAACTATTGATGAATACATTCAAGAATTCTAAATGCTTATAATAAGATGTGAAGTGGAGGAACCACTTAACCGAATAGGTTTAAGGTTTGTCATTGAGTTGAGAGGAGACATTTGAGACATTGTGGAACTCCAATGATTTGATATAATGGATGAAGCTGGTAGGATTGCCTAATGGGTAGAGAGGCAAAGAAGAACTTGAGTAGCGACTAGAGCGCTGACTAGTCGGCCTGGATAGGCAAGTAACTAAATACTATTGAGTATCGAGCCAAGAAGTAGGATAGATGTTGGAGTCGAGTAGAAAAGCCAGCCAGAAGATGTAGTGTCGACTCGAATGTATGAGAAAGGGTAACGGTTTGGTAGGAAGACTAGCCAAATCAAATGCTTCAAGTGCCAGGGGTTCGGACATATGGCTGCTTAGTGTTCGAATCGAATGACAATGGTCATTAAGGGAGATACCTTGAAGTTAGACGTAGAGAGTATGGATGAGGAACCTAAGGAGTAAGAGGTTCCTGCCGAGAAAGAGTTGATTGAGGAAGACATGTATGCTGAGGACTTGGACCAGCTACTTATGGTTGTCCGATGTACTATAAGCATGGAACCTTCACGAAAGGAGGAGCAGAGAGAGAAATTATTTTATATCACGTACAAGGTAAATGAATAGACATGCACCCTCATTGTAGACAATGGGAGCTACACCAATGTGGCATTAGCCGACTTAGTCTCAAAATTGGGGTTGTCAACTATAGAACATTCGAAGCTATATAAGTTGCAATGGTTAAGTAACAAAGGAGCATTATACGTCACTCAATAAGTACTACTACCGCTCACTATTGGCAATAACTCCAACCAAATTCTTTGCGATGTACTGCCTATGTGCGTATCTTATGTGTTGTTAGGAAGATTGTGGTTGTTTGATAAGAGATTCATCCATAATGGTTCTAGGAATACCTATATGTTTGAGAAGGATGATTGGAAGATCATGCTGAATCTGATGCCGCTGAGAGAGGTTCATAAGTTATAGATAAAACTTGCTCGTGGATTAGAGAAAGCTTTGGTGATGAGTAGAACTAAGCTTCAAGAGGCCATTAACACCAATGAGTTGACCCTCCTGTTGGTCAAGCAATTATTAGAAATGAAAGAGCGGAATGATTTACCTCAAGAGGTAAAGGAACTGTTGGATGAATATGATGACTTGTTTTTAGAACAATTGCTAGTAGGATTGCCTCTAACCCAAGGCATAGAGCATTACATTGACTTAGTACCCAGCGCTATATTGCCAAATAAGCCAGCTTATTGCATGAATCCTGAGCAAGCTTCTAAGCTTCAATGTCAAGTCAATGAGTTGCTAGAAATAGGATACGTAAGAGAAAGTCTCAGCCCTTGTGTTGTGCCTACACTTCTAGTGTCGAAAAAGGATGGAACCTAACAAATGTATGTTGATAGCCAAGTCGTGAACAAAATCACGATCAAATACAGGTATTTGATCCTGAGGCTAGAAGACATGTTAGATGAACTGAGTGGAGCCAAAATTTTTAACAAGATTGATCTCAAATCTGGCTACCATCAAATTCGCATGAAGCTAGGAGACGAGTGGAAGACTGTGTTCAAGACTCGACATAGACTATACGAGTGGATCGTCATGCCCTTTGGCTTATCGATTGCTCCAAGCACCTTTATGAGACTTATGAATCATGTGCTAAGACATCTCATTGGAAAGTATGTCATGGTGTACTTCGATGACATCCTGATCTACTATGTCAATGTACCGAGTCACTATAAACGCATTAGAATAGTCTTAGATATCCTTCGTGCCGAGAAACTATTCGGTAATTTGAAGAAATGTTGCTTCTACTAAGAGGAAGTGGTATTCTTGAGCTATGTAGTTAGTAGAGGAGGCTTGCGAGTCGATGATGTGAAGATTCAAGCAATTGTTGAGTAGCCGACCCTTATTACTTGTGTCAACGTGAGAAGTTTCCATGGATTGGCTTCGTTTTACTAAAGGTTCATCAGGAACTTTAGCACCCTCATCGCGCTACTAACTGAATTAATGAAGAAAAACACTGACTTTTGATGGAGAGAAAGGGAAGAGAGGAGTTTTGCTGAGATTAAGAAGAGATTGACCTTCAACTTAGTGTTAGTGCTACTTGACTTTGACAAAATTTTTGAGCTAGAGTGTAACACGTCAGGCATTGGAATAGGCGCTATCTTGATGTAGGAAGGCCAATCAATTGTTGTCCACAGTGAGAAGCTTCGAGGATCCTAGCAAAATTACTTTGTGTATAACAAAGAGCTCTTGGCACTAATCCGTGCACTGTAAGCATGGTTGTACTATTTACTTTCGAGAGAATTTGTCATATATACTGATCATGAGTCATTACGGTACCTCCAAAGTCAGACTAAGCTATCCAAGCGACAGGCAAGATAGGTTGAATTCCTTGAAGGATTCAATTTTGTGATCAAATACAAGCAAGCAAAGAGTAACATAGTTGCAAATGCTCTATCGAGGAGGCATGTACTCTTATCAGAATTGCAAGACTAGACTGCTTGGTTTTGCAAGTATTAAAGAACAGTATTCCGAGGATTCACACTTTGGACTAATAATTTCAAGATGCATGGATGGGAGAACAGTGAACGAGTATTATGTACAAGATCGCTATCTGTTCCAAGGAGGAAAATTGTGTGTAACGATTTGTTCCTTATGGGAATTATTAATTAAGGAAGCCTACGATGGAGGACTCTCTAGACATTTTGGAGAGAGAAGGACTTGTGAACTAGTGAATGGTTGATTCTTTTGCCCGAGAATGCGAAGAGATGTACATCGAGTAGTCGAAAGCTATGTTTTGTGCAAAAAGGCCAAGTGTCGAGCTGAACAAGGGAAGGCGATGCCTCTACCTATTTCGACAAGGCCGTGGATTGGACTAAGCATAGACTTTGTTCTTGGACTATCGAGAACTACTCGAGGAAAAGAATCTATAATGGTTATTGTAGGTCGGTTTAGTAAGATGGCACATTTTGTATCCTATATCAAAACTAACGATGCTTCAGCTATTGCTTCTCTTTTCTTACAGGAGATTGTATGGATACATGGCATGTTGAGGAATGTAGTCTTTGATAGAGACCCAAAGTTCTTAAGTCATTTTTTGAGAACCTTATGGCATTGGCTAGGAACTAAATTACTCTTCAGTATCTCCTGTTACCCCTAAACTAATGGCTAAACAGAGGTGATTAATCATACTTTTGATTCATTGCTCTAAGTTGTAGTAGGCAAGAACTTGGTCGATTGGGACGTCTACCTATCAGTGGTCGAGTTTGCTTACAACCAAACCATACATGACACCACCAAGTAGACCCCCTTCGAAGTGGTTTATGGATTCAATCTTGAGTTGCCCTTTGACTATGCCCCTATACCTGTACCTATGCAAGAGGACCTCGACGCCTCGATTAGGGTACAATCCCTTTAATACATCTATGATAAGGTCACTTGGCACATCGACTAGGTTATTAGAAGAATGCATGAAACAACCAAGGGTTGGTTGGCAAAACAATTTCAGCTAGGAGACTTGGTATGGCTACACCTTAGAAAGGAATGGTCCCTGAACAAAAGGAGAAACAAATTAACTATAAGAGCGGAAGGACCTTCTAAAATCCTCTAGAAAATCAGTAACAACACGTATAGGTTGGAACTGCTTGAGGACTATGGGGTTTCTGATGCCTTCAACATCACCAACCTCAGTCTATATCACCTTGATGGAGGATTAAGCGAATACCATCCGGATTTGATCCTAAATCTAAAACAACCTGAAGGGAATGATAGGAATCAAGCTACGGGGCCCCCAACTCGCAGTTGAGCTAGAGGACTAGAGGAGCTAGCACAACGAATCCTTATGCTCCAACTAACCCTTATTGAGGTTGAGTACCTCCTTGCTAAGTCACCTCTAATGTCATGCTGTATGATCGCCCATTATTGTGTAGTATACCGAGTTAATGATTACTCTCTATTGCTGAGTTGTCCAATTACTTGTCCTCTTCCTTACCGAGAAGTTAAGAGAGAAAGACCAGACTAACTAGGCCATCCTTGCTCAAACAAACCCATCTGTCTGTACTTTTTGTCCACATCTACTAATAACCTCGCTAATGCAGCATTGCCATGTATATTGTATCATGTGTAGAATCTGTAACACTAGTGATTGTTTTCCTTGTATATTCACTTTTACTCTTTGTATCATATAACATTAGTTTTATAGGAAATATCCTTTTTGTCTTTTCCCCTCTGGGTAAGTTGCTTTAGTTTATAGGTATAAATATCTCTGTACTTGTAGTTATAAGATATCAAATAATCTTGAATACACTTTTGAGCACCTTCTTCCCTATGTAAACACTATTGTTTACTCTCGACATCACTTTTAATTGTTTCCTTAAGCAAGGTTAGGAGACGAGTAATCTCATTAGACAAATTTGTGCGTCACATTGAATTGTGTCGTGAGTCCATGGAAGTTCCATTGGTGCGTCATATCCTCTGGAGCTGTTTGTGGATTTTACTTACTATTTTCATCCTTTGTTTCACCCTTTCGTACCTTTCCCCATTAACTCTTTTCAAGCTTTCTGTAAGATTGGACTCATTCAGCGACTAGCCTTGTTTGTTCTTGGTCATGGTTCACATCGAACCTTTTGATAGAGTCTCTAACATAAGTGTTACGCTCTGAATGGGTAGAGTCGTAACAATCCCACTGTGTAGACTAATATAAGATAGAAGTTGACCTCATAGCCATTATTATAAATATAGCCTATATAAGGCGAACATGACTCAACTAGGTTAAAGCATCCAGTATGGTACCTACTATAATTAGAACCTATGTTATTTTCATTTAAAAATATACCAGAAATTCTAGAACACAGACTTTTAATACTTCACTTATATACATAACCATATTCATAACAAAAGATTACATTTTCTATAGAAAACTCCCATAAGTTACACATTTTGACACATATATGTATAGACTTTACTAGAAAACTAATGGTCGTCCAAGGAGACCAGTTAGTTTTTTCAGAAGACCTAGACTTCAAACGGTGATCCAGTTCAGTAGCCTTTATACATCTTCCCATTCTCCAATCCCTTGTGTACTCACTTGTGGTTAGGTATAAAGTTACATCTTTACTTCTAATCGGTACCTACAATAGAATCCAGAGGGATGTGAGCGCAATTAGCTCAATAAGCGGAATGAAGATAAAAGAGTATGATATAAACAAAAACAATGTTATTAATTATAATGAAATGCAATGCAATCAATCATATGTAACATTGTATAATGTTTTTGGTTTATTATGAGGTTAAAGAAATTTCATCTACTTTAACTTAGATTGAGGAGTTTTAACATGACTTAAATTAGATCAAACCTAAGCTTGTGTAATAGAGAACAAACTTCTCCCTAGACTACCTTTGAACTGCAACCCTTAACCTTACCGCGACCTTCTCTCTTGTTAATTAGTTCGACTAAGGGTAGAAAGAGGACCACTTTTACCATTCTCATAGAAGGAGTTAGTATTTGGTCTGAAATACCTAATCATTTCCCCTAATGGCTTATTATGCATGTCTAGTAAGTTATTGGTCAGATTTCTATTAGTTTTATTTAAAGGTGACTAAACAAGTTCAAATAAACCAACAATATAGAATCATGTAAAGTAGCATGCTAAGGAGCTTAACCCCCCATCATAATACAGCGTGTCAACTGCATACATAGCATGCACATAGGCAACTATGTTACAACCACAAACAAAAACACTCTTTAGCCTCCAAATAATTTAATGTAGTATCCCAACAAGTGCTAAAACTACGATCCTAACTTATTTGAACAAAACGCCACGTGCTCCTAAGTGTCACATACATGGTCTTCATTATTGATCCCTAATAATTAATATATAGCTTCAGTTTTCAATTACTATATGAAGTTAGAATTTACTTCTAATATTAAGGTTATTTACAATATGAGTTAAGTAAGTTCTTTGGTTAGGTATTAAGTTTTAGTTAAGTTAGATAGTTCGAACCTAGTTTTTTACTAAGGTTCAGACTTCTTATTATAAATTAACTTTTTGTTTAAGAAGTTTTTGACTTCAAAATAGTTATAAAGTTCAAGTATAAACTACTTTTTTACTTAAATAAAATTTTTAGTGTATTTAAGTTATTTACTACCCAACTATATCCTGACCTACTTTCTAACATAGTTTTCGACCTATTATTAGGTTCAATTTAAAAACTACGAATCACGGATCGAACCATAAATCAAACCAAATTGAATTGAATCGAAAAAATAGTTTTTTAATGAACCATTTGTTCATGGTTCCGTTTAGTTATATATAAACGATTTGCGATTTGGTTCGAGAAAGCAAGCCAAACCAAACTGTTTTGAACTAAAAATAATTTCATGCAATTGCTTAATTATTTTTTTCATCAATCTTTATGGATTTCATTAAAATTTTCATATCTTTTTCTCCTTTGTCTTATTTTTGGGTAAATTATTAAGAATAAGTTGAGTAAGTTCTATTTGAAATTTTACATTTATAAATTTCCCTTTTCTAAATTGTCATTTTCTTATATGTTTTCAAATCAAATGTCTCATCTTATTGCTTTTCATGTATCTCTTATTTCTTTTCTAGTTTTTAGTATGTCACTCTTGGTTTCTTTGTATTTTTTTTTTTTTTATGAGCAGTTTTACTTCTCCCTCTTTGTTGTTTATTCCTTAGAATAGAATTTCTTATCATCGTTCAATTAAGTTAAGTTTGTTAAAATCTTGTGCAACTTTTTACTAAGTATCATTACATATGATAAATCTATGAGGAATTATTTGGAAATATATTAAAGTTCAATAAAAAGGAAAACATGTTATTGGAGATAAAAATATTTAGCAAAAATTTGACATAAACGGTTCTAACTGAACCGAACCGATTTTAATTAGGTTCGATTTAAAAAAAAAAACCGAATTGTTATATTAGATTCGATTCGGTAAAGGAGGGTAAGGGGGTGAACTATACCGAACCGAACTACACCCACCCCTAATTACTACATCTTAGTAATTCACATAAACTCCAATTACTTAAGTTTCCAAAACTCCAATGCCCTACATTATCATCAAATATAAACTAAATAGCATAATCAATTGCACCCATTCCCTATTTTACCATCAATTAAGTCACAATTGTATGGAAACATAGAAAAAATTGCCTTTAAACCACCAAATTCTTGTTTTCCACTTGAAAACCATCATTTTTAAGCTTAGGATTGTAGACATCTCATTTTTGCTACTCTTTATTTTAGGATTCCTTTCTTTTTTATTTTTTAGGCCATGTTTAAAAAAAATTAATTATTTTTGAAAAATTAAATAATTGAAAAAAAATGAAATAAATTAATAAATAAATAAAAAATACAAAGTGTTAATAGTGTTCAACTTAAGTTGAGTCAATTAGTCAATTTAGGGTTAGAGTAGACAATAGTTGAAGATATACGTGCGATTTAATAAATTCCGAGTCTTTACATAATTGAGTTTTATTAGAAAAAATATTTTTTAAAATAGTTCAGTAGAATATAAATTATATTTTTTTTATTCAATTTATATTAGGCTAATAAAATAGACTCAAGATTTATTAAATGGGTTAACATATGTATTTTAAGCTATATTAAAAGTTCGTGATTAATTTAAAACAAGTTGGATTGAGTTGGACCCAAGATAGAAAGTCCAAATAGAATGTAGGGTTTCTAGGACTTGAGAGTAGATTGGATTAAATCTTAAAGGAATGATTTAAGAAAACTAATAAATCTAAATTAGGTATTATCGTATCCTATGAATATTAGATTTGTTAAGATTGAATTCTCACTAAAAAGATTCAAAATTACTCATTTATAAATAGAGGACTTCAACTTTAAAAAATCACAATTACACCTAGACAATTTTCTTGACTTTCGCACACAACTCACAACACACAATCCTACTCATTATATGTCCCACTCTATCGTACCAAATCCAACAGACACACGTTCATGTATCCTTTGCACATTCTATAAGTGCATAACACATACACAAATTCTACTCCTACCTTACATGTGTCTAGCTACACACAATGTCCAACATAGCAACACTGTCTCACGTACATAAGTTTTACATATAGCACAGTCCAACACATACCAACAATAACATGCAGTCCACAACAGCTCGACTTAGCAATCTACAACAACAGTAGCTCTACGACACCTTAGCTCCAAGACCTATGTAATCTTTCTTCCAAATTTGACATGTTTGAGTGAGTTTTCTTTTTTTTTTTTAATTTATTTTATCTATTTATTTATTTAGTTAATAATGTTATTTTGTCTTTTAGTGTAGTTTTTTTTTTAGGAAATAGATGTTACACCAATTACATCACACCTTTTTTTTTTTATAAAAAATCACATTTTAGATATATTGCATCTTCTTTTTCATAAAATTTCATTTTTTTTTATAAATTTTCATTTTTAGATATAATTGTATATTTTTTTGAGGATTCATATCTTTAACAAAGATATATATCAAAATTGCATCATTTTTTTTTTATAAAATTTCATTTTTAGATATAGTTGCATCTTTTTTCCAAGATTCATATCTTTAATAAGCATATGTATTAAAATTGCATTCCTTTTATAAAATTACATTTTTAGATATAGTTGCATATTTTTTCTAATATTCATATCTTTAATAAAGATATGCATCTCAATTGCATTTTTAGATATAAATACATATCTTTTTCGAGATTTATATCTTTAGTGAAGATATGTATATAAATTACATATCTTAGTAGATTCGTATAAATCTTGCATTTAGAGTTTTTGAAAAATAAATCTTTTTGACACGTAGAGGTTTTTTTTTTAATAATAAAAATCTTAATTGGAATCTTTTCAAAAAATTTTGTTAGTTAGGTTTTTTTATAAATAAATTCATGAATTTATATCTTTTTAGTTTTTTTTTAAAATAATAAATCGTTAAATAATGTAAATCTAGCTCAACTTTCAAATTAAAAAGAATCAACTTAGTAAATCTTTTTTTATAAAAAAATAAATAAAATTGCATTGGTTTGATCTTAATTAGTGGATACATTGGTATATTCAAGGCAACCATAAAAAAAATGTAAGCTTTTTTTTTTTTTTGAAAATTACTAATAAAAAATATTAAAACTTCGTTTAAATTGCATTTTGTATATTTTTACATATTTTGAAATTTGAGAAAAATTATAAAATAAAAGCCTATTAGTTAGTTTCTTTGAATTTTTAGATGATAACTTAGTCATAATAAGTTAGTCTTCGAGCTTAGATTTTTAGGTTAAACTTTTTAAAAAATTAACTTCTTAGAATACTTATAGATTAGTGGCTAAATTAGGGCTTTCCCATCCAAAAAACCCTAATTTGATGTTTTACTAGTTTAGCTAGTCGGTGAATCCAAGTTATTTTTCAAAATATTTTTTAAACACATTTTTTTAGAAAAATGTTTTTTCCTTAATTGTATGTCAAGTAATCTATATTAAGTTGGCTAAACTTAGTATATGTTAAATTAAGGAAATCTAAAATAGGGCTCGACAATGATAAATCACTTTAAACTACTACATGTAAGTGAATATAAGTTATATCATTGCTTTATAAAGAATTGATCTAAGTCCTTAATAGAACAACCTATCCTAATTAGGGTAGAATGAAAATTTCCAAAAATTCTAAGGACTCAATTTTAACAATCCAACCATATAACATTAAAATCAACATGTTAGGAATATACCATAAAATTTTAAGTTAGAACTACATGAATTAGATTTTCAAAAACCCAATTGAAAATCAGTGTGCATGATATGTTTTTCTTATGGTCTTTATGTTAGGACTCAAAATTTTGAAAATTTAGTTTGAAATTCAAATTTCTCATGAAAAAATACTTTAGAAAACCAACTTTCAAAATTTTTGGAAGATGTTTTCCCTAATTTTAGTTAAAACTGAGAAAATTGGCAACTCACCGAAACTTAAGCTACGGCTACCTGGGTAGTGGCTGGTCCTTTAAGTAGTGTTTTGATTCCATACCTAAGTGTTGCTCCTCCTTGAGAACTTGTTATCCTATCCTTATAATATAATTTTCTAAATTTTATTTCTTCTCTTTCTCTCTCTGCTTTTCTTTCCCCAGAATTTTCCTAGAGCTCAAATGATCAAAACTTTCATTCATAAATGTAAATTGAGTTTTATAAGAGGCTTTGAGAGTGTTTCGATTTTTTTCTCTCCATATGTTGCATATATTAGTGAGCTTAGGTATCCTAACATGTGTTTAATTCCTCAATCTTTATATAGCTAATGATTGCCATGCTAAAAGAAATGTCCCTTGGTTGTCTACTAATTTTTATTATCTTCCCACATTTTATTGATTTATTTAGTGAATTTTTACCCAATTATGGGTATATTGATAACTACAAGTACATATATCTACATATTAATTATACTCAATATGCATATATGTCTTTTATATATTATTTTATGTACAACATTAATTATATTGCTCCTATAATTTATTTCTAAGTGTTTCTTAATTTTCAGAGTCTAATTCATACATTATCGATAGTTATATAATGACATAGTAAATTCTCACTATTCTAATTATATTTTTAATATTTTATTTTATTTTTGAATTCCAAACCTATGGGAACTCTTTGACTAATATTACTAAGCCCCTCTTAGATTTTGATCCTAATTAGATTACCTTTCTGAACGCTCTAAATTAACTATCAAATGTACTTGTATAATTACAAGTATCACATTTCTACCCCCTTTCAAAAAAGTTTTGTCCTCAAAACTTTCAATTTAACTATTATACAATTAATAATTACTCACATTTTAATGAAATCTTATTATTTACTCATCTTTCTAAAAAGTTATGGGTAGTGATTCTTCATTACCTCCTTTGGCTCTTAGGTTGTTTCTACTCTCAAAGCACTACCCAACTGAACTTTTACATATTTCATCTCATGATTCTTCAGCTTTTAAATTTGATTTGATAATACCTTAATTGGTTTCTTCTCAATTGTATAATCTTTCTATAGGTCCATTGGTTTTAATTCCACAATCTCTTGCAAATCCTTTATGAATTTCCTTAACATTGGCACGTGGAAAACATCATGATACCTTGCTAAACTTAGAGGTAAAGCAATTCTATATGCCACATCTCTAATTCTCTCTAATATTTTGAATGGTCCAATAAATTGATGACTTAACTTCCCTATAGTACTGAATCGTTTAAATCCCTTAAAAGGACTTATTTTCACATATACACGATCTCCTATTGCAAATTATGTAGGTTTTCATTTCAAATTAGTCCAACTCTTATAGTGATCTTATGTGACTTTCATCCTTTTTCATATTGCCTTTACTTTTTCATTTGTTTGATGAATCATGTTAGATCCTATCATCACGTGTTTGTCACTTTCCCAATATAGTGGCGATTTACATTTCCTTCTTTATAATGCTTCATAAAGAGTCATTTGTATAGTTGCTTGATAACTATTATTATAAGTAAATTCCACTAATGGTAAACATTGATTCTAATCACCACCAAAATCTAAGATACATCCTCCCAATGTATTCTCTAGTATCTGAATTACCCTTTCTAACTGACCATTTGTCTAAGGATGATAAGCCTTACCAAACTGTAACTTATTTCCCAAAGATCGGTGTAGACTTTCCCATAACATAGATACAAAATGGGTATCTCTATATGAGACAATACTTATTCGTACACCATACAATCTAATAATCTCTTGCACATATAATTGAGCCAACTTTACCATTGAATCACTAGTTCAACAAAGTAAGTAATGAGCACTTTTCATTAACCTATCCACAATAACCTAAATTTAATCATAACCCGCTCCAGTTCTTGGAAGTCTTACTACAAAATCTACAGTAACATGATCCTACTTCCACTAAGGTATTTCTAATGGTTGCAATAATCCACTAGATCTTTGGTGTTCAACTTTCACTTGTTAACATGTAGTACATCCTGATAAATATTGTGCTATCTCTTTTTTCACACCTTTCCACCAAAATAATGATTTCAAATAACAATACATTTTGCTTCCACCAAGATGTAAAGTATAACTAGTAATATGAGCTTCATCAATAATCTCCATCTTTAGCTTTGCATCTTAAGATATACAAATCCTATTCTTGTATCTCAACACTTACTTCTCATCTATTCAAAAATCTAGTACATCTCCTGTTTTCGATCTTTTTTTCACTTCCTTTAAATTCAGATCTTCATCTTGTTGAGACTTGATTCGTTCCATCAAAATCGGTTGTACTATTAAATTCAATAATTGTACCTTTGTTTCATGCCATCTAAATCCAATCTCTTACTTTTGAAATTCCTATATTAACTTCTATTAAGAAGTAAGTAGTAAATCCACTTTCTCACAGTTCTCATGACTTAATGCATCTGCTACTACATTGGCTTCGCTAGGATGATAATTGATTGTCAAATCATAATCCTTAGTTAGTTCTAACCATCGCTTATGGCTTAAATTCAACTCCTTTTTTAGTAAAGAAATAATTTAAGCTCTTGTGATCTATGTATCACAATGCTAACCATATAAGTAATGTCTCTAAATATTTAGAGCAAAAACCACAACTGCTAACTCAAAATCATGCATCGAATAATTCTTTTCATGTGGCCTCAGTTGCCTTGATGCATACGCCACTACTTTATCATCTTACATTAATACATAGCCCAATCCACTTTTAGAAGCATCACTTTATATGGTTTAGTTGGATCTGGTAGAACAAGTATCAAAACTGAGATTAGACCATCCTTTAACTCTCAGAAACTTTGTTTACATTCGTTACTCCATTGGAATTTAAAATCCTTCTATGTCAATCGTGTTAAAGGTATCACTATATTAGAAAAGTCTTTTATAAAACATTTGTAGTAGCCTGCCATTCCAAGGAAACTTCTTACTTTATATATTGTAGTTGGTTGCTTCCACTTAACTATATCCTTAACTTTCTTAGGATGAATTGATATTCCTTCTCCTGACACTATATATCCCAAGAATGAAATTTTATCTAATCAGAAATCATATTTACTTACTTTAGCATACAACTTATGATACCTCAACTCTTGTAATGACAATTGCAAATGTTCCGCATGCTCTTCTTTTGTTCTTCGAATAAATTAGAATATTATAAGTAAACAAACAACAAATTTATCCAAAGATGGATGATAAATTCAATTCATTAAATCTATAAATACTATGGGCGCATTAGTTATACTATTAAAAGACTAGAATCATTACAAGTTAAGCTATGCAGTCGATCATCTACTGGTTCTATTAACCATTCGAACCCTTAGATATTGATATCTCTTCATAAGAATTCCATCCACTCGTTCCTTTTCTCTAACTTCTTCTTCTTCTTTCACTTTCTCAAAATATGAACTCAATACTACGAGTTTAAAGTTTTAAGTTTCTCGATAACTTTGTAAAGTGTATCCTCATCCTGCATATTATCGTCAATAACTCTCACTTCAAGCTCTACCTCATTAATTGCTACAAAAGGGTCTTCCCCATTCATTTCATTACTTCTTGTCGTACCCTCTAATATAGGTTCTAAGATACCTTTTGCCTTCGGTTCTTCATCTTTTGGGTCCTCTTCCTCATTTACACCTATATTCTCTTATACATTTTGGGTTAGATTTTGTGGTGGCTCATTAGGGGGTCCAAGTTGCAAAGATACTTCTATTCCTACATTTTATATAGCTAGAAATCTAATAAACTTGTCAATAATACCAGGTGGATAGTTCCTAAAGATTTAATGAACACAAATAGATACTTGGTCAAAATCAGGTGGATAGTTTTTACTTAGTTCCACAATAGTTGGAAAATACAAATTGGTAACATCATAGACAATATTCCTTTTTGTTGCAAGTGTCTTTTCTAAAAAGTTGCTATTATAGTATACTCATTATACACTAGTCCCAACTCATTCTATCATCCTTCAAACTATGTGATAATCCACACATATAAGTAAATATGATTTCATCAATAGTGTGGAATGACTACCACTTAGCCATATCTAACAACTTCTACATTTGAACAAGATAATCTATAGGAGACTCATCACCTTCTCAATTAAAGTGGATCTAAACATAAATAAGTCAATTTTGTAAGAATTTGAAATAATTTAACTCCTTTTAGTTTCTTTCTTTATAATACTTATAATTAATTTACTTATTAAATTCTCATACATATAACTTATATATATATATATATACCTATAGGTGTAAATCTTTTGTGACCTAATTCCTTAACTCTTTATGTACCTAAAATGTCTAATTCATTTTAGTTATGACACTTTAAAGCTTGGTTCTTAGGAATTCAACCTTGATACTAACCTAAAATTGTCACGCTACAAATGAGTGCAATCGAAATAGTCCCATCGTATAAATTAATTTAAGATAGAAGTTGATCTCATAGCTACTATCATAGATGGAGTCAACATAAGGCAAGCATAACTCAAATAGCATGAAGTATCCAGTAGGGTACCTGCTATAATTAGAACTTGTGGCATTTTCTTTCAAAACATATACCAGAAGTTCTGTAACACATACTTTTAATACTTCACTTATATTTACATAAGCATATTTAAACAAAAGATTACATTTTCCATAGAAAAGTTCCAAAAGTCATAGGTTCTAACACATATATGTCTGGGCTTCACTTGAAAACTAGCAATCGTCGCCTAAGGAGACTAGTTAGTTTTCTCAAAGGACCTAGACTTCAATAAGTGATCTAGTTTAGTAGCCTTTATACATCTTTTCACTCCCCAACCCCTTGCATACTCACATGTGGTTAGGTATAACATTGCATTTTTACTTCTAATCAGTACCTGTAATAGAATCTAGATAGATATAAGCACAATTAGCTTAATAAGTAGTATGAAGATAGAAGAGTATGATACAAATACAAATAAGGTTATTAATTATAATGAAATATTATCCAATTAATCCTTTGTTGCACAAAACTATCTAAACCGTTTTTGCCATCCTCATTGAGGGGTCGATATTTGGTTTGACATATTTAATTGTTTTCCCTAATAAGTTGTTATGCATGTCCAATTAGGTTATGGATCAGATTTCTGTTAATTTCATTTAAGGATGACCAAACAAGTTAAGAATCATGCAAAGTAGCAAGCTAAGGAGCTCAACTCCCATCACAACGTAGCATATTAACCACGTACATAATGTCAAGCCCTATTTTAGTTTTTTTTTTTTTTTTTTTTTTAATTTGACCTATATTAAACCTAGCTAGCTTAATATAAATTAAGGAAAAATGTAAAATAATTTGGAGTTGCTAACTAGTGAAATTAGTAAAAAAGTCAAATTAGGGTTTTCAGGTGGAAAAACCTTAATTTAGCGACCAATCTATAGATATTCTAAAAAATTGTTTTTTTAGAAAACCTTTAACTAGAAAACTAAACTGGGAGGTTAACCTATTAAGACTAAGTTACCATGTAAAAATAAAAATAATGAGCCTTTATTTTATAGTTTTTTTAAATATACCAAAATACGCAACGAAATATAAAAATGCAATTAAAATGAATTTTTTAAATAATTTTTATTTTGAATTTAAAAAAAAATTTTTTTATTTTTTTACGGTTCCCCTAAAGGTATTTACATACCTACTTATCGGGATCAAATTTATGCTATTTAATGATTTATTTTTTTAAAAAAATAAATGATCTAATTTCATGAATCTATTTAAAAAAAATACCTAACTAACTAAATTTTTTAAAAAGACTCTAGTTAAGATTTTTTATTTTAAAAAAAAAACACTATGTACTAAATTTATTTTCTATTACCTTAAATACAAGATTTATACAAATCTTCTAAGATATGTAATTAAGATTTATACAAATCATCTAAGATGTACAATTTAGATACATATCTTTACTAAATATATGAACCTAAGAAAAAATATGCAACTAAATCTAACAATGCAATTTTTATAAAACGTGCAATTTTGATGCAATATGCAAGATGTAAAGACATTTTTTTTTTTTATGATGGCATGCTTAGAAAATTAACTAATAAGAATCAATACTAGATTCTAAAAAAAAAATAACTGAATTGGTACCAATGAAATCATGTAATGGAAATTATTCATTGGTATACAAATAAAAATAATAATAAAATAAAATAAAAAAACAACTAGACTAACAACCTATATTAAGAAAACAAAGTTAGTAAAATAAAACAATTAACTAAAAAAATAACTTAAAAAACAAAAAATAAATAAATAAGATAAAACAAAACCAACTTACCTAACTTAGTTAAATTAGTCGGATCTAAGGGAGATAATTACGTAAGTTAGGTTACCTTGAGTCATGTAGATGTTGGCCTTGTGCTGTAGTGTCTGTGTTTGATATTTGGTTTGTGCGCATGGCATATGAGTATGCAATTTGGTTTGTATACGTAGCATATGATTAGACCGTGTGCATGTGTGCTGTATGTTGACTGTATGTGTAAAATTAGATTATATATAGAGTGTGAGAGTGGATTGTGCGTGAGTTGGAATGTGTATTGCTATGCGTGGATTGGAGTGTATGGGACTGTGTATGTGTGTGTGAAAGTAGATTATGTATGGAGTGTATTATGTAGTCCTTGTGGGAGTAGATTGTGTATGGACTGGAAAGTGTGGGACTATGTGTTGGATTGATTGTGCGAGAGAGTGGGATTTAGGTCGTGCGTATGTTACGGACCTCCTAAAATGGGCCATTCTTAGGAGGTTCCTAAAGCCCAAGCCCATTAAAAGCTTCCAAAAGATGAAAAGTTCTAGAAGGTTCCAAAGAAGTTCAGAATCTTGTATACTATTAGGTAGGGTAGGTGAATATGATAGTTGGGAATCAATTGTAATCGTTAGACTGAATTGATCTTAACCATTAATTTATAAAGGATTTTTATATATATAGAGGCGTTCTCCTTAGATGTACAACACAAGTCATTTGAGTGAATACAATATACCTTTAGAGTTTCTCTCTCTACATTCTCTCTCTAAACTTTGTGAGTGTGTTATAAGCTGACTTAGCCTTCTTTAGTATGGTCAGGAACGCTATGTGCCACATGGGATCAAGTGACGGAATTTGCCCATAACAAGTGGTATCAAAGCCTGGAAAAGGGACTTCTTATGGAGAAAATGTCATTCGGAGGAGATAATAATACTTCAATGGTTGATGAGTTGGCCGACCATGATGATCGTTGTGTTACCAAGCAAAGGACTAGGTTCCGGGACTTGCTGAACTTCCTCTTTAATAGGATGGATGGGGTAGAGTTAAGCATTGCTTAGGCTAAGGAACAATTTGATGATTCTCAAGGTAGTTTTGAGGAGATGGAAGAAGAACACCGAGGCGAATTGTAAGGAGCATTGAATCGAGCAGTGAAGGAGCTTAGGCAGCGTAGAAATGTTATTGAAGAGAAGGGTGATGCTCTCCAAGCTCGAGTCACGGCTTTAGAAACTAAGGAAGGGGCTTATGAAGCTAAGATTGATGTAGTGGTAGTGGCCATGCATTAAGAGATTAAAGATCTTAAGACTCAATTAACGGCTTATCAAATTGCTATTGCAAATGGAGTGACCGTATAGACGGGCCATAGGGTTGATGTTCCCAAGCTAGAGCATTTCAACAAAATGTGGTCCACTCAAGAAGTAGAGAACTTCTTATGGGGAGTGGAATAATACTTTAACGTTGTAGGAATCTTAGATGATGTTAGAAAGGTATGTATTGCTGCCATATATTTGAAAGACTACTATGGTATGGTGGCGCAGGAGGGCTGCTGATATCAACACATGGGATAGCTTTGTACAAGAGCTGAAGGGTCAATTCTCCCCTCAAAATGCTGCTAAGGAAGGAAAGGTGAAATTGCGTCACCTAACCCATAAGAGTGACATAAAGTAATATGTAAAGGAACTTTTAGAGTTGATGTTGGAGATCCCAGACCTCAACCAAGAAGATGCTTTGGTAATGTTTATGGATGGCTTAAAGCCCTTTGCTAAATTAGAACTAGAGCGAAGGGGAGTGGAAGACATCTCCATGGCTATAGTAGTTGCTGAAGGCCTACTAGAATTTTAGAAGATAGATCGTAAGACCTTAGGGGGAAGATGGAAAAGGGGAGCTGAGAAGGAGAAGAGTTGGAGTTCATCTATAGGGAAAACCTAGGCTGAGGAAAGAGATAACGATCGAGGTAGAACTCGTGAAGGGAGAGATAGTGAACAATGGAAACCCTATGAATTGAAATATTATTTCTGTAATGGTCCCCATTATGCCAGGGAGTGTCCGAAGAAAGAGAGATTGGTGGCGCTAGTAGTAGGTAAGAGCTTAAATGAAGGGGGTGAGGCTTAGTTAGGGTCAGTTCATTTACTCAGTGCCATGAAATCTTAAGTTAATGAAAGAAGAAAAGGATCGATGTATATCAAAGTATCGGTAATAGGTAAGAAACTTAATGCCTTCGTAGACACAGGTGCATCCTATCTTTTCATTTCTGAAATAGTAGCAAAGAAGTTAGGGCTAAAAGTGAAGGAAACCAAAACATGGCTCAAAACAGTTAACTCAAAAGAAATTCCCACTATTGGAGTAACTAGGGGCATAAAGCTCCATATTGGGGGTTAGTAAGGAAAGTAGATGGTTGAAGTAGTGCCAATGGATGATTTTGAGTTTGTGATTGGGATGGATTTCCTAGATCGCATTAATGTACTTATCGTACCACGAGCTAATTGCATTTGTGTACTTGATCACAACTCACAATGCGTAGTCCTCGTCATAAGAAAGGTAGGCTAAGCTACCAAATTCTTATCAACTATGCAATTGGAAAAGGGACTCAAGAAGAATGAAGTCACTTACTTAGCCACCTTAAAAGTCAAGGAAGAGATTATTGGTCAGGAAAGCGTTCCACCTCAAGTGTGGGAGATATTGGAAGAATTTAGGGATATAATGTTGCCAATGTTGCCTAAGAAGTTACCTCCAAGAAGAGAAGTAGACCATGTGATAGAATTAGAACCTGGAGCCAAGCTGCCTACCACCGTCCCATACAGGATGTCACCTCCATAATTAGAAGAGTTAAGGTGACAACTGAAGGAATTACTAGAAGCAGGTTTCATTAGGCCTTCAAAGGCACCTTTTGGAGCTCTTGTACTCTTTTAGAAGAAACAACATAGATCACTCTAAATGTATATTGATTATTAAGCCCTGAACAAGGTCACTATAAAGAATAAGTATCCCATTCCACTAGTATCGGACCTATTCGACAGGTTGGGAGAAGCTAGATACTTCTCCAAATTGGATTTACGATCGGGATATCACTAAGTGAGGATTGTAGAAGGAGACAAACCCAAGACCACTTGTGTTACAAGGTATGGTGCTTTTGAATTCCTGGTCATGCCGTTCGGCCTTGCCAATGCCTCAGCTACTTTCTGTACACTTATGAATTGTGTTTTAGCCCCCTTTCTTGATCAATTTGTAGCAGTATACTTGGATGACATTATGATTTATAGTAAGGTGTTGGAGGAACACATAGAGCACCTTTGTTCGGTATTCTTAACTTTGAGAATGAATAATCTATATGTGAAACTAGAGAAATGTGCTTTTGCGCAAGAAGAGGTGACGTTCCTTGGTTACATAGTAGGGAGAGGAAAGACTAGAATGGACAAAGGAAAGGTGCGGTCCATATGGGATTGGAAGGAGCCTACTAAGCCTATCGAGTTAAGATCCTTCCTTGGCTTAGTGAATTATTATAGAAGATTCATTAAGGACTATTCGAGGATAGGAAGCCCATTGACAAACTTATTCAAAAAGAATACCCCTTGGGTTTGGAGTACAGATAGACGATAGGCACTCAGGACCTTAAGGATGGCAATCCCTAAGGAGCCAGTCCTTCTCCTTCCTAACTTTAGTAAACCCTTTGAGGTATGTATAGATGCTAGTGATTTTGCTATTGGAGGGGTTTTAATGTAGGAAGGACACCCTATGGCGTTTGAAATCCAGAAACTGAATGACACAAAGTGGTGATATTCAGTACATGAAAAGGAGATGACGGTGATAGTATACTGTCTTCGGGTATGGAGGTACTACTTGTTAGAGAAGAAGTTTGTGGTCAAAACTGATAATATGGTCACTAGCTATTTTCAGACTCAAAAGAAGCTCTCTCCTAAGTAAGCTCGATGGCAGGTTTCTCTGGTGGAATTCAATTTCGACCTTGAACATAAGTCAGGTAAGACTAACGTTATGGCAGATGCTTTGAGCCAAAAGGTTTAGTTGGTAGCCATTAGCAAACCTGTAAGCAACTTCATTGATAGAATACAAGAGGGGATGGAGAGTGATAAGCAGGCTAAAGCTTTATTGATCCAATGTTAAGAAGGGAAAATAAAGAGATTTTGGCAAGAGAATGGACTAATATACATAAAGGGACATCGAATTTATGTGCCCCAATCCTTGAACCTAAGAAGAGAGATACTTAGAGAGTGTCATGATTCTAAATGGGTAGGTCATCCAAGAATGCACCATACCCAAGCCTTAGTAGAGGAGAAGTATTTTTGGCCACACATGAGGAAAGATGTTGAGAGCTATGTCTGAACTTGTCTTATGTGCCAACAAGACAAAGTTGAACATAAGGCAACTTTAGGGCTACTGGAGCCTCTTCCCTTTCCTGAATGGCCATGGGAGAGTATTTCCATAGACTTCATTGTAAGTTTTCCTTGATTAGAAGGGTATGGTACAATTATGGTTGTGGTAGACAAGTTCTCAAAATACGTGACTTTTGTTCCAGTAACAAAAGAGTGTTCGGCAAATGAGGTTGCTCGATTGTTCCTGAGACATGTAGTAAAGTATTGGGGCTTGCCAAGAAACATTGTGTATGATTAAGATGGGTGATTCATAAGGAAAATTTGGACAGAATTGTTCAAACTTCTAGGATCCGAGTTGAACTTTTCAACTAGTTTGCATCCCTAGACGAATGGCCAAAAGGAGCGAGTGAATGCTCTAGTGGAATTATACTTAAGGCATTTTATAGGAGCTAACTAACACGATTGGACCAAGTTGTTAGATGTGGTGCAGTTCTTGTTCAACTTACAGAAGAATGAGACTATTGAATAAAATCCTTTCGAGATCGTCTTAGGAAGGCAACCCTTAACTCTTAATATAGTGACAATGGGATTTATGGGGTCCAGCCCTCTCGCATATAAATTTGCAAGGGAATGACAAGAAAATTATGACTTAGCTCGAACATACTTAGATCGAGCTATCAAGAGAATGAAGAAGATTGCAAACAAGAAGCGTAGGCCGATGGAATCTCAAGTAGGCAACCAAGTGCTTGTTAAGTTACATTTGATACAACATACGAGGGGACAACTGCATAAAGGTTTAATGAGGCGCTACGAGGGCCCATTCCCAATTGTAAAATGAGTGGGGTGAGTGTCTTACAAATTGGAACTTTCATCCAAATTGAAATTCCACCCATTTTTCCATGTGAGCATGCTAAAACCATTCCACAAGGATGAGGAAGACCTTATAAGAGCTATATCACAAAGGGCCCCAATAGGAGTACGAGATTCATTTGACAAAGAAGTTAAAGGGATCATAGCTAATAGACATGTAAGGAGACATGGACGAACTCCCATACATGAGTATATGGTTATGTGGAAGGAAAGACCAAAGAATGAGGCCAGTTGGGAACTAGTCGAAGCACTATGGCAATTCAAAGACAAGATTCAAAAGTTCCATGATGAAGGAGTGACGAGGGCGTCATTGGATTGAGTGGGGGAAAATGTTATGGACCTCCTAAAATGGGCCATTCCTAAGAGGTTCCTAAAGCCTAAGACTAAAGCCCAAGCCCACTAAAATCTTCTAGAAGATGAAATGTTTTAAAAGGTTCCAGAAAAGTCTAGAATCTTATATAGTAATAGGTGGAGTAGGTAAACGTGGTAGTTGGGAGTCAACTATAATTGTTAGATTGAATTGATGTTGATCATTAATTTGTAAAATTTTTCCATATATATAGAGGTGTTCCCCTTAGATGTACAATACAAGTCATTTGAGTGAATACAATATACCTTTAGACTTTCTCTCTCTAAAATTTGTGAGTACGTGACAAGCTGACTTAGCCTTTCTTAGTGTGGTCAGGAACGCTAAGTGCTGCATGGGATTGAGTGACGGAATCCGCTTGTGACATGTGGCCATTGATTTGGGATTGTTGTAGTAGGGAAAGCTACTATCAAATAAGATGAAGTTAGGTTTAGGTAAGGATGAAAAAGAATGAGTTGCAATTTTGTGTGAAAAAATTTTAGAATTTTTTTATAACTGAAATCCATTATTTATAAACCATTAATTTCAATCTTTTAGATCTTTTTAACGAGGATTCATTCATGATAGGATTTAACGAATCTAATCTTTATAAAATATGATAATACCTACTTTATATTTGTTAATTTTCCTAATAATTCTCTTATGATTTGATCCAATCTACTCTTAATATTAAGTTTCTAGAAGCTTCACATTCTATTTGGGCATTCTATCTTAGGCTCGACTTAGTCCAACTAGTTTTAAATTGACCACGGTCCTTTATTATATCTTAAAATATACATGCTAATCATTTAATAAATCCTGAATCTATTTTAATCAATCTAATGAAAATATTGTCAAATTGGATAAAAATCCACTTCATACTGGGGGGTGGCAAATTGATATTTTTAAACCTTTTGAAAACTTTTTTGATATAAGAGAAATAAAGTTACCCCTCTTAATAACTTATATTGGTGAATAGTGATATTTTAACAATTCAACACACAATAATTAATAAAGCAATTTAAAAGAATAAGGAAGGAGAATATCAGGCTGAGGATTTATAGAGTTTCAACCTTTTGTCTACTGTCCTTTTCTAACTACACTTTTGAGGACCTGGTCTACTTCACAGGTGTCATTGCACTTGATCCACTAAATCAAATTACAAGAAAATTACAAGTATTTATTATGCATGGACTTCACAACATTCTACTCTATTTATTTAGGCTTTTTACAATTTAGGCTAATTATAGATCTATAGAATACAAACTAACTTCAAACAATAAATAAGATTTACAAATTACAAGTGAGAACATAATTATAAAACTCAAAGAATTTTTCTCTAAAGAGAAATAACGATTGTTATATAATTTGCTTTAGTGCAACTTTCTAAAGAAGTATCTAAAGGACTTTTTGTGACTTTTCAGAAGGTAGAAATTGATCACGAATTTTTATATGTTGAAAATCCTTTTGTTTTTCTCAGTGAAGTATCTAACATTTTAAATCCTTTCTCTTTTTATACTGAGATCTTCCAACAACTAATTTATTGAAAATTATCTTCACTTTTGTATTTATCCAACCATTATTTGTTAAAGATAATCCTTAGATATTTTGAGAAGATCTTAATAATATGAAATAAAAAAAAAAAAACTCTTCTTATCTTGTTTTGATCAGATATACTTTGATCCACAACCACTAGATAAGCCTCTAATTTGATGAAGAGATATGCTTTACCAGTAACTTTTGGATAAGCCATATGTTCAAAATTTGAAATTCCATAAAATTTGAACCAACCTTATATTTATCCATTCTTGTGCATATCTTGATTTATTAAAAATAAATTTGCTAAAAATTAATCCTTAAGGATCATGATTCCATCTTAAGTGAAATGGGATTAAATGTATTCCCTTAATATATAAAATCTAGTAGAGTTAGGCCTTGTTGAATTCAAATCTGATATGAACTAAAATTCAACGTCATATATTTCTAGATCAATTTTTTGAATGACCTTCTGGAGAGTACCAATTCTTTATTTCTTTAAAGTCTTTAAACAAGCTTCTAAAGTGCTATACCACTTCTACCTATAAAGCTTCTAAAACACTTTTTGAAGATTTTTAGACTATTCTCTTTTTCAATCAAATCAATTCTTCTGAATAAGTTTCTGAAGACAATTTAGTTTTATGAATTTAAACTTTTTGAGAACTCTTTGGAATACCTACATTCTTAACGATTCATTAGCTTTTATCCCTTTTTGTTATTGTCAAAATCTATGAGAGATATCTAACATACTTTACCAGACTATTTTTAAAAAAATATTTTTGCAATGAAGCTCAATTATTTAAGAACTTAGAATTTATTAAATTGCATGCATATTTTCAATTATTGCTTGATCTAACTCTAAACAACTGACTTAACTGTTGAACTTAAGGTTTATTATTTGATTTTGATGAGAACAAAACAAAATATATATTTAAACATGTTATTTTTTAAGAGAACAAAACAAGTGGATGAGTAAATGGGTCGAATATAAGGGACATAATCACGCGGGTCAGGTTAGGTCGTATAGATGCTGGCCTTGTGCTGTAGTGTGTAGGTTTGATTTTTGGTTTGTGTACGTGGTACATGAGTCTGTGATTTGGTTCGTATAAATGGCATGTGATTGGACCGTATACATGTGTGTTGTGTACTAGATTGTGCGTGGAGTGTGAGAGTAGATTGTGCGTAAGTTGGAGTGTTTGTTGCTGTACGTGGATTAGAGAGTACAGGATTGTAAACGTGTGTGAAAGTGGATTGTGCATGGAGTGTGTTGTATAGTATGTGTATGAATAGATTGTGTATGGAATGGAATGTGTGGGACTATGCATTAGATTAGTTGTGTGAGATAGCGAGATTTAGGTTGTATGTGGTCGTTGATTTGGGATTGTTGCAATAAGTAGAGCTATTGTCAAATAAGATGAAGTTGGGTTTGGGTAAGGATGAAAAAGAATGAGTTGTGATTGTATGTGAAAATAATTTGGAATTTTTTATCACCAAAATCTATTATTTATAAACCATTAATTTGAATCTTTTAGATCTTTTTGACTAATATTCATTCTTGATAGGATTTAGTGAATCTAATATTTATAAAATATGACAATACCCACTTTAGATTTGTTAATTTTCCTAATAATTCTCTTATGTTTTCATCCAATCCACCCTTAATATCAAGTTTTTAAAAGCTCCACATTTTATTTGGGCCTTTTATCTTAGGCTTGATTTAGTCCAATTAGTTTTAAATGGACCATAGTCCTTTAATATAGCCCAAAATACACGTGCTAACCATTTCATAAATCTTGAGTCTATTTTAATTAGTCTAATTAAAATATTTTGAAATTGGATAAAAATCCACTTTATACTTTACTAGATTATTTTCAAAAAGATATTTTTCTAATAAAGCTCAATTATTAAAAGACTCAAAATCTATTAAATTACATGAATATTTTCAATTATTGCTTAATCCGACTCTAAACAACTTTTTTGACACTTAATTCACTTTTTAAATTTTTTGGATTTTTTTTTGTAAACCTAGCCTAAATGTAAAGAGAGACTAGAGTTAAAATAAAGGCTGACAAAAATAATGTGTCTACACATAGCATGCGCATAGGCAACTGAGTTACATGCATAAGCAAAAATGCTCTTAAGCCTCTAGATATTTTAATGTAGTATCCCAATAAGCAGTAGAGCCATAATCTCAACTTACCTAGACAAAATGCGATAGGAATCAGCCTTTCAAACCGATAACGTACAGTTGAGCCGAAGAACTCTAAGGACTTACGAGGAGAATAATGGCTTATAGCCCTATTTAGGACAAGAATTCTTATTTTGATCTCCATGATTTACTCTACTGCCGACTTAAGTATCGTGCTCTCTCATGTACCGACATTGTCTTTAAATGAAGGTTATTACAACTTATTAATTGGTTCAAATGAAGGGGTTCACCACAATCTAAGAACAAGATTGATAAGAATGTGGGGATGATTAAAGAGTCTAATCAACACTCGATAATTCGGGAAATGCTAACTCAAGCATAGCCTTGCTCGAAAAAGGAAAGTTTCACTCTTTGTATATATCTTTATACATCTATCTATCTTTGTCTGTCTTTATATTAGTACAAATGTTGCTATTTATAGCAAGTCCTAAATCCTAATAGCAAAACTGTAAATGAAGTATAAGGCCTTAAACCCTAACTAAAGAATCGAGCTCATAAATAAAATAAAGGGAAAACATGTACAAGAATACAAAACTATGTGTTTTACAGATCTTGGCATGTCTTAGGAGGAGTAGTATCCGAATCGGACGGGGTCGGCAGTTAGATGTACAGGTTTGTGAAGAGGTCCCTAACATCTTGTGGAGTTTGGCCGAGACACTAAAGAGGTCGCCCCATAATTACCGAGTTTTGGAATTAGTCGGCACTAGTCTCTCGAGGTCGTGCCGAGTGGTTCTTTAGTCTTGGGTACTCGGCCTTGTGGTTTCTCGGCTCCTTAGCTAACGATAGAGTTGATGCCGAGTGTTTGTTTTCCTTCCCTTCATCCTTCTAGCTGTAGCTTAGCTTCGGTAAGCATTGATAGGCCTCGACTTGGATATAGTTGGAGGTTGATTCCTATCATTATCATGGGTTTGAAAGGAAGTTGTCCTCAACGTTAAGTGTTGAGCACAGGAGGGGATACTGAATAAACTTCTCTTCCCTTTTCTCTTTACCATGGGTACCAAGTGTCTTTAGATTTCCTTAACACTCAACGAGGTCAAGCGTTAGCTCTTCCCATCCAACCAAATAGTGTAAGTATTGAGGAAGCCGTCATGGATCACTTTCTGATCATACTCCCAAGGTCAGCCAAGAACTAGGTTTGCGGCATTCATAGGCACGACGTCAAAATCAATATCATCCTCGTATTGTTCGACCTTGAATGCTCTCCATGCTCTTTTATGCACATGGATCATGCCCTTATCATTAAACCATTTTAATCCATAGGGTCGGGGATGCGGGTAGGTCGACAACTTCATCTTTTCTACCAACTTAGTAGAGACAATATTGGTATAGCTACCTCCATATACTATTAGGGAATAGGTCTTCCCATTCACTAGGTACGACATGTGAAATATGTTTTCCCTTTGTCCAAGATTTGCCCTCAGGTCAGCTCATGTAGCTATAACCAAGAGTTTATTGAATTCCTCAAGATAGACATCTTCTTCTATCAACTGGTCGTTTGTGCTCTTGTTACTTTGACTCTTGATTTAAGCCTTAGGCCCTTCGCCCTTCAAGACCATGACCCTTTTAGTTAAGCATTGGGACGTAATTTGTTCGTAGCCTACGCACTTGAAGCACTTAACTTCTTAGGCCTTATTGCCGGGTGCCTTCTCTTTCCCGACAATCTTTTTTTAGCATGGGTTGGTCGACTAGACCTTCCTTTCTCTATCTTCCTTTCTTGCCTTCTCTTGGCATACTGATACGAGGCAAGCGCACCTATCAATTTTAATATAGCCGATGTGAGTCCGAGTCGATCCCTCAGAGATTTTGAGTACTAATATTAACTTTAGCTTNAATTGAGTGAAACTTGATTCCTTTTCTTCGTTTTCGAGCCTAGAACGCGTTTAAACCTTGAAATCAACATTTTACTCAATTAAGTATCAATTTCTTTAAAGAAAACCAAAAATGTAAGGGAAGTACCATAAAATCACTATATAAAATATGTTTAAAATTAGAGTTATCACATACCTTTCAGGCTCAGGGTTGCCTTGTTAAGGTCGGTTACTTGGCCTTTGATGCCTTCTTCTCCTTTAGCTCTCTACTCTTAATGGCAAATTAATTAGCTTGTCAAAAGAGTTGAACGGCTGCAATTGAACTATGTTGATAATGTCGTCTCGAAGTCCACTCAAGAATCTGGCAATGATGCGATCCTGTAGCTAGGCAATTTCACATCTCGTCATTAAGGTCTCAAACTCTTGCAATTATTCTTCAATAGTATTTTGACCTTGTCTCAAGTGCTGGAATGCATGGAGCATCTCCTGTTTGAAATAAGTTTGCACAAAGTGTTAGTTCATCAATCTTTTCACGAGTCTCCAAGTTTTGATTGGCTCTTCTCCTTCAGCATCTCACTTGGTAACCAGCTTATCCTACCAAAGACTTGCATATTCAACAAGGGATAAGGAAGCTAGCTTAACCTTTGCTTGATCATCGTACTCGTAGCACTTGAATAACTTCTCAACTTAGAGAACCTAGTCAAGGAACTCTTTAGGTCGGCTACTTCCATAGAAGGTTAGCATTTTCAACTTGACAGTGTCGAGTCCTTGGCTAGGTGCTCAGGGTTCATCCCTTGCATTCCGAGTTGGTCGATTCTCTTTGGTTCGGCCACTTCTGTTAGAGCTTTGCTCGGCCATGTCCCTTCTTGGCCTTGGCTCTCTTTTTCGAGCTTCTTGATTTGTTTCGGAGTCAACACTCTTTTCATCCCTCTTTCTTGGCATTGGATGGTTTTCTCTTCTCCTCGACTCAGTAGCTCTTCTTAGCTATCTCGTATCATTACAAAGTTCATTGGAACCACTCCTACTAATAGGTGTCCGTTCCCTTCTTTCTTCATGACCATCACATCTGCAGCCATTGACTAACCCAGTAAGCTCTTGGATAGAGTCGGTGAGATTTTGAATCTAGTATTACAGGTTATCAACACATCTCCTCAAGCTTTCATGAGGACTGTTTCTAGTGTTATTGATACTATCCTCTAACATTCTTGCTCATACAGTAATTGACCAAAGAATTGAACAAACAAATAACAACAACCCAAAAATAACCACTACTTGGCTTCTGCAACTACCACTATTGATAAACAACTATTATGAACAACACACTACACTACAGAACAATGATGAACAGAAATGTTAGAACTACAAATCTACTTTGAAGAACACTAGCACACGTGTCTTCCCAAAGCTTTGATACCAATATGATAAGGATCAAAGAGGAAGGAAGAGAAATGGTAATGGATTTGGAAACGAATAGGAATGGGTATTCAAAGAAAACAGGTACGAAGAGCAGGAAGGGTTTTGATAGTGAATGTGGATAGATATAACTCACCAAGACACAAACATGATTGGGGGGTTTGAGCTCAAAGTAGAGTTTGATACGACTCATGAACACTAATGTGCTCGGGGTTTCAAATGAAGGTTAGATGCAACTTACTAATTGATTCAAAAGAAGGGGTTCACCATAATTTGAGAATAAGATTGATAGGAACATAGGGACGATTAAAGAGTCTAATTAACACTTGATAATTCGGCAAATGCTAACTCAAGTATAGCCTTGCTTGAAAGAGGAAAGTTTCACTCTCTCTATATATCTTTGTACATCTATCTGTCTCTATTTGTGTCTATATTAGTACAAATGTTGTTATTTATAGCAAGTCCTAAACCCTAGTGACAAAACTGTAAATAAAGTACAAGGCCTTAAACCCTAACTAAAGAATCAGTTCCATAAAAAAAATAAAGAGAAAATATGTACAAGAATACAAAACTATGTGTTTTATAGAACTCAGCATGCTGTTACTCGGCATATCCTAGGAGGAGTAGTATTCGAATTAGACGGGGTCAGCATTTGGATGTACGGGATTGGGAAGAGGTCCCTAACGTCTCGTGTGGTTTGGCTGAGATACTAAAGAGGTTGGCCCACAATTTCCGAGTTTTGGAATTAGTTGGTACTAGTCTCTCAGGGTCATATCGAGTGGTTCTTTGGTCTCGGGTACTCGGCCTTATGGTTTCTCGGCTCTTTGGCTGATGATAGAGTTGATGCTGAGTGTTTATTTTCCTTCCCCTCGTTCTTTTGGCTGCAGCTCAACCTTGGCAAGCATTGATAGGCTTCGGCTTGGATATGGTCGGAGGCTGATTCCCATAAGATTGATTGGTTGAGGACTAAGTTGATCCAAATCCGGTCAGCCCTATCTACATACCTTTCTTTTTCCATCATTTTGTCTAAATTGTATTATATCTTAGAGCGACCAATGACTAGCTACCATGCGACATGTGTTTTTTAGTACAACATTCCAAAAGGATTTTTTACTTTTTTGTATAGAATATTCTTTTTGTCTTTTACCCTTTTTAGATCTATTTATGTTTCCTAATTGTAAATTACCTTTTGGTCTTTTCCATGTATGATTGTAACCTTAGTGGGGCTAGCATATAAACCCCATTTGTTGTTTGTAGATGACATATACTCCCGAATCATCAGATTATAAGTTTCTCTTTTGAGCAACCTTAGTGTTTTCACTATCCTTCTAACTCTTATCTATTTCCTTTACCAAAGAGTAGTGGTAAGTGATCCTATAGTTCAGATCAATAAGTTATATTTAATGGATTGATGACCAAGTAGGATTGATGGGTATGTAATATCTAGTCAGTAGTTGTCTAAAATTTTGCTAGCATTTTTGTTTCTCTTTTGGTTCATTTATGTTGAGGTGTTACTTCGTGTCTTTGACCTTGGAATGCATCGGCTTCGCTGGTATCAAAGCATAGTTCCAAAAGGGAGCATATGAAGTTATAGTGAGGTTTTGGTTCATCTTTGCTATTAGTGGTTGCCATGACCTTCCGTAGTTGCTTTAGTTTATTCATTTGAAGTAAGTTTGGAGTTTTGAGTTGTATAGTGGAGGTTCTTGTGTGATAAGTATAGTTCTTGTTCTTACTTTATTTTTCATTACGAAAATAGAACAAGTTCATTTCTATTGAGTTTGAGTGATCTTTAGGTGTTGAAGTTGTTATAGTATGTTAGTTGAAGTTTTGAGTAGCAAGGTTACAGTGTTTTCCATTTATTGTGTTGCTAATTTATTCAAAAAAGTATTATACCATGTCGGATTCGAGTGTTCAAGGTATTATTAGTGACCAAAGTAGTGGTGCTCAACCCAATCATGGTCATAATGGTAGTAACACTCTAGGGTTGGTTAATGATAAACTTAATAGAGCCACTAATCTTATTAAGAGTGTAGTCACAACGATACAAGTTAATAGACAACAACCCCATGGTGTACAGTACCGTAACCTACTAGAAAATGTTCTAAAGAGACACTATAGCTAAAGTAATTGACCTAATTACCTAATTCGACCCCTTCGAGCTAGAGAAATAGCAAACCGAGTTGCTAGACAAAGACTGGAGTTAGAGGCGATTGAGGAAGAAGATGAGGAGATAGATGCCAAAGAGTATGGAGAAGAAGAAGTAGTTGAATATTATCAAGCACAAGAGCAAGGATGTCGAGCCCCTTGAAGACTTCATAATTTTAAGGTCTAAATCCCACCCTTCAGTGGAAGTGGAGATGTAGGTGAATATTTAGAGTGGGAAGAAAAGGTAGAGAAAGTGTTAGATTGTTATAGATATGTAGATGCTGTTAAAGTGCAACTTGCTACACTTGAGTTCTCTAGATATGTTACCTTATGGAGGAAGAATCTAAATGCAACTAGAGCTAGGGAGGAAAGATGAGGAGTAAGAGCATGGGATGAGATGAAGAGATTGATGAGGGGTAGATATGTACTTAAGACCTACTTGTAGGATACGTTTGCCAATTTGTAGGGACTTTGCTATAGAGGTCGATTTGTTTGATAACTATGTAAGAGAGTTTTAGATGCTTATGATTCAAGTCGATGTAGATGAACCCAAGGGTCATATAGTGTCGAGGTTCATTTCTAGGCTTAAATATGAGATTTGTAACATTGTGGAAGCGTAGAGGTTTTGTACATTAGAAGAGGCAATTAAGATCGCATAAAGGGTCAAAAAGTGGAAGAAAAGTGCTTTGAGCCAACCTGGGCTAACATTTTCCTAAGTTTTAGTTAGTGTCGACCTATTTACATCGAGCCGAGGAGAACTTCTCGAGTAGAGAAAAGAGGTGACCGACTTGATGATAGCCAAGCCAAGTTAAGGTTAGGTTGATCTCGAGGACATATGAAAGAGAATATACCTTTGGACAAAAGACCAACGAAGTGAAGTGCTTCAAATGCTTAGGTTTCAATCATATAGTTGTTGAGTGTCCAAACTGCCACACGTAATGTGACTGTTGAATTCGATTACGAAGCACAAGAGCTAGCAGCTACGCATTTCGGGCATAGTTTTGAGGATGAGCCACGTTTCTAAAAATGATATAATTGATTCGGATTTTTCTAGTAATATAATATTATTGTAACATTGATTAATCTGTTTGAAAGGTTATTTTTTTCTTATTTAATATTAATTATTAATTTTTTTTAAATTTTATTTACAAAACATATTAACTTGGTATTTAAGTAATAAGTTAAGTTATTTTAATAAAATAAATTATATAGATTAAGTTTTAGTATATAAATTATTTATATTGGTCAACATTATAATAATATTATTTTACTAGCGTTATCATAGAAATCTCGATTTCAATCTAATATCCTTTGAGTTGTTGTTGCTCTTGATTAGTACACACATTTTTGTCCTACCAAAACAAAGGTACATGATGAGTGGGATTTCGAATTTTAAAATTATTTTTTTAAAATATAGTCTCTTTTAATTAATAGTTAATATTATAAAAAAATCATCAAATATTATAAAAATTAAGAAAATATTAACTATTGTATTTATAAATAGTTTAGAGTCCTGATGCTCTTAAATTTCCAAAAAATATTGATTTTATTTTTTGAAAAAGGAAATATGTCTAAATGGTTGCCTGGTCAAGACCTTTGAAGTTGACCGTTACGTGTGACTTTGGTTTGCTCAGCACGTACGTCATCGGGCTTGTATTTCCGTACGTCCACGCCTCCATATAAAGTAAACCATGTTCCCCTCCCCTCTATATAAAGTAAACCAATCCCTGACTTCTCATTTCACTATACTATTTTCCAATATCTCACATCGCTCTCGAGAAATCACTTGTGCTAACGCATCTTCCTATTCTTAAAAAACACTCTGTAACTCTCTCACTAACAAAACAATGTCACTGGAGAATGAGCATCCTGTTAAAGCCTTTGGTTGGGCCGCCAGAGACACTTCTGGACATCTCTCTCCCTTTCATTTCTGTAGAAGGTAAAGGAATATACATATATATATATATATTATATAGATAGATAGATAGGTGCTCATCTAAATTTATTTGTTTATTGAAACTAGATTTAGGGGTATTGGATCATGGTAAAATAGTGATTTTTTTTTTTTTTTAACAGGGCACCCGGAGGGAAGGATGTTGCATTCAAAGTATTATACTGTGGAATTTGCCACTCTGATCTTCATTGTGTGAAGAATGAATGGGGAAATTCTTCATACCCTATGGTCCCTGGGTACTTTGTTTTAATAAAGTTTTATCTTACTCTATTTTCTTCTCTTTTATTTTATTTAAATTTTTCATCAAATTGAACGAGTTTATTCTCTTAAGCTTATTTTTGCCCCCATACAACACTAGTGTTTTCTTCCCATTGAGTTTTTTATCATTAAGAGATTCCCATCTCCGTGTCTTCTGTTCCTGTTAAAGATCTAGGAAGCTAAAAAACAAAAATTCTTTATGTAAAATATTAATTAGATTCGAAATGAAAAATAAAATATTGAAAGGTATTAAATAAGAATAAAGTCTTTAGTGGTACTAACATACCATATAAATTAATAAATAGTGTGTAAACACTAATAAAATTTAATATATGAAAATTGGTATTTTGTTAAAATGTATATATTTTTATTGTTAAAAGTTAAATTTCATTGATATTTATTTATTTAAAGAAATTGCTATTATTATAAAATGAAGAACCTCTATTATGAAGGAATTGATGGAGGAATAATTGTTTTCTAATTCATTTTTTAATAAATTTCCATATCTATTCCTTTTACAATAACAATTAAGGAATATTTTTTAGTTTCTACCAAAAAATTGATTTTGCATAATTATTCAAATAAATTCATCTCGCAAACTATACATGTGTGCTTGGAGACCTTTGTAAACTATTGGACTAAGTTTGCCTTTCCTTATTTGTAATATGTAAATGAAATTGGTCAAAAAAAAAAAAAGGAAAAGAAAAAACTATTCATGAGTGCGTCTGTCCAACAATTCAAAACATGGTAACTTTTAATTAATTAAGCTAATCTTAGCTCGGTTCACCAACCCATCTAGTGACTAGTGGCAGTAATTTAGAATCTTTTTGGTTCTTAATCAGTTATATCATGAAGCAATGCTTGACTGTTCTTCATTATTATCTTTTTATAAGGGAAAAAAAAGTAAAATGAATCTGCTATAACTCACACCGGAATTTTCCAGGCATGAAGTTGTTGGTGTGGTGACAGAAGTAGGAAATAATGTGACTAAATTCAAAGTTGGCGACAAGGTAGGAGTTGGATGCATGGTAGGATCATGCCGTTCGTGCCAAAATTGTGGGGAGGACCTTGAAAACTACTGCCCAAAAATGATTCTGACATACAACAGCAAGTACTATGATGGAACCATGACGTACGGTGGTTACTCCGACTCCATGGTTGCGGACGAACGTTTTGTTGTACGAATCCCTGAAGATTTGCCACTGGATGCGTCTGCGCCACTACTTTGCGCTGGCATCACGGTGTATAGCCCCTTGAGATACTATGGGCTTGATAAACCAGGGTTGCACATTGGTGTGGTTGGTCTTGGTGGGCTCGGCCATATGGCTGTCAAGTTCGGGAAAGCTTTAGGACTTAAGGTTACGGTGATCAGTACCTCTCCTAATAAGAAGCAAGAAGCAATTGAGCATCTTGGTGCTGATTCTTTCTTGATTAGCAAAAATGCTCAAGAAATGCAGGTATATATTTTACATTACACTTTGTGTGTTGTTTTTAAAAAGATATTAACGATTACGTTATTGGTAATTGTAAAAATACAAAATAAAAAAATTTTAGTTTATATGCACTTGTTTTTCTTTTTTTTTTTTGATATAAATTTATTATATAACATACGCAACAATATTCCAATATAATTCCATGTGAAATCACAGGCTGCTTTTGGGACAATGGATGGTATTGTAGATACAGTGTCAGCATTACATGCTCTTCAACCTTTGCTTGGTCTTTTGAAGAGCAATGGGAAGCTTGTTTTGGTTGGTGCACCAGAAAAACCCCTTGAGGTGCCTGCATTTTCTTTAATAATGGGTGAGCACATATGTATTTTCTTCTACAACATTTCTTTTCTTTTTAATCGATTGATTAACATTTTGGATGTCGATTTCGATCACTAGAACATGACTAATGATCTTATTTTATATGATTTTCACTTCTTAACCTGTAAATGTTATTTTAAAATTGAAATACATGTTGCAGGTAGGAAACTTGTGGGAGGAAGTTGCATTGGGGGAATGAAGGAGACTCAAGACATGTTGGACTTTGCTGCAAAGCACAACGTAACACCAGACATTGAAGTGATTCCCATGGATTACGTGAATACCGCCATGGAGCGTCTTCTAAAGGCGGATGTCAAATATCGATTTGTCATCGACATTGGGAAAACATTGAATTCTTCCGTGTGAAATCTATGTAATTTTGGATGTGCAATCTAGGAGATATCAAGATGATGCTAAGAGGATATCATTAGTCTTACTTTACCATCTTTATTAGTTGATCAGTACGTGATCTTTTGAAGAGTGTATTATCGCATGTGAGTTATCGTTTATATTGGAATAAATTATATTATCTTTTGGTGATATATTAATTTTATTTTTCCCTTAAATTTGTTGTCCTTGTCTTGGTTACATCTAGGTTGTTGGGTGCAAGACAATTTGTTGAAATATGAAGATAATGAACTAGAAGTGGAAATAGGCCTGTTTAGCTTTAACCAAAATGAAGAGGCGTCAAAATTGGCACATTGTGCCACTAACCTAGATTTAGAAAACTTTATAAGCAATTGTGCTTCGAAACTAAGCCCAAAAAAATAAAAATAAAAACTAAAATCCATGGGAGCTTCAATTCTAAGGACTTAGAGACTTAGAGACCACATTCTAAGGAAAGCAAGCTTTTGTATTCTTTAACTCCTATGCTTATTCAAATTGCAAATTTGTTTTTAACAAACCCCCTTAATTTACAATTTTATTATATTTTCTAAATGCTCAAATTTCTAGGTTTATCATCGTTAACTTTGATACATATTTCTAAAAGGTCCACATTTGTATCAAGTGATTGAAAAATACATGTTGAATTTGACCTTATTATTCCAAGTTTCTTATGTAATGATTTTACAACTTGGTCCGGTCATGAGAAAGAGCTTTTGTCTTGATAATAATTGAAATATTATCACTAAAGATATATGTGGATGCTTTACTTAGATTTAAATATAATAAAATTCTTCTTATCCTATCTACTTTGCATGTGCCTTTGTGGTGAAATATATATTGCGCTAGATAATCATCTTTGTACTATCTTTTGCATTTTTGATGACATGAAGTGATTTTTTATCTTGTATAAAAAACATATCAAGACGTGCTTTTCTATTCTTCGATTGATCCAAACCAGTCGCTATTTTATAGAATTGATGCCACAACATTTAATGCCTCAAATATCATAGTATCCTCTTAGTTCCTTCATAATGTAGTTTGTTTGGATTTTGTATGAATCTCAAAGTCAAGCTTACTAGGTAGATAACATCTACTTGACAAGTAAATTAGTGACTCGACCAAATTTTTAGATATCTATCCATCTACTTTATTGTTGCATCTTTTGAATATAGTTTTTCATTTATATCATGCACTTAAGTATTATGTTGTAACAATTTCGACAAGTAACCTACCCTAATATAGAGTTGGCCTTATAGTTGTTATCATATAATTAGTCTACACAAGGTGAACATAACTAAATTGCTTTGAAGCATTCACTTTAACATATTTTCATATTTAAAACTTTTACATTAGTTTTTCAACTTATATATAAGCTGAGTTTATATTTACAATAAAACTAAAATACCGTATTGTTTTACTTGTTACAACTAGTAATCGAAACCAATTGGGTTATATAAGGTGATCCAATTGATTTCCCAAATGACTAAAAGGCCATCCAAAAGAAACAAAAAGGAAATCAGCCTAAAAAAGCCAAAAGTCTAGCAACTTCTTCATTAGTCCTCACTTTCTTGCTTGAAAGCTACTTGCCTAAGGATAAGTATACCATTGCTTCTCTAGCTGTTGATTTGTAAAAAAAATCTATAAGGATGTGAACAACCATTACTCCATAAGAGGGATGGAGAAATAATAATATCTAAACAAATACAAACTTGGTTGTTAAGCAGTTAATTAGATGTAATGCATGATCAAACAAATACCATTGCATTATGTTGTGTGGCCATCATAAGATTAGTATCATGTAATATTGCTTCTTTAGGAAATGCCTTTTTTGTCTTTTTTTCCTTTAGGCAAGTTGCCCTAGTTTGTGGGTATAAATACCCTTGTACTTGTAGTTATAAGATATCAAATAATCTTGAATACACTTTTAAGTACCTTTTTCCTTACATAAACATTGTTGTTTACTCTTGGTATCATTCTTATCCTTTCCCTTAAGCAAGGTTAAGTGGTGAGTAATCTCATTGGACCAATTCGTGTGTTACATCAAATTGTGCTATAAGTCTTCAGAAGTTCCATTAGTGCGTCATATCCTCTAGAACTATTCATGGGTTTTGTTTACTATTTTCATCCTTTGTTTTCACCTTTTCGCACCTTTCCCCATTGACACTTTTCGAGCTTTCTACAACCTCGGACTCATTCAACGATCGGCCTTGTCCGTTCTTGGTCATGGTTTGTATCATCTTGGTATCAAAGCAGAGGTTTTGTGTGAGTTGTAATTAGTTCTCCTTAAGTTTTATTACACTTTGTTTTGCGTGTGCGAAAGAAAGCAAGTTACTATATTCACTTAACTACTATGTTGTTAGTTGCTTACTCTCTAAAGTGTTTGTTTGAATTTCAATTTATGAAGGAAAAATGATAGATCCAAGTAAGAATGTTAATGTTGGTGATGATAGTGGAGTTGTCCAACATGGACGATAATCTCAGGGAACTCCTAGAAGTACTGACAAGAGACATGATGATGTAGCTAACCTTTTGGTCGATTTGACTTGACTTGTTCATGCCTTGTCTTACTAAGGCTACGTAAAACACTCTACAAGCTGCTTAACCTATTAGAGGTCAAAACCTAGCTCGACCATTTCGAGGTAAAGGAGTTGGCAGACGAGTAACGTAAAGGATAGACTTGAGAGAGCTAGATGAGGAGGAAGAAGAATATTTTGAAGAGGAGCATGTACGAGTCCCCAGAGCATTCGACTATGTGAAGCTTCGGATTCCGAGTTTCAATGGATTTGGGAATGTTGACTAGTATCTACATCGAGAAGAGAAGGTGGAGCATGCGTTTGACTATTACCAATATGAGGATTACGAGAAAGTGAGGACTGCTGCTATTGAATTTTTTGGATATGTCGCCATGTGGTGAAAGAATTTTCAGGCCATGAGAAGAAGTGAGAGGTACCGAGAGATTAATACTTAGCTCGAGATGAATAGGGTGCTTAGAAATAGATTCATGCCGAAAATATATCTCTAAGATACTTTCATACGGCTTTAGGAGCTAAGACAAGTAGGCCGAACTATTGATGAATACATTCAAGAATTCTAAATGCTTATAATAAGATGTGAAGTGGAGGAACCACTTAACCGAATAGGTTTAAGGTTTGTCATTGAGTTGAGAGGAGACATTTGAGACATTGTGGAACTCCAATGATTTGATATAATGGATGAAGCTGGTAGGATTGCCTAATGGGTAGAGAGGCAAAGAAGAACTTGAGTAGCGACTAGAGCGCTGACTAGTCGGCCTGGATAGGCAAGTAACTAAATACTATTGAGTATCGAGCCAAGAAGTAGGATAGATGTTGGAGTCGAGTAGAAAAGCCAGCCAGAAGATGTAGTGTCGACTCGAATGTATGAGAAAGGGTAACGGTTTGGTAGGAAGACTAGCCAAATCAAATGCTTCAAGTGCCAGGGGTTCGGACATATGGCTGCTTAGTGTTCGAATCGAATGACAATGGTCATTAAGGGAGATACCTTGAAGTTAGACGTAGAGAGTATGGATGAGGAACCTAAGGAGTAAGAGGTTCCTGCCGAGAAAGAGTTGATTGAGGAAGACATGTATGCTGAGGACTTGGACCAGCTACTTATGGTTGTCCGATGTACTATAAGCATGGAACCTTCACGAAAGGAGGAGCAGAGAGAGAAATTATTTTATATCACGTACAAGGTAAATGAATAGACATGCACCCTCATTGTAGACAATGGGAGCTACACCAATGTGGCATTAGCCGACTTAGTCTCAAAATTGGGGTTGTCAACTATAGAACATTCGAAGCTATATAAGTTGCAATGGTTAAGTAACAAAGGAGCATTATACGTCACTCAATAAGTACTACTACCGCTCACTATTGGCAATAACTCCAACCAAATTCTTTGCGATGTACTGCCTATGTGCGTATCTTATGTGTTGTTAGGAAGATTGTGGTTGTTTGATAAGAGATTCATCCATAATGGTTCTAGGAATACCTATATGTTTGAGAAGGATGATTGGAAGATC
Source organism: Lumnitzera littorea (assembly GCA_024138015.1). Lineage (NCBI taxonomy): Eukaryota > Viridiplantae > Streptophyta > Magnoliopsida > Myrtales > Combretaceae > Lumnitzera > Lumnitzera littorea. The sequence continues at coordinate 42,027,371 of JAMXBB010000009.1, forward strand.
ATGCTGAATCTGATGCCGCTGAGAGAGGTTCATAAGTTATAGATAAAACTTGCTCGTGGATTAGAGAAAGCTTTGGTGATGAGTAGAACTAAGCTTCAAGAGGCCATTAACACCAATGAGTTGACCCTCCTGTTGGTCAAGCAATTATTAGAAATGAAAGAGCGGAATGATTTACCTCAAGAGGTAAAGGAACTGTTGGATGAATATGATGACTTGTTTTTAGAACAATTGCTAGTAGGATTGCCTCTAACCCAAGGCATAGAGCATTACATTGACTTAGTACCCAGCGCTATATTGCCAAATAAGCCAGCTTATTGCATGAATCCTGAGCAAGCTTCTAAGCTTCAATGTCAAGTCAATGAGTTGCTAGAAATAGGATACGTAAGAGAAAGTCTCAGCCCTTGTGTTGTGCCTACACTTCTAGTGTCGAAAAAGGATGGAACCTAACAAATGTATGTTGATAGCCAAGTCGTGAACAAAATCACGATCAAATACAGGTATTTGATCCTGAGGCTAGAAGACATGTTAGATGAACTGAGTGGAGCCAAAATTTTTAACAAGATTGATCTCAAATCTGGCTACCATCAAATTCGCATGAAGCTAGGAGACGAGTGGAAGACTGTGTTCAAGACTCGACATAGACTATACGAGTGGATCGTCATGCCCTTTGGCTTATCGATTGCTCCAAGCACCTTTATGAGACTTATGAATCATGTGCTAAGACATCTCATTGGAAAGTATGTCATGGTGTACTTCGATGACATCCTGATCTACTATGTCAATGTACCGAGTCACTATAAACGCATTAGAATAGTCTTAGATATCCTTCGTGCCGAGAAACTATTCGGTAATTTGAAGAAATGTTGCTTCTACTAAGAGGAAGTGGTATTCTTGAGCTATGTAGTTAGTAGAGGAGGCTTGCGAGTCGATGATGTGAAGATTCAAGCAATTGTTGAGTAGCCGACCCTTATTACTTGTGTCAACGTGAGAAGTTTCCATGGATTGGCTTCGTTTTACTAAAGGTTCATCAGGAACTTTAGCACCCTCATCGCGCTACTAACTGAATTAATGAAGAAAAACACTGACTTTTGATGGAGAGAAAGGGAAGAGAGGAGTTTTGCTGAGATTAAGAAGAGATTGACCTTCAACTTAGTGTTAGTGCTACTTGACTTTGACAAAATTTTTGAGCTAGAGTGTAACACGTCAGGCATTGGAATAGGCGCTATCTTGATGTAGGAAGGCCAATCAATTGTTGTCCACAGTGAGAAGCTTCGAGGATCCTAGCAAAATTACTTTGTGTATAACAAAGAGCTCTTGGCACTAATCCGTGCACTGTAAGCATGGTTGTACTATTTACTTTCGAGAGAATTTGTCATATATACTGATCATGAGTCATTACGGTACCTCCAAAGTCAGACTAAGCTATCCAAGCGACAGGCAAGATAGGTTGAATTCCTTGAAGGATTCAATTTTGTGATCAAATACAAGCAAGCAAAGAGTAACATAGTTGCAAATGCTCTATCGAGGAGGCATGTACTCTTATCAGAATTGCAAGACTAGACTGCTTGGTTTTGCAAGTATTAAAGAACAGTATTCCGAGGATTCACACTTTGGACTAATAATTTCAAGATGCATGGATGGGAGAACAGTGAACGAGTATTATGTACAAGATCGCTATCTGTTCCAAGGAGGAAAATTGTGTGTAACGATTTGTTCCTTATGGGAATTATTAATTAAGGAAGCCTACGATGGAGGACTCTCTAGACATTTTGGAGAGAGAAGGACTTGTGAACTAGTGAATGGTTGATTCTTTTGCCCGAGAATGCGAAGAGATGTACATCGAGTAGTCGAAAGCTATGTTTTGTGCAAAAAGGCCAAGTGTCGAGCTGAACAAGGGAAGGCGATGCCTCTACCTATTTCGACAAGGCCGTGGATTGGACTAAGCATAGACTTTGTTCTTGGACTATCGAGAACTACTCGAGGAAAAGAATCTATAATGGTTATTGTAGGTCGGTTTAGTAAGATGGCACATTTTGTATCCTATATCAAAACTAACGATGCTTCAGCTATTGCTTCTCTTTTCTTACAGGAGATTGTATGGATACATGGCATGTTGAGGAATGTAGTCTTTGATAGAGACCCAAAGTTCTTAAGTCATTTTTTGAGAACCTTATGGCATTGGCTAGGAACTAAATTACTCTTCAGTATCTCCTGTTACCCCTAAACTAATGGCTAAACAGAGGTGATTAATCATACTTTTGATTCATTGCTCTAAGTTGTAGTAGGCAAGAACTTGGTCGATTGGGACGTCTACCTATCAGTGGTCGAGTTTGCTTACAACCAAACCATACATGACACCACCAAGTAGACCCCCTTCGAAGTGGTTTATGGATTCAATCTTGAGTTGCCCTTTGACTATGCCCCTATACCTGTACCTATGCAAGAGGACCTCGACGCCTCGATTAGGGTACAATCCCTTTAATACATCTATGATAAGGTCACTTGGCACATCGACTAGGTTATTAGAAGAATGCATGAAACAACCAAGGGTTGGTTGGCAAAACAATTTCAGCTAGGAGACTTGGTATGGCTACACCTTAGAAAGGAATGGTCCCTGAACAAAAGGAGAAACAAATTAACTATAAGAGCGGAAGGACCTTCTAAAATCCTCTAGAAAATCAGTAACAACACGTATAGGTTGGAACTGCTTGAGGACTATGGGGTTTCTGATGCCTTCAACATCACCAACCTCAGTCTATATCACCTTGATGGAGGATTAAGCGAATACCATCCGGATTTGATCCTAAATCTAAAACAACCTGAAGGGAATGATAGGAATCAAGCTACGGGGCCCCCAACTCGCAGTTGAGCTAGAGGACTAGAGGAGCTAGCACAACGAATCCTTATGCTCCAACTAACCCTTATTGAGGTTGAGTACCTCCTTGCTAAGTCACCTCTAATGTCATGCTGTATGATCGCCCATTATTGTGTAGTATACCGAGTTAATGATTACTCTCTATTGCTGAGTTGTCCAATTACTTGTCCTCTTCCTTACCGAGAAGTTAAGAGAGAAAGACCAGACTAACTAGGCCATCCTTGCTCAAACAAACCCATCTGTCTGTACTTTTTGTCCACATCTACTAATAACCTCGCTAATGCAGCATTGCCATGTATATTGTATCATGTGTAGAATCTGTAACACTAGTGATTGTTTTCCTTGTATATTCACTTTTACTCTTTGTATCATATAACATTAGTTTTATAGGAAATATCCTTTTTGTCTTTTCCCCTCTGGGTAAGTTGCTTTAGTTTATAGGTATAAATATCTCTGTACTTGTAGTTATAAGATATCAAATAATCTTGAATACACTTTTGAGCACCTTCTTCCCTATGTAAACACTATTGTTTACTCTCGACATCACTTTTAATTGTTTCCTTAAGCAAGGTTAGGAGACGAGTAATCTCATTAGACAAATTTGTGCGTCACATTGAATTGTGTCGTGAGTCCATGGAAGTTCCATTGGTGCGTCATATCCTCTGGAGCTGTTTGTGGATTTTACTTACTATTTTCATCCTTTGTTTCACCCTTTCGTACCTTTCCCCATTAACTCTTTTCAAGCTTTCTGTAAGATTGGACTCATTCAGCGACTAGCCTTGTTTGTTCTTGGTCATGGTTCACATCGAACCTTTTGATAGAGTCTCTAACATAAGTGTTACGCTCTGAATGGGTAGAGTCGTAACAATCCCACTGTGTAGACTAATATAAGATAGAAGTTGACCTCATAGCCATTATTATAAATATAGCCTATATAAGGCGAACATGACTCAACTAGGTTAAAGCATCCAGTATGGTACCTACTATAATTAGAACCTATGTTATTTTCATTTAAAAATATACCAGAAATTCTAGAACACAGACTTTTAATACTTCACTTATATACATAACCATATTCATAACAAAAGATTACATTTTCTATAGAAAACTCCCATAAGTTACACATTTTGACACATATATGTATAGACTTTACTAGAAAACTAATGGTCGTCCAAGGAGACCAGTTAGTTTTTTCAGAAGACCTAGACTTCAAACGGTGATCCAGTTCAGTAGCCTTTATACATCTTCCCATTCTCCAATCCCTTGTGTACTCACTTGTGGTTAGGTATAAAGTTACATCTTTACTTCTAATCGGTACCTACAATAGAATCCAGAGGGATGTGAGCGCAATTAGCTCAATAAGCGGAATGAAGATAAAAGAGTATGATATAAACAAAAACAATGTTATTAATTATAATGAAATGCAATGCAATCAATCATATGTAACATTGTATAATGTTTTTGGTTTATTATGAGGTTAAAGAAATTTCATCTACTTTAACTTAGATTGAGGAGTTTTAACATGACTTAAATTAGATCAAACCTAAGCTTGTGTAATAGAGAACAAACTTCTCCCTAGACTACCTTTGAACTGCAACCCTTAACCTTACCGCGACCTTCTCTCTTGTTAATTAGTTCGACTAAGGGTAGAAAGAGGACCACTTTTACCATTCTCATAGAAGGAGTTAGTATTTGGTCTGAAATACCTAATCATTTCCCCTAATGGCTTATTATGCATGTCTAGTAAGTTATTGGTCAGATTTCTATTAGTTTTATTTAAAGGTGACTAAACAAGTTCAAATAAACCAACAATATAGAATCATGTAAAGTAGCATGCTAAGGAGCTTAACCCCCCATCATAATACAGCGTGTCAACTGCATACATAGCATGCACATAGGCAACTATGTTACAACCACAAACAAAAACACTCTTTAGCCTCCAAATAATTTAATGTAGTATCCCAACAAGTGCTAAAACTACGATCCTAACTTATTTGAACAAAACGCCACGTGCTCCTAAGTGTCACATACATGGTCTTCATTATTGATCCCTAATAATTAATATATAGCTTCAGTTTTCAATTACTATATGAAGTTAGAATTTACTTCTAATATTAAGGTTATTTACAATATGAGTTAAGTAAGTTCTTTGGTTAGGTATTAAGTTTTAGTTAAGTTAGATAGTTCGAACCTAGTTTTTTACTAAGGTTCAGACTTCTTATTATAAATTAACTTTTTGTTTAAGAAGTTTTTGACTTCAAAATAGTTATAAAGTTCAAGTATAAACTACTTTTTTACTTAAATAAAATTTTTAGTGTATTTAAGTTATTTACTACCCAACTATATCCTGACCTACTTTCTAACATAGTTTTCGACCTATTATTAGGTTCAATTTAAAAACTACGAATCACGGATCGAACCATAAATCAAACCAAATTGAATTGAATCGAAAAAATAGTTTTTTAATGAACCATTTGTTCATGGTTCCGTTTAGTTATATATAAACGATTTGCGATTTGGTTCGAGAAAGCAAGCCAAACCAAACTGTTTTGAACTAAAAATAATTTCATGCAATTGCTTAATTATTTTTTTCATCAATCTTTATGGATTTCATTAAAATTTTCATATCTTTTTCTCCTTTGTCTTATTTTTGGGTAAATTATTAAGAATAAGTTGAGTAAGTTCTATTTGAAATTTTACATTTATAAATTTCCCTTTTCTAAATTGTCATTTTCTTATATGTTTTCAAATCAAATGTCTCATCTTATTGCTTTTCATGTATCTCTTATTTCTTTTCTAGTTTTTAGTATGTCACTCTTGGTTTCTTTGTATTTTTTTTTTTTTTATGAGCAGTTTTACTTCTCCCTCTTTGTTGTTTATTCCTTAGAATAGAATTTCTTATCATCGTTCAATTAAGTTAAGTTTGTTAAAATCTTGTGCAACTTTTTACTAAGTATCATTACATATGATAAATCTATGAGGAATTATTTGGAAATATATTAAAGTTCAATAAAAAGGAAAACATGTTATTGGAGATAAAAATATTTAGCAAAAATTTGACATAAACGGTTCTAACTGAACCGAACCGATTTTAATTAGGTTCGATTTAAAAAAAAAAACCGAATTGTTATATTAGATTCGATTCGGTAAAGGAGGGTAAGGGGGTGAACTATACCGAACCGAACTACACCCACCCCTAATTACTACATCTTAGTAATTCACATAAACTCCAATTACTTAAGTTTCCAAAACTCCAATGCCCTACATTATCATCAAATATAAACTAAATAGCATAATCAATTGCACCCATTCCCTATTTTACCATCAATTAAGTCACAATTGTATGGAAACATAGAAAAAATTGCCTTTAAACCACCAAATTCTTGTTTTCCACTTGAAAACCATCATTTTTAAGCTTAGGATTGTAGACATCTCATTTTTGCTACTCTTTATTTTAGGATTCCTTTCTTTTTTATTTTTTAGGCCATGTTTAAAAAAAATTAATTATTTTTGAAAAATTAAATAATTGAAAAAAAATGAAATAAATTAATAAATAAATAAAAAATACAAAGTGTTAATAGTGTTCAACTTAAGTTGAGTCAATTAGTCAATTTAGGGTTAGAGTAGACAATAGTTGAAGATATACGTGCGATTTAATAAATTCCGAGTCTTTACATAATTGAGTTTTATTAGAAAAAATATTTTTTAAAATAGTTCAGTAGAATATAAATTATATTTTTTTTATTCAATTTATATTAGGCTAATAAAATAGACTCAAGATTTATTAAATGGGTTAACATATGTATTTTAAGCTATATTAAAAGTTCGTGATTAATTTAAAACAAGTTGGATTGAGTTGGACCCAAGATAGAAAGTCCAAATAGAATGTAGGGTTTCTAGGACTTGAGAGTAGATTGGATTAAATCTTAAAGGAATGATTTAAGAAAACTAATAAATCTAAATTAGGTATTATCGTATCCTATGAATATTAGATTTGTTAAGATTGAATTCTCACTAAAAAGATTCAAAATTACTCATTTATAAATAGAGGACTTCAACTTTAAAAAATCACAATTACACCTAGACAATTTTCTTGACTTTCGCACACAACTCACAACACACAATCCTACTCATTATATGTCCCACTCTATCGTACCAAATCCAACAGACACACGTTCATGTATCCTTTGCACATTCTATAAGTGCATAACACATACACAAATTCTACTCCTACCTTACATGTGTCTAGCTACACACAATGTCCAACATAGCAACACTGTCTCACGTACATAAGTTTTACATATAGCACAGTCCAACACATACCAACAATAACATGCAGTCCACAACAGCTCGACTTAGCAATCTACAACAACAGTAGCTCTACGACACCTTAGCTCCAAGACCTATGTAATCTTTCTTCCAAATTTGACATGTTTGAGTGAGTTTTCTTTTTTTTTTTTAATTTATTTTATCTATTTATTTATTTAGTTAATAATGTTATTTTGTCTTTTAGTGTAGTTTTTTTTTTAGGAAATAGATGTTACACCAATTACATCACACCTTTTTTTTTTTATAAAAAATCACATTTTAGATATATTGCATCTTCTTTTTCATAAAATTTCATTTTTTTTTATAAATTTTCATTTTTAGATATAATTGTATATTTTTTTGAGGATTCATATCTTTAACAAAGATATATATCAAAATTGCATCATTTTTTTTTTATAAAATTTCATTTTTAGATATAGTTGCATCTTTTTTCCAAGATTCATATCTTTAATAAGCATATGTATTAAAATTGCATTCCTTTTATAAAATTACATTTTTAGATATAGTTGCATATTTTTTCTAATATTCATATCTTTAATAAAGATATGCATCTCAATTGCATTTTTAGATATAAATACATATCTTTTTCGAGATTTATATCTTTAGTGAAGATATGTATATAAATTACATATCTTAGTAGATTCGTATAAATCTTGCATTTAGAGTTTTTGAAAAATAAATCTTTTTGACACGTAGAGGTTTTTTTTTTAATAATAAAAATCTTAATTGGAATCTTTTCAAAAAATTTTGTTAGTTAGGTTTTTTTATAAATAAATTCATGAATTTATATCTTTTTAGTTTTTTTTTAAAATAATAAATCGTTAAATAATGTAAATCTAGCTCAACTTTCAAATTAAAAAGAATCAACTTAGTAAATCTTTTTTTATAAAAAAATAAATAAAATTGCATTGGTTTGATCTTAATTAGTGGATACATTGGTATATTCAAGGCAACCATAAAAAAAATGTAAGCTTTTTTTTTTTTTTGAAAATTACTAATAAAAAATATTAAAACTTCGTTTAAATTGCATTTTGTATATTTTTACATATTTTGAAATTTGAGAAAAATTATAAAATAAAAGCCTATTAGTTAGTTTCTTTGAATTTTTAGATGATAACTTAGTCATAATAAGTTAGTCTTCGAGCTTAGATTTTTAGGTTAAACTTTTTAAAAAATTAACTTCTTAGAATACTTATAGATTAGTGGCTAAATTAGGGCTTTCCCATCTAAAAAACCCTAATTTGATGTTTTACTAGTTTAGCTAGTCGGTGAATCCAAGTTATTTTTCAAAATATTTTTTAAACACATTTTTTTAGAAAAATGTTTTTTCCTTAATTGTATGTCAAGTAATCTATATTAAGTTGGCTAAACTTAGTATATGTTAAATTAAGGAAATCTAAAATAGGGCTCGACAATGATAAATCACTTTAAACTACTACATGTAAGTGAATATAAGTTATATCATTGCTTTATAAAGAATTGATCTAAGTCCTTAATAGAACAACCTATCCTAATTAGGGTAGAATGAAAATTTCCAAAAATTCTAAGGACTCAATTTTAACAATCCAACCATATAACATTAAAATCAACATGTTAGGAATATACCATAAAATTTTAAGTTAGAACTACATGAATTAGATTTTCAAAAACCCAATTGAAAATCAGTGTGCATGATATGTTTTTCTTATGGTCTTTATGTTAGGACTCAAAATTTTGAAAATTTAGTTTGAAATTCAAATTTCTCATGAAAAAATACTTTAGAAAACCAACTTTCAAAATTTTTGGAAGATGTTTTCCCTAATTTTAGTTAAAACTGAGAAAATTGGCAACTCACCGAAACTTAAGCTACGGCTACCTGGGTAGTGGCTGGTCCTTTAAGTAGTGGTTTGATTCCATACCTAAGTGTTGCTCCTCCTTGAGAACTTGTTATCCTATCCTTATAATATAATTTTCTAAATTTTATTTCTTCTCTTTCTCTCTCTGCTTTTCTTTCCCCAGAATTTTCCTAGAGCTCAAATGATCAAAACTTTCATTCATAAATGTAAATTGAGTTTTATAAGAGGCTTTGAGAGTGTTTCGATTTTTTTCTCTCCATATGTTGCATATATTAGTGAGCTTAGGTATCCTAACATGTGTTTAATTCCTCAATCTTTATATAGCTAATGATTGCCATGCTAAAAGAAATGTCCCTTGGTTGTCTACTAATTTTTATTATCTTCCCACATTTTATTGATTTATTTAGTGAATTTTTACCCAATTATGGGTATATTGATAACTACAAGTACATATATCTACATATTAATTATACTCAATATGCATATATGTCTTTTATATATTATTTTATGTACAACATTAATTATATTGCTCCTATAATTTATTTCTAAGTGTTTCTTAATTTTCAGAGTCTAATTCATACATTATCGATAGTTATATAATGACATAGTAAATTCTCACTATTCTAATTATATTTTTAATATTTTATTTTATTTTTGAATTCCAAACCTATGGGAACTCTTTGACTAATATTACTAAGCCCCTCTTAGATTTTGATCCTAATTAGATTACCTTTCTGAACGCTCTAAATTAACTATCAAATGTACTTGTATAATTACAAGTATCACATTTCTACCCCCTTTCAAAAAAGTTTTGTCCTCAAAACTTTCAATTTAACTATTATACAATTAATAATTACTCACATTTTAATGAAATCTTATTATTTACTCATCTTTCTAAAAAGTTATGGGTAGTGATTCTTCATTACCTCCTTTGGCTCTTAGGTTGTTTCTACTCTCAAAGCACTACCCAACTGAACTTTTACATATTTCATCTCATGATTCTTCAGCTTTTAAATTTGATTTGATAATACCTTAATTGGTTTCTTCTCAATTGTATAATCTTTCTATAGGTCCATTGGTTTTAATTCCACAATCTCTTGCAAATCCTTTATGAATTTCCTTAACATTGGCACGTGGAAAACATCATGATACCTTGCTAAACTTAGAGGTAAAGCAATTCTATATGCCACATCTCTAATTCTCTCTAATATTTTGAATGGTCCAATAAATTGATGACTTAACTTCCCTATAGTACTGAATCGTTTAAATCCCTTAAAAGGACTTATTTTCACATATACACGATCTCCTATTGCAAATTATGTAGGTTTTCATTTCAAATTAGTCCAACTCTTATAGTGATCTTATGTGACTTTCATCCTTTTTCATATTGCCTTTACTTTTTCATTTGTTTGATGAATCATGTTAGATCCTATCATCACGTGTTTGTCACTTTCCCAATATAGTGGCGATTTACATTTCCTTCTTTATAATGCTTCATAAAGAGTCATTTGTATAGTTGCTTGATAACTATTATTATAAGTAAATTCCACTAATGGTAAACATTGATTCTAATCACCACCAAAATCTAAGATACATCCTCCCAATGTATTCTCTAGTATCTGAATTACCCTTTCTAACTGACCATTTGTCTAAGGATGATAAGCCTTACCAAACTGTAACTTATTTCCCAAAGATCGGTGTAGACTTTCCCATAACATAGATACAAAATGGGTATCTCTATATGAGACAATACTTATTCGTACACCATACAATCTAATAATCTCTTGCACATATAATTGAGCCAACTTTACCATTGAATCACTAGTTCAACAAAGTAAGTAATGAGCACTTTTCATTAACCTATCCACAATAACCTAAATTTAATCATAACTCGCTCCAGTTCTTGGAAGTCTTACTACAAAATCTACAGTAACATGATCCTACTTCCACTAAGGTATTTCTAATGGTTGCAATAATCCACTAGATCTTTGGTGTTCAACTTTCACTTGTTAACATGTAGTACATCCTGATAAATATTGTGCTATCTCTTTTTTCACACCTTTCCACCAAAATAATGATTTCAAATAACAATACATTTTGCTTCCACCAAGATGTAAAGTATAACTAGTAATATGAGCTTCATCAATAATCTCCATCTTTAGCTTTGCATCTTAAGATATACAAATCCTATTCTTGTATCTCAACACTTACTTCTCATCTATTCAAAAATCTAGTACATCTCCTGTTTTCGATCTTTTTTTCACTTCCTTTAAATTCAGATCTTCATCTTGTTGAGACTTGATTCGTTCCATCAAAATCGGTTGTACTATTAAATTCAATAATTGTACCTTTGTTTCATGCCATCTAAATCCAATCTCTTACTTTTGAAATTCCTATATTAACTTCTATTAAGAAGTAAGTAGTAAATCCACTTTCTCACAGTTCTCATGACTTAATGCATCTGCTACTACATTGGCTTCGCTAGGATGATAATTGATTGTCAAATCATAATCCTTAGTTAGTTCTAACCATCGCTTATGGCTTAAATTCAACTCCTTTTTTAGTAAAGAAATAATTTAAGCTCTTGTGATCTATGTATCACAATGCTAACCATATAAGTAATGTCTCTAAATATTTAGAGCAAAAACCACAACTGCTAACTCAAAATCATGCATCGAATAATTCTTTTCATGTGGCCTCAGTTGCCTTGATGCATACGCCACTACTTTATCATCTTACATTAATACATAGCCCAATCCACTTTTAGAAGCATCACTTTATATGGTTTAGTTGGATCTGGTAGAACAAGTATCAAAACTGAGATTAGACCATCCTTTAACTCTCAGAAACTTTGTTTACATTCGTTACTCCATTGGAATTTAAAATCCTTCTATGTCAATCGTGTTAAAGGTATCACTATATTAGAAAAGTCTTTTATAAAACATTTGTAGTAGCCTGCCATTCCAAGGAAACTTCTTACTTTATATATTGTAGTTGGTTGCTTCCACTTAACTATATCCTTAACTTTCTTAGGATGAATTGATATTCCTTCTCCTGACACTATATATCCCAAGAATGAAATTTTATCTAATCAGAAATCATATTTACTTACTTTAGCATACAACTTATGATACCTCAACTCTTGTAATGACAATTGCAAATGTTCCGCATGCTCTTCTTTTGTTCTTCGAATAAATTAGAATATTATAAGTAAACAAACAACAAATTTATCCAAAGATGGATGATAAATTCAATTCATTAAATCTATAAATACTATGGGCGCATTAGTTATACTATTAAAAGACTAGAATCATTACAAGTTAAGCTATGCAGTCGATCATCTACTGGTTCTATTAACCATTCGAACCCTTAGATATTGATATCTCTTCATAAGAATTCCATCCACTCGTTCCTTTTCTCTAACTTCTTCTTCTTCTTTCACTTTCTCAAAATATGAACTCAATACTACGAGTTTAAAGTTTTAAGTTTCTCGATAACTTTGTAAAGTGTATCCTCATCCTGCATATTATCGTCAATAACTCTCACTTCAAGCTCTACCTCATTAATTGCTACAAAAGGGTCTTCCCCATTCATTTCATTACTTCTTGTCGTACCCTCTAATATAGGTTCTAAGATACCTTTTGCCTTCGGTTCTTCATCTTTTGGGTCCTCTTCCTCATTTACACCTATATTCTCTTATACATTTTGGGTTAGATTTTGTGGTGGCTCATTAGGGGGTCCAAGTTGCAAAGATACTTCTATTCCTACATTTTATATAGCTAGAAATCTAATAAACTTGTCAATAATACCAGGTGGATAGTTCCTAAAGATTTAATGAACACAAATAGATACTTGGTCAAAATCAGGTGGATAGTTTTTACTTAGTTCCACAATAGTTGGAAAATACAAATTGGTAACATCATAGACAATATTCCTTTTTGTTGCAAGTGTCTTTTCTAAAAAGTTGCTATTATAGTATACTCATTATACACTAGTCCCAACTCATTCTATCATCCTTCAAACTATGTGATAATCCACACATATAAGTAAATATGATTTCATCAATAGTGTGGAATGACTACCACTTAGCCATATCTAACAACTTCTACATTTGAACAAGATAATCTATAGGAGACTCATCACCTTCTCAATTAAAGTGGATCTAAACATAAATAAGTCAATTTTGTAAGAATTTGAAATAATTTAACTCCTTTTAGTTTCTTTCTTTATAATACTTATAATTAATTTACTTATTAAATTCTCATACATATAACTTATATATATATATATATACCTATAGGTGTAAATCTTTTGTGACCTAATTCCTTAACTCTTTATGTACCTAAAATGTCTAATTCATTTTAGTTATGACACTTTAAAGCTTGGTTCTTAGGAATTCAACCTTGATACTAACCTAAAATTGTCACGCTACAAATGAGTGCAATCGAAATAGTCCCATCGTATAAATTAATTTAAGATAGAAGTTGATCTCATAGCTACTATCATAGATGGAGTCAACATAAGGCAAGCATAACTCAAATAGCATGAAGTATCCAGTAGGGTACCTGCTATAATTAGAACTTGTGGCATTTTCTTTCAAAACATATACCAGAAGTTCTGTAACACATACTTTTAATACTTCACTTATATTTACATAAGCATATTTAAACAAAAGATTACATTTTCCATAGAAAAGTTCCAAAAGTCATAGGTTCTAACACATATATGTCTGGGCTTCACTTGAAAACTAGCAATCGTCGCCTAAGGAGACTAGTTAGTTTTCTCAAAGGACCTAGACTTCAATAAGTGATCTAGTTTAGTAGCCTTTATACATCTTTTCACTCCCCAACCCCTTGCATACTCACATGTGGTTAGGTATAACATTGCATTTTTACTTCTAATCAGTACCTGTAATAGAATCTAGATAGATATAAGCACAATTAGCTTAATAAGTAGTATGAAGATAGAAGAGTATGATACAAATACAAATAAGGTTATTAATTATAATGAAATATTATCCAATTAATCCTTTGTTGCACAAAACTATCTAAACCGTTTTTGCCATCCTCATTGAGGGGTCGATATTTGGTTTGACATATTTAATTGTTTTCCCTAATAAGTTGTTATGCATGTCCAATTAGGTTATGGATCAGATTTCTGTTAATTTCATTTAAGGATGACCAAACAAGTTAAGAATCATGCAAAGTAGCAAGCTAAGGAGCTCAACTCCCATCACAACGTAGCATATTAACCACGTACATAATGTCAAGCCCTATTTTAGTTTTTTTTTTTTTTTTTTTTTTAATTTGACCTATATTAAACCTAGCTAGCTTAATATAAATTAAGGAAAAATGTAAAATAATTTGGAGTTGCTAACTAGTGAAATTAGTAAAAAAGTCAAATTAGGGTTTTCAGGTGGAAAAACCTTAATTTAGCGACCAATCTATAGATATTCTAAAAAATTGTTTTTTTAGAAAACCTTTAACTAGAAAACTAAACTGGGAGGTTAACCTATTAAGACTAAGTTACCATGTAAAAATAAAAATAATGAGCCTTTATTTTATAGTTTTTTTAAATATACCAAAATACGCAACGAAATATAAAAATGCAATTAAAATGAATTTTTTAAATAATTTTTATTTTGAATTTAAAAAAAAATTTTTTTATTTTTTTACGGTTCCCCTAAAGGTATTTACATACCTACTTATCGGGATCAAATTTATGCTATTTAATGATTTATTTTTTTAAAAAAATAAATGATCTAATTTCATGAATCTATTTAAAAAAAATACCTAACTAACTAAATTTTTTAAAAAGACTCTAGTTAAGATTTTTTATTTTAAAAAAAAAACACTATGTACTAAATTTATTTTCTATTACCTTAAATACAAGATTTATACAAATCTTCTAAGATATGTAATTAAGATTTATACAAATCATCTAAGATGTACAATTTAGATACATATCTTTACTAAATATATGAACCTAAGAAAAAATATGCAACTAAATCTAACAATGCAATTTTTATAAAACGTGCAATTTTGATGCAATATGCAAGATGTAAAGACATTTTTTTTTTTTATGATGGCATGCTTAGAAAATTAACTAATAAGAATCAATACTAGATTCTAAAAAAAAAATAACTGAATTGGTACCAATGAAATCATGTAATGGAAATTATTCATTGGTATACAAATAAAAATAATAATAAAATAAAATAAAAAAACAACTAGACTAACAACCTATATTAAGAAAACAAAGTTAGTAAAATAAAACAATTAACTAAAAAAATAACTTAAAAAACAAAAAATAAATAAATAAGATAAAACAAAACCAACTTACCTAACTTAGTTAAATTAGTCGGATCTAAGGGAGATAATTACGTAAGTTAGGTTACCTTGAGTCATGTAGATGTTGGCCTTGTGCTGTAGTGTCTGTGTTTGATATTTGGTTTGTGCGCATGGCATATGAGTATGCAATTTGGTTTGTATACGTAGCATATGATTAGACCGTGTGCATGTGTGCTGTATGTTGACTGTATGTGTAAAATTAGATTATATATAGAGTGTGAGAGTGGATTGTGCGTGAGTTGGAATGTGTATTGCTATGCGTGGATTGGAGTGTATGGGACTGTGTATGTGTGTGTGAAAGTAGATTATGTATGGAGTGTATTATGTAGTCCTTGTGGGAGTAGATTGTGTATGGACTGGAAAGTGTGGGACTATGTGTTGGATTGATTGTGCGAGAGAGTGGGATTTAGGTCGTGCGTATGTTACGGACCTCCTAAAATGGGCCATTCTTAGGAGGTTCCTAAAGCCCAAGCCCATTAAAAGCTTCCAAAAGATGAAAAGTTCTAGAAGGTTCCAAAGAAGTTCAGAATCTTGTATACTATTAGGTAGGGTAGGTGAATATGATAGTTGGGAATCAATTGTAATCGTTAGACTGAATTGATCTTAACCATTAATTTATAAAGGATTTTTATATATATAGAGGCGTTCTCCTTAGATGTACAACACAAGTCATTTGAGTGAATACAATATACCTTTAGAGTTTCTCTCTCTACATTCTCTCTCTAAACTTTGTGAGTGTGTTATAAGCTGACTTAGCCTTCTTTAGTATGGTCAGGAACGCTATGTGCCACATGGGATCAAGTGACGGAATTTGCCCATAACAAGTGGTATCAAAGCCTGGAAAAGGGACTTCTTATGGAGAAAATGTCATTCGGAGGAGATAATAATACTTCAATGGTTGATGAGTTGGCCGACCATGATGATCGTTGTGTTACCAAGCAAAGGACTAGGTTCCGGGACTTGCTGAACTTCCTCTTTAATAGGATGGATGGGGTAGAGTTAAGCATTGCTTAGGCTAAGGAACAATTTGATGATTCTCAAGGTAGTTTTGAGGAGATGGAAGAAGAACACCGAGGCGAATTGTAAGGAGCATTGAATCGAGCAGTGAAGGAGCTTAGGCAGCGTAGAAATGTTATTGAAGAGAAGGGTGATGCTCTCCAAGCTCGAGTCACGGCTTTAGAAACTAAGGAAGGGGCTTATGAAGCTAAGATTGATGTAGTGGTAGTGGCCATGCATTAAGAGATTAAAGATCTTAAGACTCAATTAACGGCTTATCAAATTGCTATTGCAAATGGAGTGACCGTATAGACGGGCCATAGGGTTGATGTTCCCAAGCTAGAGCATTTCAACAAAATGTGGTCCACTCAAGAAGTAGAGAACTTCTTATGGGGAGTGGAATAATACTTTAACGTTGTAGGAATCTTAGATGATGTTAGAAAGGTATGTATTGCTGCCATATATTTGAAAGACTACTATGGTATGGTGGCGCAGGAGGGCTGCTGATATCAACACATGGGATAGCTTTGTACAAGAGCTGAAGGGTCAATTCTCCCCTCAAAATGCTGCTAAGGAAGGAAAGGTGAAATTGCGTCACCTAACCCATAAGAGTGACATAAAGTAATATGTAAAGGAACTTTTAGAGTTGATGTTGGAGATCCCAGACCTCAACCAAGAAGATGCTTTGGTAATGTTTATGGATGGCTTAAAGCCCTTTGCTAAATTAGAACTAGAGCGAAGGGGAGTGGAAGACATCTCCATGGCTATAGTAGTTGCTGAAGGCCTACTAGAATTTTAGAAGATAGATCGTAAGACCTTAGGGGGAAGATGGAAAAGGGGAGCTGAGAAGGAGAAGAGTTGGAGTTCATCTATAGGGAAAACCTAGGCTGAGGAAAGAGATAACGATCGAGGTAGAACTCGTGAAGGGAGAGATAGTGAACAATGGAAACCCTATGAATTGAAATATTATTTCTGTAATGGTCCCCATTATGCCAGGGAGTGTCCGAAGAAAGAGAGATTGGTGGCGCTAGTAGTAGGTAAGAGCTTAAATGAAGGGGGTGAGGCTTAGTTAGGGTCAGTTCATTTACTCAGTGCCATGAAATCTTAAGTTAATGAAAGAAGAAAAGGATCGATGTATATCAAAGTATCGGTAATAGGTAAGAAACTTAATGCCTTCGTAGACACAGGTGCATCCTATCTTTTCATTTCTGAAATAGTAGCAAAGAAGTTAGGGCTAAAAGTGAAGGAAACCAAAACATGGCTCAAAACAGTTAACTCAAAAGAAATTCCCACTATTGGAGTAACTAGGGGCATAAAGCTCCATATTGGGGGTTAGTAAGGAAAGTAGATGGTTGAAGTAGTGCCAATGGATGATTTTGAGTTTGTGATTGGGATGGATTTCCTAGATCGCATTAATGTACTTATCGTACCACGAGCTAATTGCATTTGTGTACTTGATCACAACTCACAATGCGTAGTCCTCGTCATAAGAAAGGTAGGCTAAGCTACCAAATTCTTATCAACTATGCAATTGGAAAAGGGACTCAAGAAGAATGAAGTCACTTACTTAGCCACCTTAAAAGTCAAGGAAGAGATTATTGGTCAGGAAAGCGTTCCACCTCAAGTGTGGGAGATATTGGAAGAATTTAGGGATATAATGTTGCCAATGTTGCCTAAGAAGTTACCTCCAAGAAGAGAAGTAGACCATGTGATAGAATTAGAACCTGGAGCCAAGCTGCCTACCACCGTCCCATACAGGATGTCACCTCCATAATTAGAAGAGTTAAGGTGACAACTGAAGGAATTACTAGAAGCAGGTTTCATTAGGCCTTCAAAGGCACCTTTTGGAGCTCTTGTACTCTTTTAGAAGAAACAACATAGATCACTCTAAATGTATATTGATTATTAAGCCCTGAACAAGGTCACTATAAAGAATAAGTATCCCATTCCACTAGTATCGGACCTATTCGACAGGTTGGGAGAAGCTAGATACTTCTCCAAATTGGATTTACGATCGGGATATCACTAAGTGAGGATTGTAGAAGGAGACAAACCCAAGACCACTTGTGTTACAAGGTATGGTGCTTTTGAATTCCTGGTCATGCCGTTCGGCCTTGCCAATGCCTCAGCTACTTTCTGTACACTTATGAATTGTGTTTTAGCCCCCTTTCTTGATCAATTTGTAGCAGTATACTTGGATGACATTATGATTTATAGTAAGGTGTTGGAGGAACACATAGAGCACCTTTGTTCGGTATTCTTAACTTTGAGAATGAATAATCTATATGTGAAACTAGAGAAATGTGCTTTTGCGCAAGAAGAGGTGACGTTCCTTGGTTACATAGTAGGGAGAGGAAAGACTAGAATGGACAAAGGAAAGGTGCGGTCCATATGGGATTGGAAGGAGCCTACTAAGCCTATCGAGTTAAGATCCTTCCTTGGCTTAGTGAATTATTATAGAAGATTCATTAAGGACTATTCGAGGATAGGAAGCCCATTGACAAACTTATTCAAAAAGAATACCCCTTGGGTTTGGAGTACAGATAGACGATAGGCACTCAGGACCTTAAGGATGGCAATCCCTAAGGAGCCAGTCCTTCTCCTTCCTAACTTTAGTAAACCCTTTGAGGTATGTATAGATGCTAGTGATTTTGCTATTGGAGGGGTTTTAATGTAGGAAGGACACCCTATGGCGTTTGAAATCCAGAAACTGAATGACACAAAGTGGTGATATTCAGTACATGAAAAGGAGATGACGGTGATAGTATACTGTCTTCGGGTATGGAGGTACTACTTGTTAGAGAAGAAGTTTGTGGTCAAAACTGATAATATGGTCACTAGCTATTTTCAGACTCAAAAGAAGCTCTCTCCTAAGTAAGCTCGATGGCAGGTTTCTCTGGTGGAATTCAATTTCGACCTTGAACATAAGTCAGGTAAGACTAACGTTATGGCAGATGCTTTGAGCCAAAAGGTTTAGTTGGTAGCCATTAGCAAACCTGTAAGCAACTTCATTGATAGAATACAAGAGGGGATGGAGAGTGATAAGCAGGCTAAAGCTTTATTGATCCAATGTTAAGAAGGGAAAATAAAGAGATTTTGGCAAGAGAATGGACTAATATACATAAAGGGACATCGAATTTATGTGCCCCAATCCTTGAACCTAAGAAGAGAGATACTTAGAGAGTGTCATGATTCTAAATGGGTAGGTCATCCAAGAATGCACCATACCCAAGCCTTAGTAGAGGAGAAGTATTTTTGGCCACACATGAGGAAAGATGTTGAGAGCTATGTCTGAACTTGTCTTATGTGCCAACAAGACAAAGTTGAACATAAGGCAACTTTAGGGCTACTGGAGCCTCTTCCCTTTCCTGAATGGCCATGGGAGAGTATTTCCATAGACTTCATTGTAAGTTTTCCTTGATTAGAAGGGTATGGTACAATTATGGTTGTGGTAGACAAGTTCTCAAAATACGTGACTTTTGTTCCAGTAACAAAAGAGTGTTCGGCAAATGAGGTTGCTCGATTGTTCCTGAGACATGTAGTAAAGTATTGGGGCTTGCCAAGAAACATTGTGTATGATTAAGATGGGTGATTCATAAGGAAAATTTGGACAGAATTGTTCAAACTTCTAGGATCCGAGTTGAACTTTTC
Organism: Lumnitzera littorea; assembly: GCA_024138015.1. Taxonomy (NCBI): domain Eukaryota; kingdom Viridiplantae; phylum Streptophyta; class Magnoliopsida; order Myrtales; family Combretaceae; genus Lumnitzera; species Lumnitzera littorea. The sequence goes on from JAMXBB010000009.1 coordinate 42,047,407, forward strand.
AACTAGTTTGCATCCCTAGACGAATGGCCAAAAGGAGCGAGTGAATGCTCTAGTGGAATTATACTTAAGGCATTTTATAGGAGCTAACTAACACGATTGGACCAAGTTGTTAGATGTGGTGCAGTTCTTGTTCAACTTACAGAAGAATGAGACTATTGAATAAAATCCTTTCGAGATCGTCTTAGGAAGGCAACCCTTAACTCTTAATATAGTGACAATGGGATTTATGGGGTCCAGCCCTCTCGCATATAAATTTGCAAGGGAATGACAAGAAAATTATGACTTAGCTCGAACATACTTAGATCGAGCTATCAAGAGAATGAAGAAGATTGCAAACAAGAAGCGTAGGCCGATGGAATCTCAAGTAGGCAACCAAGTGCTTGTTAAGTTACATTTGATACAACATACGAGGGGACAACTGCATAAAGGTTTAATGAGGCGCTACGAGGGCCCATTCCCAATTGTAAAATGAGTGGGGTGAGTGTCTTACAAATTGGAACTTTCATCCAAATTGAAATTCCACCCATTTTTCCATGTGAGCATGCTAAAACCATTCCACAAGGATGAGGAAGACCTTATAAGAGCTATATCACAAAGGGCCCCAATAGGAGTACGAGATTCATTTGACAAAGAAGTTAAAGGGATCATAGCTAATAGACATGTAAGGAGACATGGACGAACTCCCATACATGAGTATATGGTTATGTGGAAGGAAAGACCAAAGAATGAGGCCAGTTGGGAACTAGTCGAAGCACTATGGCAATTCAAAGACAAGATTCAAAAGTTCCATGATGAAGGAGTGACGAGGGCGTCATTGGATTGAGTGGGGGAAAATGTTATGGACCTCCTAAAATGGGCCATTCCTAAGAGGTTCCTAAAGCCTAAGACTAAAGCCCAAGCCCACTAAAATCTTCTAGAAGATGAAATGTTTTAAAAGGTTCCAGAAAAGTCTAGAATCTTATATAGTAATAGGTGGAGTAGGTAAACGTGGTAGTTGGGAGTCAACTATAATTGTTAGATTGAATTGATGTTGATCATTAATTTGTAAAATTTTTCCATATATATAGAGGTGTTCCCCTTAGATGTACAATACAAGTCATTTGAGTGAATACAATATACCTTTAGACTTTCTCTCTCTAAAATTTGTGAGTACGTGACAAGCTGACTTAGCCTTTCTTAGTGTGGTCAGGAACGCTAAGTGCTGCATGGGATTGAGTGACGGAATCCGCTTGTGACATGTGGCCATTGATTTGGGATTGTTGTAGTAGGGAAAGCTACTATCAAATAAGATGAAGTTAGGTTTAGGTAAGGATGAAAAAGAATGAGTTGCAATTTTGTGTGAAAAAATTTTAGAATTTTTTTATAACTGAAATCCATTATTTATAAACCATTAATTTCAATCTTTTAGATCTTTTTAACGAGGATTCATTCATGATAGGATTTAACGAATCTAATCTTTATAAAATATGATAATACCTACTTTATATTTGTTAATTTTCCTAATAATTCTCTTATGATTTGATCCAATCTACTCTTAATATTAAGTTTCTAGAAGCTTCACATTCTATTTGGGCATTCTATCTTAGGCTCGACTTAGTCCAACTAGTTTTAAATTGACCACGGTCCTTTATTATATCTTAAAATATACATGCTAATCATTTAATAAATCCTGAATCTATTTTAATCAATCTAATGAAAATATTGTCAAATTGGATAAAAATCCACTTCATACTGGGGGGTGGCAAATTGATATTTTTAAACCTTTTGAAAACTTTTTTGATATAAGAGAAATAAAGTTACCCCTCTTAATAACTTATATTGGTGAATAGTGATATTTTAACAATTCAACACACAATAATTAATAAAGCAATTTAAAAGAATAAGGAAGGAGAATATCAGGCTGAGGATTTATAGAGTTTCAACCTTTTGTCTACTGTCCTTTTCTAACTACACTTTTGAGGACCTGGTCTACTTCACAGGTGTCATTGCACTTGATCCACTAAATCAAATTACAAGAAAATTACAAGTATTTATTATGCATGGACTTCACAACATTCTACTCTATTTATTTAGGCTTTTTACAATTTAGGCTAATTATAGATCTATAGAATACAAACTAACTTCAAACAATAAATAAGATTTACAAATTACAAGTGAGAACATAATTATAAAACTCAAAGAATTTTTCTCTAAAGAGAAATAACGATTGTTATATAATTTGCTTTAGTGCAACTTTCTAAAGAAGTATCTAAAGGACTTTTTGTGACTTTTCAGAAGGTAGAAATTGATCACGAATTTTTATATGTTGAAAATCCTTTTGTTTTTCTCAGTGAAGTATCTAACATTTTAAATCCTTTCTCTTTTTATACTGAGATCTTCCAACAACTAATTTATTGAAAATTATCTTCACTTTTGTATTTATCCAACCATTATTTGTTAAAGATAATCCTTAGATATTTTGAGAAGATCTTAATAATATGAAATAAAAAAAAAAAAACTCTTCTTATCTTGTTTTGATCAGATATACTTTGATCCACAACCACTAGATAAGCCTCTAATTTGATGAAGAGATATGCTTTACCAGTAACTTTTGGATAAGCCATATGTTCAAAATTTGAAATTCCATAAAATTTGAACCAACCTTATATTTATCCATTCTTGTGCATATCTTGATTTATTAAAAATAAATTTGCTAAAAATTAATCCTTAAGGATCATGATTCCATCTTAAGTGAAATGGGATTAAATGTATTCCCTTAATATATAAAATCTAGTAGAGTTAGGCCTTGTTGAATTCAAATCTGATATGAACTAAAATTCAACGTCATATATTTCTAGATCAATTTTTTGAATGACCTTCTGGAGAGTACCAATTCTTTATTTCTTTAAAGTCTTTAAACAAGCTTCTAAAGTGCTATACCACTTCTACCTATAAAGCTTCTAAAACACTTTTTGAAGATTTTTAGACTATTCTCTTTTTCAATCAAATCAATTCTTCTGAATAAGTTTCTGAAGACAATTTAGTTTTATGAATTTAAACTTTTTGAGAACTCTTTGGAATACCTACATTCTTAACGATTCATTAGCTTTTATCCCTTTTTGTTATTGTCAAAATCTATGAGAGATATCTAACATACTTTACCAGACTATTTTTAAAAAAATATTTTTGCAATGAAGCTCAATTATTTAAGAACTTAGAATTTATTAAATTGCATGCATATTTTCAATTATTGCTTGATCTAACTCTAAACAACTAACTTGACTGTTGAACTTAGGGTTTATTATTTGATTTTGATGAGAACAAAACAAAATGTATATTTAAACATGTTGTTTTTGAAGAGAACAAAACAAGTGGATGATTAAACTAAGAATTATTTGATTATATTGAGATAATTGAATAAGATCAATTAGCTTGCTTAATTATTAAATATATCAATTATCTCTACAAGAACTTTAATCTTTTGAGTGGTGATCAAATGATCTTAAAGTTAGAATGCAAAGAGTACTCATTTGTTTTGTGTGAAAAGAAATTTCAGCTGACATTTAGCCTACCGAGTTGACGGCTCAAGGTAGAATCAGGTTGACAGTATAAAGCCCTAAAAGCTCAATCACCCGACCAAAGGCTTTGAAGATATGATATTCTATTGCAATTTAAAGACATTCTCTTATATTCTTGAGCTTATTTTATTTCTCTTTGGTCTCTTATACACTTATTTGCTATCAAACAAAAAGAGACATAGTTGTAGTGCTTGAAAGTCCTCGCATTTGTAATCTTGAGTGAAGAAAGTGATACATTTGAGTTAGTTGTGCATAAAAGAGATTGTGTAAGCTTATGTAGCTTTTGGAGCAATTGGGTTGTGAAATCAATAAGGTTAAGTGAAGTCCTAGTTTAGAGGCATTGTGTATTCGTAGAGATTAGAGAGTAGTCTGAACTCTACATTAAATCCAGGCTTAATCTTCTTTATCTCTATCTCTTTAAATTTCCGTATTTATTATTGTTCTGTTGTTTCTTTGATTACTCTTATTATCGCATTTAGTCATTTATATCGAAAAAGAATTGCAATTTGTCCTTAAAACTCAATTCACCCCCCCTCCTGAGTTTTACCTAGTATTCTTCATTAACTTAGACTCTTTTGATACTCTTTTTTTCAATTTTTAAAATTTTTTTGTATTTTTCCATTTTTTTCAAATTCTTTGGATATTTTTATAAACTTGGCTTAAAAGTAAAATTAAAATAAAGATTAGTAAAAACGAGGTATCTACAGCTATCCTTATTTGTGGTGAAGTTTGTAAAAACCTCGCTATAAAGATAAAAGATAAGCCCATTTTTGCTTAAATCCTAGCTTAAGTAAGTGGGATAACAACCTAACTCTAAGACTTAGCTAAGAAAGTTTGGACTTGAATTGGTGGTTACCTTAAAGAGGATGGCTCTCTTCAAGGATTTGTTGCTTGAAAGGATGGATTTTTCAAGGAAAGCAACTCAACAAACAGGTTTGAAGATATGGCTAATTGTTTTTTATCCTTAGGATAATTGATGTTCCTTAATGTAAGATGAAAAATGTTACCATAGTGAAATTTTCTAAACTCTAAAAAAGAGATAACTAAAATTCCCAAAATTCCTAGGATAGCCTAAGCTCTTAGTATGATGAATCAAACTTTTGGGCTAAAGATGATGAAGGCTCCAAAAGTTTCTTTTCATGGGATAGTCAAAGCTCCCGAATTTTCTAAATTAAGGATAACCAAGGTTCCTTTAATTTTCTTACGATAGGATAATCAAGGCTCCTAATTGTTCTCACACCATAAGATAGTCAAAGTTTTTGTATCAACTTAACTAAGGATGACTAAGACTCCTAAATTATAAGATAATTGAAGTTCCTAAATTTAAGGATAACTAAGGCTCCTAAATATAAGATAACTGAAGTTCCTAAATTTAAGGATAACTAAGGCTCTTGAATATAAGATAATCGAAGTTCCTAAAGAAGGATAACTAAGGTTCCTAAATTATAATATGATCAAAGCTCCTTAAGGATGGCTAAGATTCTTGAATATAAGATAATTTGAGTTCCTAAATTTAAGAATGATTAAGGTTCCTAAGATTTTATGAGATAATCAAATCTCCCTATGGATAGCTAACATTCCTAAATAAGATTACCAAAGTTCCTAAGATAAGGATGACTAAGGCTCTTGAGATTTTATGAGATGATCAAAGCTCCTTATGGATAGCTAAGACTCTTGAAATATAAGATAACCAAAGTTTCTAAGGAAGGATAATTAAGGATCTTGGATTATAAGATAACCAAAGTTCTTAAGGAAGGATAACTAAGGTTTATGAATTATACGATAATCAAAGCTTGTTAAGGAAGGATAACTAAGACTCTTGGATTATAAGATAACTGAAGTTCTTAAGGAAGGACAACTAAGGTTCTTGAATTATAAGATAATCAAAGCTCCTTAAGGATGGTCTAGATTCTTAAATAAGATGACCGAAGTTCCTAAGATAAGGATGACTAAGGTTCCTGTTCTATAAGATAACTAAAGTTCATAAATTTAAGGATAACTAAGGTTCCTAAGATTATACTCCTAAAACATAAGATAACTAAAGTTCTTAAGGGAGGATAACTAAGGCTCCTAAAATTTCCTTAAAAGATTACTAAAGTTTTAACTTGAGGATGATTAAAAATCTCATTGCAAATTCTCAAAATTTTTACTTTTTAAAATTCGAAGGAAGTAATGTGTCCTCTTATAAAAAAAAATTGTTTGTTTTTATCTTGTTAACAAGTAAGTGAATTATATCGACTCTGAATGTTATAGATAAGTGGTATGTTCATTCTTCATCTTTCATTGCTTGTCCACTACAATGAGGGAATAGGGAAGAAGCTTCAACTAAACACCATGTTCTTCTTGCCATAGGGAATTCCTATTTGATTTTAAGGCGAGGTGCTTCTCTTGCTCTTAGGGCATGCTTGACTTTTACTTCATAAGTTTCGTACCACGAAAAGTATCTCGATGATTTGAATTATTTAGTCTAAGAGGACTTCCTCATACTCAGAAATGGCTTGTTTTGACTCCCGACTATGATTCAAAAAATTTTGTTAAGTCTTGTAAGTGATACACTTTAATTGATCTAACAAGTCTTTTCCTCAAGGTTGTAATGTAAGCTTTTGGTCATTGGCTTAAATAAAAGTGGACAACAATATGATAGCCAATTTTGAAAAATTAATATCTTAACCTTAGTTTACAAGTCAAGAACCTAAATGGGAAATGCTAAGATGGGCTTGTCTTAGTTTCATGAGTAATAATTGCTTAAGGTAAGTCAATTTCTTCAGTAAAAAAAGTTTCATTAAGGGTGGTATTGAGGGTGGGATCATAGAATTAGGGCTTCAGTTTTAGGCTTGGAATTCTTGCTCAAGGTTACACTTTGAAGGATACTGAGAAAACTCAAGTCTTTTATCTTAGGATTCATGGGTTAAGCTTTTCTAAAATACTTGGGCCTTAGGCCCTTTAAGAGCTCTTGGCTGTTCTTTGAGATGCCTATACCTTTAAGAGCTTTTGGCTTTTCCACTTGAAGAAATTAACAAGCCCTAAAACCATGAGCTTAAAGTATATAAGCCCTCTGAAGTGGGGTATAGATTTGGGGGAGTATTTGAGAAAAATCAATAGCCTTGTGGTGTTTGAAGGAGTGTATAGATTGGGGTAAAGTGTATGGTTTGAAACTCTTCTTCATTTTAAAGAAATTGAGTTATTTATGAAAATTATTGCTTGTGAATCAACATAATTAGAGTAAGCATAAGTTAGCCTATTCCTTTTCTCCAAAATTGATGCCCCTAACCTCCTAATTGCCCTAATATAGGATGGTTCTTGATAGGGTTAATTTTAAAAATCTGTAAAAGTGGGCTTGTAAGGGGTAGTTATATTTAGGGTAATGAAATGAATGCCTATCATCTTTTCAATCTACGTATCACATGTAAGATAAACCTCCATAAAGGAATGAGTCTTATCTTTGGTTTCATGTCTCTTTGCTCTCATGAGTGTTTCAAGGTCAGTGTTTGGAGTTAGGGCTTACCCCTTATCATTCTAAACCCTTCAAATAATTAGATACTTTTATTAGTTTAAGGATAAGACATTTTATGTATATTTGCCTTCATCTGCCATAGTTTCATTTGATAAGACTAGACAATCTATGATACCCTAGTGAGTCACATGCCTCTTTGCTTTTAAAAGATTGCTACATTTGCTATCCTGCTAGCTCAAGCTCGTTAGGCTTATTAAATAAATGATTCATAGTGGATATAAAGTTTATGTTTTGTCCTAAGGTTAGAGTGGGTGGGCAAACTTAGAGTGAAGTTGTTAAGCCATGTATTTGGGTTCTCTCTCACTTAAAGCAAGTTGGAATAGAAATGTAAGTCCAATGTTTATATCTAGGCTTCTGTATCTAGGGCTTTTGGAAAGATCTAGTAATGGGCTTTTCTATAAGGATTGTGTTTGGCTTAGGCTTTTCCTAGGGATGGGCTATGACTCCACCATTCTCATTTATCAATTTCCAATATGCTTTCCCCTTTTCCCTCTCAGTTTTAGGTTTAACTCATAGGCCACATAGTGCCTTAGGCTCAAAATAAGTGACTGCTAAGATTAGGCTTAGGCTGAAGTTGTTGTTGTCAATTGTCTTAGCTTAAGAAATGAATGGCTATAGGCTTCAATAATGGGCTTAGCTAGTCAAAAGTAATAACTCAAAATACGTAAAAGCCATACTCGTTAGCAAATTTTTTCCTTATAAAAAATTTATTTGCGAAAAAGTATTTGAAAACACTTATTTTACGAAATTATGTTACAATGAAAATGTTACAAAGTTGATAGGAATGAATTATTATTTTACAAAGTCAATAATTGACGATAATGACTTATTTACATGTAAAAGTTTTTTCTTTTTATGAAAAACTTTTGAAAAACCTTCTTATTAATGGAAATTGAAGAGACACTATACTATAGATGATTGAATTATTAACACTACCTAAAGAATAGAAGAAATTAGTTACTAAGACAAGATAATGAAGTCGACAAAGCTATAAAAGGACTAGAAAACCCCACTTATTAATGGTAGCTAAAGAGGACCTATGCTATACATGATTGGATTGCCTATATTGCATGAAGAATACAAAATGCCAAATAATGAAGACAACAAAGCTTCAAAGGGAACAACCGATAATTAGAGGGTGGTAATTTTAGAAGAGGAGTGCTTAATATTACAAAAAGATAACTAAGAGATACTTTGAGGACAATATTTACAAAACATTTATAAGTTGAAGGATTTTTTATTTATTCTTTTCTAATTTACATGAAAGTATGTTATTGTACACAAATTTTCAATAGAAATAAGCAATACAAAACAATGGAGTAAAAAAAAAAAACATGAACAAATAATTAACATATAGTAAAGAGGCACATGTACATATGTTGGGCTAGCAATTGAAAAATAGTGCAATAATTTATTACTGTAAGAATTTTCGAATTGTAATTTTATTATAACACCATGATTACATTAATTTGAGTATAAATGCACTAGGTACTTATTAGGTATATAATTTTTCTATGAGTATAGATATGGACAAAGCATAGAGATTTTAATAGTTTATAGGGAGAATTTTTTTTTTTGACATAAAAAAAATATATGGAAAAAATTGTATGACTAATATGTCACATGGGAAAATAATAAAATTACAACTCCTTGCTCATGATATATATATATATATATATTTAGAACGATGCACTAATATTCATCTGCTTACTTATAAAAATGCAATTAAAATAAATTTTTTAATAATTTTTATTACGAATTTTCAATAAAACAAATTTTTTTTTTATTTTCTTATGGTTCTCCTAAAAGTGTCTACGTATTCGCTTGTTAAGGTTAAACTAATGTAGCTTTGTTTTTTCTTTTAGAAAAGATTTAGTAGGTTGATTTTTTTAATTTGAAAATTGAGCTAGATTTACGTTATTTAACATTTTATTATTATTTTTAAAAAACCTAAAAGATCTGATTTTATGAATCTATTTAAAAAAAAAAAACCTGCCTAATTAAATCTTTTAAAAAGACTGCAGTTAAGATTTTTCATTTTTTTTAAAAAAGAAACACTATGTGCTAATTTTTTTTTTCTAAAACCCTAAATCAAAGATTTATACAAATCTATTAAGATATACAATTTAGATACATATCTTCACTAAAGATATGAATCTTAGAAAAAATATGCAACTAAATCTAACAATGTAATATTTATAAAGTGTGTGATTTTCATGTAATATGCTAGATGTATAGACATTTTTTATATTTTTTTATGATGATATGCCTAGAAAATTAACTACTGAGAATCAATATTAGATTCTAAAAAAAAAAACCTGAGTTGGTACCAATGAAATCATACAATGGCACACAAATAAAAATAATAATGAAATATATAAAAAAAAAACAACTAAACCAATAACCTATACTAAGAAAACAAAGTTCATAAAATAAAATAATTAACTTAAAAAAAAAAAGATAAAATAAAACCAACTTACCTAACTTAGTTAAACGGGTTGAATATAAGGGAGATAATCACGCAGGTTAGGTTAGGTCGTATAGATGCTGGCCTTGTGCTGTAGTGTGTAGGTTTGATTTTTGGTTTGTGCACATGGTACATGAGTTTGTGATTTGGTTCGTATACATGGCATGTGATTAGATCGTATACATGTGTGTTGTGTACTAGATTGTACATGGAGTGTGAGAGTAGATTGTGCGTAAGTTGGAGTGTTTGTTGCTGTGTGTGGATTGGAGAGTATAGGACTGTACACGTATGTGTGAAAGTAGATTGTGCATGGAGGGTGTTGTATAGTATGTGTATGAATAGATTGTGTATGGAATGGAATGTGTGGGACTATGCATTGGATTGGTTGTGTGAGATAGTGAGATTTAGGTTGTACATGGTCGTTGATTTGGGATTGTTGCAGTAGGTAGAGCTATTGTCGAATAAGATGAAGTTGGGCTTGGGTAAGGATGAAAAAGAATGAGTTGTGATTGTATGTGAAAATAATTTGGAATTTTTTATTGCCAAAATCCATTATTTATAAACCATTAATCTGAATCTTTTAGATCTTTTTTACTAATATTCATTCTTGATAGGATTTAACGAATCTAATATTTATAAAATATGACAATACCCACTTTAGATTTGTTAATTTTCCTAGTAATTCTCTTATGATTTCATCCAATCTACTCTTAATATCAAGTTTTTAGAAGCTCCACATTTTATTTAGTCCTTTTATCTTAGGCTTGATTTAGTCCAATTAGTTTTAAATGGACCATAGTCCTTTAATATAGCCCAAACTACACGTGCTAACCATTTCATAAATCTCGAGTCTATTTTAATTAGTCTATTTAAAATATTTTGAAATTGGATAAAATTCCACTTTATACTTTACTAGATTATTTTCAAAAAAATATTTTTCTAATGAAGCTCAATTATTTAAAGACTCAAAATCTATTAAATTACATGCATATTTTCAATTATTGCTTAATCTGACTCTAAACAACTTTTTTGACACTTAATTTTCACTTTTTAAATTTTTTGTATTTTTCCATCTTTTATCAAATTTTTTGGATTTTTTGGATTTTTTTTTTTTTTGTAAACCTAGCCTAAAAGTAAAGAGAGACTAGAGTTAAAATAAAGGGTGACAAAAATAGTGTGTCTACACATAGCATGCGCATAGGCAACTGAGTTATATGCATAAGCAAAAATGCTCTTAAGCCTCTAGATATTTTAATGTAGTATCCCAATAAGCAGTAGGGCCATAATCTCAACTTACCTAGACAAAATGCAATAGGAATCAACCTTTCAAACCGATTACGTACAATTGAGCCGAAGGACTCTAAGGACTTACGAGGAGAATAATGGCTTATAGCCCTATTTAGGATAAGAATTCTTATTTTGACCTCCATGATTTACTTTATTGCTAACTTGAGTATCGTGCTCTCTCGTGTACCAACATTGTCTTTGATGCTACCGAGCAGACGTGTCAACTATCCGAGCAAGCATGCCTACTTGCTAAGTAATCGTACCATAATCTTGACAACATTAAAGCATACTAGCCTTAACAATTGTCTAAAGCTGAGCTCACGAATTGACTAATTTGAGGCAAATATTTACTAGTAACTGTAACAAGGATCAATGAGGAAGGAAGAGAAACGGCAATGGATCTAAAAACAAATAGGAATAGGTATTCAAAGAAAATGGCTATGGAGAACAAGAAGGGTTTTGATAGTGAATGTAGATAGATGTAACTCACCAAGACACAAACACAATCAGGGGGTTTGAGCTCGAAGTAGAGTTTGATATGACTCATGAACACTAAATTTTGCTAGGGGTTTCAAATGAAGGTTAGTTACAACTCATTAACTGGTTCAAATGAAAGGGTTCACCAAAATCTAAGAATAAGATTGATAAGAACGTGGGGACGATTAAAGAGTCTAGTCAATACTCGATAATTTGGGAAATGCTAACTTAAGCATAGCCTTGCTTGAAAAAGGAAAGTTTCACTTTCTGTAGATATCTTTGTACATCTATCTATCTTTGTTGTCTTTATATTAGTATAAATGTTGCTATTTATAGCAAGTTTTAAACCCTAGTAGCAAAACTGTAAATAAAGTATAAGGCCTTAAACCCTAACTAAAGAATCGAGGTCATAAATAAAATAAAGGGAAAATATGTACAAGAATACAAAACTATGCGTTTTATAAATCTTAGCATGTCTTAGGAGGAGTAGTATCAAAACCGGATGGGGTCGGCAGTTAAATGTACAGGTTTGTGAAGAGGTCCCTAACATCTTGCGGAGTTTGGCTGAAACACTAGAGAGGTCACCCCATAATTGCCGAGTTATGGAATTAGTCAACATTAGTCTCTCGAGATTGTGCCAAGTGGTTCTTTAGTCTTGGGTACTCGGCCTTGTGGTTTCTCGACTCCTTAGCTAACGACAAAGTTGATGCCAAGTGTTTGTTATCCTTCCCTTCATCTTTCTGGCTACAGCTTGGCTTCGGTGAGCATTGATAGGCCTCGGCTTGAATATAGTTAGAGGCTGATTCCTATAATTATCGTAGGTTTGAAAGGAAGTTGTCCTCAATGTTAAGTGTTAAGCATGGGAGGGGATGCTGAATAAACTTCTCTTCCCTTTTCTTTTCACCATAGGTACTAAGTGTCTCTAGATTTCCTCAACACTCAATGAGGTCAAGCATTAGCTCTTCCCATCCTACTGAATAGTGTAAGTGTTGAGGAAGCCGTCTTAGATCACTTTCTGATCATACTCCTAAGGTAAGCCAAGAAGTAGATTTGCGGCATTCATAGGCATGACATTAAAATCAATGTCATCATCGTATTGTCTGACCTTGAATGCTATCCACGCTCTTTTATGCATATGTATCATACCCTTGTCATTAAACCATTTTAATCCATAGGGTCAGGGATGTAGGTAGGTTAGCAACTTCATCTTTTCTACTAACTCAATAGAGATAATATTGGTGCAGCTACCTCCATATACTATTAGGGAACTGGTCTTTCCATTCATTAGGTACAACATGTGAAATAAGTTTTCCCTTTGTTCGAGATTTGCCCTCAGGTCAGCTCATGTTGCCATAACCAAGAGTTTATCGAATTCCTTAAGATAGACATCTTCTTCTATAAATTGGTCGTTTGTGCTCTTGTTACTTTGACTCTCAATTTGAGCCTCAGGCCCTTCGCCCTTCAAGACCATAACCCTTTTAGTTAAGCATTGGGATGCAATGTGTCCGTAGCCTAAGCACTTGAAGCACTTCACTTCTTGGGCCTTATTATCGGGTGTCATCTCTTTCTTGACAATCTTTTTTTGGCATGGGTTGGTCTACTAGACTCTCCTTTCTCTATCTTCCTTTCTTGCCTTCTCTCAACATACCTTTCAGGCTTAGGGCTACTTTGTTAAGGTTGGTTACTCGGCCTTTGATGCCTTCTTCTCCTCTACCTCTCTACTCTTAATGCCAAATTAATTAGCTTGTCAAAAGAGTTAAATGGCTGTAATTTAACTATGTTGACAACGTCGTCTCGAAGTCCACTTAGGAATTTGGCGATGGTGCGATCTTGTGGCTCGGCAATTTCACATCTCGTCATTAAGGTCTCAAACTCTTGCAAATACTCTTCAATAGTATTTTGACCTTGTCTCAAGTGTTGGAAGGCATGGAGCATCTCCTGCTTGAAATAAGTCTGCACAAAGTGTTAGTTCATTAATCTTTTCATGAGTCTTTAAGTTCTAATCGGCTCTTCTCCTTCAGCATCTCGCTTGGTAACCAACTTATCCTACCAAAGACTTCCACATTCAACAAGGGATAAGGAAGCTAGCTTAACCTTTGCTTGATCATCGTACTCGTAGCACTTGAATAACTTTTAACTCGGGGAACCCAGTTAAGGAACTCTTCAGGTCAGCTACTTCCATAGAAGGTTGGCATTTTCAACTTAACAGTGTTGAGTCCTTGGCCAGGTGCTCGGGGTTCATCCCTTGCATTCCGAGCTGGTCGATTATCTTTGGTTCGGCCACTTCTATCAGAGTTCTGCTTAGCCATGTTCCTTCTTGGCCTCGGCTCTCTTCTTTAAGCTTTTTGATTTGTTTCGGAGTCAACACTCTTTTCATTCCTCCTTGGCACTGGATGGTTTTCTCTTCTCCGTGGCTCAGTAGCTCTTCTTAGCTATCTTGCATCATTACAAAGTTCATTGGAGCCACTCCTACTAGTGGATGTCCGTTCCCTTCTTTCTTCTTGACCATTACGTCTGCAGCCATTGACTAACCCAATAAGCTCTTGGATAGAGTCGGTGAGATTTTAAATCTAGTATTACAGGTTATCAACACATCTCCTCTAGCTTTCATGAGGATTGTTTCCAATATTGATGACACTATCCTCCAACATTCTTGCTTGTACAGTAATTGACCAAAGAATTGAACAAACAAATAACAACAACCCAAAAATAACCACTACTCGGCTTTTGTAACTACTACTATTGATAAATAGCTATTATGAACAACACACTACACTATAGAACAATGATAAATAGAAATGTTAGAACCACAAATCTACTTTGAAGAACAGTAGCACACGTGTCTCCCCAAAGCTTTGATACCAATATTATAAGGATCAAAGAGGAAGGAAGAGAAATGGTAGCGGATCTGGAAACGAATAGGAATAGGTATTCAAAGAAAATAGGTACAAAGAACAAGAAGGGTTTTGATAATGAATGTGGATAGATATAACTCACCAAGACACAAACATGATTAGGGGGTTTGAGCTCGAAGTAAAGTTTAATACGACTTACGAACACTAATGTGCTCGGGGTTTCAAATAAAGGTTAGATATAACTTACTAACCAGTTCAAATGAAGGGGTTCACCACAATTTGAGAATAAGATTGATAAGAACATAGGGACGATTAAAGAGTCTAATCAACACTCGACAATCCGGAAAATGCTAACTCAAGTATAGCCTTGCTCGAAAGAGGAAAGTTTCACTCTCTCTATATATCTCTGTACATCTATCTGTGTTTATATTAGTACACATGTTGTTATTTATAACAAGTCCTAAACCCTAGTGGAAAAACTATAAATAAAGTACAAGGCCTTAAACCCTAACTAAAGAATTGGGCTCATAAAAAAATAATAAAGAGAAAACATGTACAAGAATACAAAACTATGAGTTTTATAGAACTCAGCATGCCGTTACTTGGCATGTCTTAGGAAGAGTAGTATTTAAACCAAACGGGGTCAGCTGTTGGATGTACAGGATTGGGAAGGGGTCCCTGACGTCTTGCCTAGTTTAGCTGAGATATTAGAGAGGTCAGCCCATAATTACCGAGTTCTAGAATTAGTTGGCACTAGTCTCTCAGGGTCATGTTAAGTGGTTCTTTAGTCTCGGGTACTCAGCCTTGTAGTTTCTTGGCTCCTTGGTTGATGATAGAGTTGATGTTGAGTGTTTATTTTCCTTCCCCTCATTCTTTTGGTTGTAGCTCAGCTTCGGCAAGCATTGATAGACCTCGGCTTGGATATGGTCAGAGGTTGATTCCCATTAGACTGATTGGCTAAGGACCAAGTTGATCCAAATCCAGTCAGTCCTATCTACATACCTTTCTTTTTCCATCATTTCGTCTAAATTATATTATATCTTAGAGCGACCAATGACTAGCCACCATGCAACATGTGTTTTTTAGCACAACATTCCAAAAGGATTCTTGACTTTTTTATATAGAATATTCTTTCTGTCTTTTACCCTTTTTAGATCCATTTATGTTTCCCAATTGTAAATTACCTTTTGGTCTTTTCCATGTATGATTGTAACCTTAGTGGGGCTAGCATATAAACCCCATTTATTGTTCGCATATGACATATACTCCTGAATCATTAAACTATAGGTTTCTCTTTTGAGCAACCCTAGTGTTTTCACTATTCTTCTAACTCATATCTATTTCCTTTACTAAAGAGTAGTGGTAAGTGACCCTATAGTTCAGATCGATGAGTTATTTTTAATGGATTGATGACCAAGTAGGATTGATGGGTATGTAACATCTAGTCAGTAGTTGTCCAAAAATTTGCTAGCATTTTTGTTTCTCTTTCGGTTCATTTATGTTGAGGTGTTACTTCATATCTTTGACCTTGGAATGCATTAGCTTCGCTGGTATCAAAGTATAGTTCCAAGAGGGAGCGTATGAAGTTAGAGTAAGGTTTTGGTTCATCTTTGCTATTAGTGGTTGCCATGACCTTCTGTAGTTGCTTTAGTTTGTTCGTTTGAAGTAAGTTTAGAGTTTTGAGCTGTGTAGTGGAGGTTCTTATGTGATAAGTATAGTTCTTGTTCTTACTCTATTTTTCATTATGAAAATAGAACAAGTTCATTTCTATTGAGTTTAAGTGATCTTTAGGTGTTGAAGTTGTTATAGTATGTTAGTTGAAGTTTTCAGTAGCAAGGTTATAGTATTTTCCATTTATTGTGTTGTTAATTTATTCAACAAAGTATTATACCATGTCGAATTCAAGTGTTCAAGGTATTATTAGTGACTAGAGTAGTGGTGCTCAACCTAATAATGGTCATAATGGTAGCAACACTCTAAAGTTAGTTAATGATAAACTTAATAGAGCCACTAATCTTATTGAGAGTCTAGTTACCACGATACAAGTTAATAGACAACAACCCCATGGTGTATAGTACCATAACCTATTAGAAAATGTTCTAAAGAGACACTATAGCTAAGGTAATTGACCTAATTACCTAATTCAACCCCTTCGAGCTGAAGGAATAGCAAACTGAGTTGCTAGACGAAGAATGGAGTGGGAGGCAATTGAGGAAGAAGATAAGGAGATAGATGCCAAAGAGTATGGAGAAGAAGAAGTGGTTGAATAGTATCGAGCACAAGAGCAAGGATGTTGAGCCCCTTGAGGACTTCATAATTTTAAGGTCTAAATCCTACCCTTCAGTGGAAGTGGAGATGCAGGTGAATATTTAGAGTGGAAAGAAAAGGTAAAGAAAGTGTTAGATTGTTATAGATATGTAGATGTTGTTAAAGTGCAACTTGCTACACTTGAGTTCTCTAGATATGTTACCTTATGGAAGAAGAATCTAAATGCAACTAAAGAAAGGGATGGAAGATGAGGAGTAAGAACATGGGATGGGATGAAGAGATTGATGAAGGGTAGATATGTGCTTAAGACCTACTTGTAGGATACGTTTGCCAAATTGTAGGAACTTTGCTATGGAGGCCGATTTGTTTGATGACTATGTAAGAGAGTTTTAGATGCTTATGATTCGAGTTGATGTGGATGAACCCAAGGCTCATACAGTATCAAGGTTCATTTCTAGGCTTAAATATGAGATTTTTAACATTGTGGAAGTATAGAGGCTTTATACGTTAGAAGAGGCAATTACAATCACATAAAGGGTCAAAAAGTGGAAGAAAAGTGCTCCTAGCCAACCTAGGCCAACAGTTTCCTAAGCTTTAGTTAGTGTCGACCTATTTACACTGAGCCGAGGAGAACTTCCCGAGCGGAGAAGAGAAGTGGCTGGCTTGATGATAGCCAAGCCGAGCTAAGGTTAAGTCGACCTCGAGGACATATCAAAGAGGATAGACCTTTGGACGAAAGACTAACGAAGTGAAGTGCTTCAAATGCCTAGGTTTCAATCATATAGTTGTTGAGTGTCTAAACCAACATGTTAAGGTGCTCCAAGGAGATGTAGTGGATAACATCTATTGGTCTCGTATAAGATATCATGAAGGAGTAAGGGGGGTGGGGAAGGTAATGGGGAGAAAAGAATTGATAACTTCAAATTTTTTAGAACTTTTTGTTGTAAATAACAATTACCCCTCTTAATAACTTAATTTGATGAATAGTGGTATTTTAATAATCCAACACACAACAATTAAACAACGCAAATTAAAAGAATAAGGGAAGAGAATATCAGGCTAAGGATTTATAGAGCTTCGACCTTCTACTATTGCTCTCTTCTAACTCTTTTATTGGACCTAGTTTACTTCACCGGTTTCGTTTCACTTGTTCTAGTAAATCAAAATCATAAGAAGATTATAAGTAATTGTTACACATAGGTTTACATAATACTTTGCTTTACCTATCTAGCCTATCCACAATCTAAGCTAATATAGATCTACAGAGTACAATCTATCTCTACTCTTCTTTGAACAATAAACAAATTGTTACGGGGAAAATAAGTGAGAATAATAATATGGATCTCAAGGAATTTCAGATAAAAACAAAAGTAATGATGAAGAAAAATTCGCTTTAGTTCAACTTTCTAAAGAAGTATCTAAACTACGTTCTATACACTTTTAGATAGTAGATTATAGCTCTCGATATAAAGTATATGTAATCTCTTTGCTTCAAGATTTAAGATCTATTATTTTGAATAAAAAACATTTTCTTTTATACTTGAGTCTTCCAATGGCTAAAAGATGATGAGAATTAACTTCAATTTAGATAGACTTTGAATTTGAAAATTTATAATAGGATAGACTTATCTAACAGTTTTCGGATTAGCTCTAATCTTAGAAAATGAAATCCTACAAAATTCGAAATCTACTTTATCCTTATTTGATGCTAGATATTTCCTTATGACTTATCTAAAGATACCTTCACTTAAAAATAATCCCTATAGATCTTGATTCTATCTTAAGTGAAACGGGGTGTATTTCTCTAATACACCTAATCTAGTAGAGTTAGGCCTTGTTTAATTCAAATCTTATGCGAGTTAAATTTCAACGTTATACTTTTCCAAACTAACTATCTCAATAACATTTTGAAGAGTACAGTTTTCTTTTCTTCAAAGTCTTTGAAGAAGTTTTTGAAGTGCCATACCAATTCTTCTTATAAAGCTTTTGAAACACTTTCTAAAGATTTTTAAACTGGTTTCTTTTTCAATTGATTTAGACTTTTTGAATAAGTTTCTGAAAACAATTCAATTTGCAATTTCAAACTTTCTAAGAACTCTTCTGAATACTTGCATTCTTGATGATTCATTATCATTCGTCTCTTTTTTTTATCATTAAAATATATGAGAGATATCTAACATTTCCCCCCTTTTTGATGATAACAAAAACACTCTTATAGAACCAAAAGCATAAATTAAACCAAATTGATATCCAACAAACAATAAAAAATTTTTTTCACAAACATATAGTCAACATGTCGTGTAGAGTGTAGACCTTAAATGTTTTTGGGTTTTCTCTCCCCCCTTTTTGTTATCATCATTGATTAACATATTGTGAGAACACTGATTAACTCCCCCTTAATTTTTATAAACAAATAGAATGTGTAGAATGAAAAGACTACATTGAATAATTGAAAGAACATAACCAAGTCCATTGAGTAATAGAAAGAACATAGCCAAGTCTACAGAAGGACGTTTCATTAGAAAACAAAGGTAATCATAACAAAGTTTGAATGAAACAAAAGGTCTTAACACAAAGGAAATCATTTCTTAGATCTTTTTGTTTTCTTCCTAGCACATAGCTTAAATCTTCTGGAATATGTTGTAACCACCTTGCTTGGAGAAGGATTTGCTTCAAATGATGTTGCCATAGAGGAAGTTGGTTCTTTGTTCTTGTCAAATGTTGGTGTGGTTTGAGCCAGAATTGGTGTAGTCTACTTTGGTGGAAGCAACAAAAAGAGTTTCTATGTTTCCTTTTGGAGGTGTTTGTTCTTCAGGGTTTAGAATAGGAGTAGCAAGTTAAAGTGTTGAAAATTTAGGATTTGTATATTGTGGGGAGATGATAGGAGTTTTGTCAAAAGCTAGAATAGGGATGGAATCATTTTGATTGATTAGCTAGGTAGAAACAGTAGGGGAATTAGGTTTAATTGGTATGAGGAGAGGATTTGAGACAAGAATAGATGGTTTAGTTGGTTGAGTCTTTTTAGGGGGTTTAGAAGGAAGATCAGCAGTGATAGGAATAGGGTTATTAGACCTTTAACCAACAATCGAGCCCAAGGACTAAAGGGATTAGCGAGGTGAATCCTTATGCTCTAACCGACTTTTGCTAAAGCCTAGTTACTCCATATTACCGATCAATTCTTGATGCCATGCCAAATGACTACCTATCTTTTGAAAGTTGTGTAATGACTAGAAGAATGCCCTAACAATAGCCAATCCTCATGCACCTGTTTGGTCATATACGAGTTGATGACTTGCTTAGCACCATTACTGCTGAGAAGCCAAGAGAGTTTTCTCGTACTAATCCTCAGCCATTCCTGTTGGGACCAATTTATGCTTGCTTGGCACCTTTGCTTGGACAACTAATTAGCTTGTACTCTTTTGTCTATATCCTCCAATGGCATCACCATTACATCTTTGCTACGTGTACAGGACTACATATAGAATCTGCTATGCTAATTATTGTTGTTCTTAAATATTCATTTTTACCTTTTTGTATTCTTTGGGACATTACCCTTTTTCTTTTTTCCTTTTTTAGGAAAGTTGCCTTAATTTCTTAAGTATAAATACCACCTGTACTTGTAACCACAATACTGAATATTCTTCCTATCATAAACATTACTTGTTTACTCTCATTCACTCTTATTTTAACCCTTAAGTAAGGCTAAGTAGTGAGTAACCTTACTAGGCCATCTCATACGTCATATTGAGCTATTTCGTAAGTCCTTGAAAGTTTTACTGGTACGTCATATCCTTTGGAGCCATTCGTGGGTTTGCTTACTCTTTTATTCATCTTTTGTCCTTTTTGCACATTTCCCAATCACCCTTTTCAAGCTTTCAATAAGCTTAGAGCCATCCTTACGACTAGCCTTTTTTGTTCTTGGTTATGGTATGCATCATTTTGATATTAGAGCGGAGGTTTCATTTGAGTTGTAGTAGTTTATTTCAAAGTTCTATCTATAATGTGCTTTTGTATGTGTGAAATAGAGCAAGTTACCATGTTTGTTTAGCTGTTGTGTTTTGCTGCTTTTGTGTGTTGTGAAAGTGTTTGTTGTAACTCTTAGTCGAGAAATTTGAAATTTGGATCTATCAATGAAAAATGATAGACCCAAGCGTTAATGCTGGCATTAGGGAAGACAGCAGTGGTGTTGCCCTCTATGGCTGACAATCTTAAGGTACTCCTAGAAGTACAAACGAGAGACTTAATGAGGTGGCTAACCTCTTACTAGATTTAACCTGACTTGTTCATATGTTGGCTAACCGACCTAATACAGCAGTGCATAATACCCCACAAGCTGCCTGACCTACAAGAGGTTAGAAGCTAACTCAACAAATTCGGGGTGGAGGGGTAGGTAGATGAGTGAGGAGAAAGATTGACTTGGGAGATATAGGCGAAGAGGATGAGGAAGAGTATTATGAAGATGAAGAGTAAGCTTGAGCACTTAGAGCATCTAACTATGTAAAGCTTTGAATTTTGAGCTTCAACGAGTTTAGGAGTATAGATGAATAATTAGATTAGGAGGAAAAGGTAGAACGTGTTTTTAACTATTACCAATATGAAGATTATGAAAAAGTGAGAATTGCTATTGTTGAGTTCTTCGGGTATACCATCATGTAGTGGAAGAATTTACAAGCTATGAGGAGGCAAGAAGGATATAAAGAGATTAATACTTGGCTTGAGATGAAGAGAATACTTAAAAATAGATTTATGCCAGGTACCTATTTACAAGATACTTTTACTCAACTTCAGGAACTGAGACAAGCAAGCTGGACTATTGACGAGTATGTGAAAGAGTTCCAAATGCTTATGATTCGCTGTGAAGTAGAGGAACCATCAGTACGAACAGTCTCTAGGTTCCTTACTGGATTGAGAAGTGACATTTGAGACATTGTGGAACTCTAATGATTTACTACAATGGATGAGGCCATACAAATAGCTTAACAAGTAGCGAGATAGAGAACGAGTAGAATGTCGACTCGATCATCGACTAGCCGACCTATTTAGTCAAGTCAACCTATTTAGGGAAGCTACTAAGGTCAGCCGAGTATAAAGCTGATTAGACGAGGGAATGTTAGGACTGACTAGAAGAGCATATCAAAAAGTGATGTGTCGACTTGTACTTATGACAAAGGTTAGGATCTGGTAGGAAGACGAGCTAAATTAAGTGCTTAAAGTGCCAAAGGTTTAGACATATGGCTGGTCAATGCCTGAATTGAAGGACTATGGTCATCAAGGGAGACGTCTCAAAGCTAGAAGTGGAAAGTACTAATGAGGAACTTAAGGAGGAGGAGAGAATTGTTGAAAAAGAAGCTTCTCAAGAGAATAAATTGATTGAGGAGGATGTGTTTGTCAAGGACTTGTATCAGTTGATCTTGGTTGCCCGATAGGTAATGAACTTAGAACCTTCACATGAGGAGTAGAGGGAGAACTTGTATCACATCACCTATTGTTGAGCTTGGTTTTTCACCTCTTGGTTTTTATAATTAAGTTTTCTTTAAGCCAACCAATATTAAGCCTTTACCCATTTAATATTGACCCTTGACTAGGGTTTAGAGAAAACTATTTTTCAATTTGAAAATGTATTAGAGTTGCTACTTAACCAAAGTCAGGAAAAAGGAGTTAAGTTATAACCAATTGAGTGGATTGGTTATAACTTAATCACTAGTCTTTCGATAAAAATCAATTTTGAAAATGATTTTAGAAACTAAAGATCTGGATTTGGGGGTTAGGTTTTTTAAACCCTTATGGGTACCATTAACTTTCCAAATTTAATATTAACTTTAAAAATCAACTTTTAATTTTAAAAGATAGAACTTGATTATTTATCTAAAAGGGATAATTTGAAGAATCTAAACTAAAAAGGGAAAATTAGTTTTTTTTTTTTTTTTACTTTTATCATCGCTACATAAGTGCTCACGTATCTACTATTCGAGATTAGACATATGTAGTTCTTTTTTGTAAAAGTTTAACAAGTTAAGTTGATTTTAATTTTGAAAATGATCGAGCTTACGTTTTACTCAATTTGATTTATTTAAGAAAATTCCAAAAAAGAAGGTCTTAAATTAGATTTTTTATTTTTTATTTTATTTTTGGAAAATTCTAAAAGGTCCTAACTTTAAAAAGAATCCAATTATTTCTTTTTTTATTTTGGAAAACTTGATTTTTCTAAGCGTTAAAAAAACAATTAACTTACTTACTTATTTTTATTTTTATTATTTTTTCATATTATCTTATTTATTACTTTTTATTCTACTCGTTTTCATTCATTTTTATTAAACTAAACAAACAAATAAATAAATAACTACGTTTTTTCTTTTCTTCTTTTTCTTTTCTTTCTTTTTTCTTTTCCTTTTTCTTTTTTTTTTCTTTTTATGTTATATATACAATTGGAATGAAATAAAGAAAAT
Organism: Lumnitzera littorea; assembly: GCA_024138015.1. Classification (NCBI taxonomy): domain Eukaryota; kingdom Viridiplantae; phylum Streptophyta; class Magnoliopsida; order Myrtales; family Combretaceae; genus Lumnitzera; species Lumnitzera littorea. The sequence continues at coordinate 42,070,278 of JAMXBB010000009.1, forward strand.
AAATAAATAAATAAATAATTTATGAAACAACCATAAAAAGATAAAGGGCCAATCCAAAAGAGCATGGCTCAAGCTATGGGTCGGGTCGATACAGAATACAGGTCAATTCGGGTGCTAGATCCGGGCGGGTCGGTTGGGTTGGGTTAGCTACATCTGAGTCATCTTCAAGCTCAATAGTAGTAGCTTGGTGCGATTCGAACTGATTTAGCCATCAAATCAAGTGGGAAAGGATGTTTTTATGAATATGTTATTGGGGAATGGGGGGTATTTTTGATGCCATAGTGTTTGGAGCACGTTTGGTTGTGTTTCTCGATGTCGCTCACAGGTGGTGGTGGTGGTGCAAGTTTTATGGTGGTTGTTAGAGATGAGTGGAAGAAGGATGTTGGTTAAGGATTTAGGGATGTAGAGAACTTAGCCATATGGTTGGTTTGGGTCAAAGAGTATCGGAGGTAGTGGTTCAAGATGGGAACAACATGGTTGTGGTTAGGGTTTGGGGTTGGTGGTGCATGTTGTAGCTAAGGGGTACGACAGTAAACGTGGGTGGTCTTGGGTGAAGGCTAGTGGTGTAGGGAATGTTTCTATGGTGTTTGGTCGTAGTGGTGAGCCCAGGAGAGAAAGAAAGTTTGGTAGAGAGAGAGAAAGTGATTTGAATAAGGGGGAGGGTTTATAAATTGATTCTATTGCTCATGAGTGGTTATGGATCCGAGTCTATGTCCTTAAGCTCCCTATTTACACACAAATTCACCTAACAAACAAGGAAATAAAAAATTAGACTTGAATGAAAATGTTCGAAAATTTAGTTTTTTTTTTTTTTTTTTGAATTTTGCAGCTCAATTTGAATGCTCATTTGATTGAATTTGGATGCGTTATTAGGTTCAATTCAAAGTAGGCTATGTTGTAAACAAAATCAGAGCAAGGAATTACATATGTGTATGTGAAATTTGTGCAAAAATTGGAGCTGAAGTGAAGGGGTCGAGTTTGTTCTTAACTGCGACAGTGTAGAAAACTTAGAGAAAGCGAGGGAAAAAGAGAGAAAGAAAAGGAAAGGGAGGAAAAAAGGGGATGACATAGCGTTAACGTGGTGCCACATCAATCGTGCCGACCAATCACAGCGTGCTAGTGACACATAGCAGCTAATGTGTCAATAATGATGCATGGCAACTAACATGACATGCTACATCAAGACTGGTCGTCTAATCCGATGCTACCACCTGTCAAGACATGTGGCAAAATAAAATCCTAACATGTGGCAAATCCTAATTATCTAAAAAAAAAAAAATTTGTATGCCTTCACCAAAATTCGAACCTTAACCTTATACTCAACCCAATGCTAATGTCCATATGCTTATTTGTTAGGCCGTTGGCCTATGCCTTATCCATAATTGCACATTGGACTAGATCAATCTAGGCTATATTTAAATGTAAGCCTAAGTCTAACCGACCAACTTTTAAACTTATTTTAAAATTTAAAAAATCTATCTCATTAAATTGTTATTCCTTAAAATCTTCTATTTTTTGTGATTTTTCAATTTTCTAAATTTTTTTATTTACTAAATTTCTTATTTTTTGTGTTTCTTTCTAGATTTCCTATTTTTTTTATATTTTTCCAAATTTCTTATTTTTTGTGCTTTTTCTTATTTTTGCATTTTTTTTATTTTTCTAAACTTCTTATTTTTTTTTATAAATTTCTTAATTTGTGGATTTTCTTTAATTTTCTATTTTTTTTTTGTGTTTTTCCTAATTTGAGACCCCCTATCCTATTAAAATAAAATAAAGAAAAGGGATAAAAATTGGGTATCTATAGCTACCCCTTTTAGTGGTAAAGTTTGAATAAAACTTTGCTACAAAGATAAAGAGACAATATTTTTGCCCTAAGGAAGACTTTATGATGCCAAATTAGTTATCTTAGACATAGTCTACTAAGGATTTGGTGATAAAATGAAACCTAGTCATACCGTTCTAAACTCACTAACTTAGGTGCGAGTGTTTTTAAGGGACAAGCAATCCTATGTTGGAATTAATTTCAAGAACTTGGTCGTACCTTACTAGGCTCACTAACCTAAGCAGCAACGTCTTTCGGGGATTTGCAACCCTAATCTAGGATCGATCTAAAAGACTTGGTCATGCTTTACTAGGCTCATTAACTTAGGCAGGAGCATCTCTTGAGGACTACTAACCTTAATCTAGGATTGATCTAAAGGACTTGGTCGTGCCTCACTAGGCTTACTAACCTAGGCGGGAGCATTTCTCGGGGACTAGTAACCCTAAATTGGACTTAATGAAGTACCCTATGGGCTTGCCAAAAGGGATTGAGGATGAGATGTGCCTTACGGGCTTGTTAAGAGAAGCTTGATGAGCAGAAGGGCCCTATAAGCTCGCTTAAGAGAATTCAGTGAACAGAAATGCCTTATAGGCTAGCTAAAAGAACTTAGACAAGAGACCGAGTTAAGATCATGCCTTCAAAGGCTGGATAAGCTATAAATGTAAAAGGTGAGTACCTTATGGACTAGCTCGAAAAAGATTGTTGCGAGTAAAAACCGGTCATAGTCTAAATGCAAGTACAATGTTTAAAAATCAGTGTGTTAGCATTATGTGGAAGTACTTACTTGGTCTTTGTTGATAGCACCTAAACTATCAAACCCCCTTTTTTTTTTTTTTTTGAAAAAGCCCCATCAAAATTGATTGGCTCATGCTTTGATATTTTTTTGTCAACCCGAATGATCTTGATGCAGAACGTTTGAGACCTCATTGGCTCTTTTAGAGAAATCATGGAAATTAACCCGATGTAGAATGCTACCCGCTATTTTTGTCCTTTTTAGAACTTTTATGAATCAAAGTCCTCATTCCTAACTAATGAATATCTACTATGGGGTGATTGTTTACTTGGATTTCACATTTCCTTAAAAAATAGACAATAAAGCTCCCCATCGAGAGGGATTAATTCGTAATAAAGTATTTCAAAGAGTTTTGTCAAATACCAATGTCCTAGATCTTACTTCTTAACTTCTCTCTGTTTTTAGTGTATGGGTTCGATTAAATGGAGTATAGGGAGTTAGACCTTTTGATGGATAGGGTGATTATTTTAACGTTAATAATGACTTTATATACTAACTTTGCTAGCAAATAATGAAAATTAGACCATAATGACATTCAAAGTGACCAACAATTTTGCGTTTCTAGCCAAAATTTCCATTGACTTCTTATGGGTAGTACAATTTTATAGTGTCAGTATTTACAAGGTCTCTCAAATCTAGACCATCCATTTGGGACAAAATCAAAGCCCCTCCTGGTAATACTCGCTTCACGACGTAAGGGCCTTCATAATTAGGAGCAAATTTCCCTTTAGAGTCTTATACATTAGGGAGAGTCTTTCTTAACACTAGATCATACTCGTTGAAGTTCCGGGGTCATACCCTTTTATTAAAAGCCTGAGCCATCCTTTGCTAATAATACTGATTATGACACAGGGCCGTTAATCTCCTCTTGTTAATTAGATTCATCTGCTCAATGCATATCTTTACTTAATCGGCTTCGTCCAACTAAGTTTCTGATAGTACCTTAAGCGACGGGATCTCGACCTCTATTAGTAACAACACTTCAGTATCATATACCAAAGAGTAAGGTGTTGTCCTAATTGTAGTTCTAATGGAAGTACGATAGGCCATGAGCGTAAATGGTAACATCTTATGCTAGTCCCAATACATAACAACTATTTTTTCAATGATTCTTTTAAGGTTTTCGTTGGCTTCTTCAATTGTTCCATTCATTTGGGGTCAATAAGGAGTAGAGTTCCTGTGAATGATTTAGAACTATGGGCACAATTCTGACATAAGCTTGCTATTGAGATTAGTGCCATTATCAGTGACGATTGTCTTTGGAGTTCCATATCGAGCGAAGATGTTTCTCTTGATGAACTTAACCATAACCCCTTTAGTAACATTCAAGTAAGATAAGGATTCAACCCATTTGCTGAAGTGGTCAATGGTGACTATTATGAAGCGATGCCTATTGGATGCTTTTAGAGTGATCGGCCTAATGATATCTATGCCCCAGATTGAAAAAGGCCATGGTGTTGAGAGTATATATAGTTTTTGAGGTAGGGTGTTTATCTAATTTGCATAAACTTAGCATAAGTGATAATGCTTGAGTGTTTGATGCAATCACTTTCTATTATTGACCAATAATACCTTAGCTTGATAATTTTCTTAGCTAGTAAGTAACCATTCATGTGAGGGCTACATACTCCCTTATGTACTTCTTCCATTAACATCTCAGCTTCCTTATCATCTACACACCTTAAAAGTATACTATCAAAAGAGCATTAATATAAGGTAGACTTGTTTATTAAGGATTGAGTGGCCAATCTCCTAATCATCCTTCTATCCTTTTTCTTAGCCTCTTCAAGGTATGTACCATATTGTAGGAATATCTTAACATCATGGTACCATGGCTTTTGGTCATTCATATACTTAATTATTAGATAAAAGGTAGGCTTGTCTTCAATTCTAATAGTAAAGGGCTGAATCTTGACTTTACTAGATATCTGGATTAAAGATGCTAGAGTAAATAGGGCATCGGCAAATTGATTCTCAGTTCTTGGTACATGATTGAAAGTGATTTCATTGAATTTCCTCACCAATTCAGTTAGATGCCGATGATAAGGTATCAATTTAGAATCTTTTGTTTTGTACTCCACCTAAGCTTGGCCGATAATGAGTGAAGAGTCCCCATACACTTCTAATTCATGAATGTCTTTATCTAGGGCCATTTTGAGTCCCATGATGCATACTTTGTATTCAGCGATATTATTAATGTATAAGAAAACAAGCCTTATAGCCATAGGGTATTAAGTACCTTTAATAGATATTAGTATTATCCCAATTCCACACCTATATACATTGGATGCCCTATCAAAGAGCATCTTTTATTTTGGTGACTCATCATCTTCTCCTTTATTAGAGCTTCCCTCAATTGCTAAGATATCTTCATCAGGGAAATTGACTTATACCCCTTAGGGGGGTACTATCAGAGGGATTTTCTACTAACTAATTTGCTAAAGCTTGCCCATTGATTGAATTCCGGTTTACGTATATAATGTCAAACTCTAATAGTAACATTTGTCATTTTGAGATTTTGTTAATCAGGGTCGATTTGTCTGCCAAACACTTTAGGGGATTGTACTGAGTTAGTAATTCAACTTGGTAGTTGACTGTGTATTATCTAAGCCGATACATCACCTAGACCAATATATAGCAGGTTTTCTCAATTTTTGAATATTTTTGTTCCCCTTTAGTGAATTTCTTGCTCAAGTAGTATACAGCTCATTCTTTTCCTTTCTTGTCCTTCTGGTTGAGCATGCAACTCGTAGATTCATGTAATATTGTCAAGTATAGAAATAAAGGCTTCCTAGGTTTTGGAGCTACCAAAATTGGATGGTTCATGAGGTAATTTTTTATCTTTATAAAGGCTTGCTCACACTCTTTGTCCTAATTGATCTTGGCATTCTTTTTCAACAAATTAAACAAGGGACAACAATTGTCTGTAAGTTGAGATATGAATCAGGCTATATAATTTAAATGACCCAACAAACCTCAAATTTCTTTAAGTGTACGTGGATTGGGTAAGTCAATTATTGCATTGACTTTATCAAGGTCCACTTCGATGCCCCTTTAGTTGATAATAAGACCTAATAATTTCTTTGTAGTCACTTCGAAAGTACATTTCTCTAGATTAAGCTTCAGTTGGAATTTTCTCAACCTATCAAACAATCTCCTTAGATTATCTACGTAATTTTCTCTTTCCTTGGACTTAGCAATCATATCATCAACATATACTTCAACTTCTTTGTACATCATGTCATGAAGGATTGCTACAATTGCCCTTTGATAAGTTGCCTTGGCATTTTTGAGTCCGAAAGACATTACTTTGTAGCAAAATGAGCCTTATGTAGTGATAAATGTTTTCTTGGCTTTATTTTCTTCAGACATTCAAATTTGATTATATTAGGAGAATCTATCCCTGAAAGAGAAAAGATGGTTTCCGGTTGTGTTATCGACTAGGACATCAATATTAGGTAAGGGGAAATTATTTTTAGGGGTTGCTTGATTAAGGTCTCGAAAGTCCACGTACACTCAGACTTTGCCATGCTTTTTCATTATAGGCATAATGTTGGCTACCCACTTGGGATAATTAGATACCTCAATAAAATCAACCTTCAGTAATTTTCTAACTTCTTCCTTAATCTTCAACAGGACATTTGGTCAGAACTTTCTTAACTTCTATTTCTTAGGTTTAATATCCTTTTGTGTGGGTAAACGATGGACCATGATCGATAGATCTAATATAGGCATATCATCATAAAGCCATGCAAATACATCTTAGTATTTAGTTACTAATGTAGTTATTTTTGCCTTTTAGTCTTCTTTCAAATTTCCTCTAATCTTCAATACCTTGGGTTTGTCATTGGTCTCAATATTAATTATCTTAGTTGGTTCGCCAGTGGAAATTCTACTCATTTTATATTTTTGCCAACTATCTTGAATGTCATTATCATCATTAACATCACTCCCAACGACTAACCTAGTAGGGTTGGAGGTGATATCAATATTTTCATCACCTATCTACATGAGGTATCCATAGCCTTTATTTAGAACATTTGATCTAGGAAAAAGAAAAGTATGTAAAAGAAAGAGTGTAAGTACGAAGTGAAGAGAAATGAGACTGATTTTTATTTAGAGGAATCTTCTTTTGAGTACAATTATTTGTAGGACAAAGGTAATTTATTACAAAAATCCATAAAATATTGAACTGTGATTCATCCTTTACACTAGGGAAGACTCATTGCTATTCATAGGGATGGAGAACCAATTATGCAAGTGCTAGGACTTGTTAGATGGGCCAACCCCTTTAGTTTTGCTGGAGGTGTCCTCTTTAGTAGGCTTTGAGTTCTAAACTTCGACCTAGATGAAAGTTTTTGACAATGGTAGGAAGGTCATCGGGGTGTAATATAACGTATCATCTTTTCTGCCCTTAGCTTACATTCTTTGCAACTCTTCCATTAAGGTTTGATTGTATCCTAGCCCATAGGTTCCAAACTGGCCTTCTTTGAACTTTAGCCTCTCGTCTTTCTCTCGATTAGTGATCATGCACACCTCTTTGAACATTTGGAGCCCAAAGTCCTCTTGCTTCTCAATGCCAATATATGATATGGCCGTTTTTTTGCAAAATTTCATAATCCTAGTCACCTAGAATCATGATGACTTAGCTATTGGAGATGAACTTAATCTTTTGGTGAAGACTTGAAGGTATGGCCCTTACCGAATGTATCTAAGATCTTCTCAATAATAGGTTGAAGGTCCTTGGAATGTCTAAAACTTAGAATTGGATGTTGAACATCTATGGGATGATATCAACTAATAAGTCAATCACCCTTATTATTTCTCTCCTAGATCCGTTAAAATCTCTTACTATTGTTGAACTTGGCTTGATAGCAGTTATATCAATGCCTAATAGATCTAAGGTAACTAGAGGGCCAACATTCAAGGATGACCCATTGTCAACGAGGACTCTTGTCATGATTATATTATTTACCTTCACTATTATGAATAGAGGCTTGGTGTATTGGTTACCTTCCTCACCCAGTTCCTTAATGGAGAAAGAAATTTGATCCATAGTGAGCATAGAGTTGGTGATAAACCCAATCCTTTTAGCTAGTATTTCATAAGGGACTTTAACTTCCCTTAATGTTCTGAATAAAGCTTCCTACTACGGAACTGATGCTATCAATAAACTCATGAGGGATATTTGTGTTGGAGTCTTAGTAAGCTAATTTGTTACTTTATACTCACTAGACTTGATCATCTTGGTGAAGGCAGACAATCCTTCTTCATGCTCGGTTAGTTCATTGTTTGGCCTTTCTAGAACGGCCTTCTTTTTCTAGTTTTCACTTAGATCATAGATTCTACTATAGCGAGTAATCCCCCCTACAAGTGAGCTTAATTTTCCTTGATTTATTGCTTGGTAGTTGAGAGGGGCAGTTTTATAATTTTTGAGGGCTACAAGCACATGGAAGGTATACCATTTAGTTTGTAGAATTTTCTTTTCTTCTTGTTTGTAGAATCTATAATCCTTGGGCTCTCGGTTAGAAGGCATCATGTTAATGGCGGGTTATGAGTCATTGAATATCATATTGATGATAGGCCTATGGTTTGGCAAGGGGTTGTTGTTGATGTTTGGAGCAAGAGCTTTTACAAAATCCATTTGTACTGTACCCTCATCAATTAAGTCTTGAATTTTGTTTTCTAACCTCCAGCATGAGTTAGTTGAATGGCCTACTTGCCCTAGATGGTACTGGCAACTTACATTAGGATAAAAAAATCTTGGCCTGTACCTTTCTTTCAGAGCCTTAAAATGGAGTAGATTATCTCTTCTTAGTTTTTCAAGCACTTGATTGAGTGGGATAGGTATTTTGGTGAACTACCTTGGGGCCTTACTAACTTATGGTTAGCTTCTGTTGAGCTAGTAAAAGATTTGTCTTAAAAGAGACCCGTGTGTTAGGTTTGGCATTTGAATTAACCATGCTGATAATAGCTTCTTTAGGCTTGCTGGTGGTGGGTTTAGCAGAAGGTGCTCTTTTGTCTAATGTCTCTTGTAACTTGCTAGAGGAGACAGCACTTTCAATCTGATACCTTACTGCTACTACTTCTGTAAAGCTAGAAGAGGCTTATCTGATTAAGTGAGCGAAGTAAGGTCTCTCAAGAGTGTTGATAAAAGTTGCAGTTAGCTCTTTCTCAGTCATGGGGGTGGATACCCTTGTAACTAGGGACCTTTACCTTTGGGCATATTCATTGAAAGATTCATTGTGCCTCTACCTTAGGGCAACCAAATCCATCATGGTTGGTGCTACTTTAAAATTGAATTTATATTGCTCATAGAATGCTCTGGCCAGCCTTTTCCTATGTGTTCACTTGATTCAGATCTAATTAGGCATACCAGGTTAAAGCAGGGTTAGTTAGGCTATCTTAAAAAGTCTGGACTATGAGCCAGTCATATTGCATATACTTGTCCATCTTGTATACATATAGCCGGGTGTGCAACTTAAGGCATCCAGTCTTGTTGTATTTTTCAAAGTTATGTACTTTGAACTTTTCTAGGAAGCCTCCATATTCATAAGCAGAGAAGTCTATTATACTAACCTACTCGGATCCATCATACCTTTCGAGTATTTTCATTTTTTCAGTAATTTGTTGAGTTACTTGTTTCTCAAGCTCTTTAAGTCTATCCTAAATAGCATTAGGCTTTAGATTGATCATAAATGAGTCAATATTCAGCTCGAAAGTTAGGTTGACCTTTGGAAAGACCCCTTATGTTTCAAAGGATTTGAAGGCTTGATTGACCTTGGGGTAGGCTTCTTTTGCTTCGAAGGGTGAGGCCTTAGTATTCTTTCCACATTGGGCTTTAGAACTTTCTTTGTTTGATGGAGCCATAGACCTGAGTAAGGCGATGCTGTCAGTGAGAAAGCTTAGTTGGTCTATAATATTCCCTACTGTTTGCTCCAAAGATTGGAACCTTAACTTAGTAGGATCAATAACCTTAGGGTTGACATTGTCATTGTTGGTGTTGGTATTGTCGTTTCCTTAGTTGGCCATTCTGGTTTGAAAACGGGTTTTGATAAGGCTTCTCTAGAAAGTTTGATGTTTAGGACCTATCTTGGCGACTTGGTTAAGATCACTTTTCAATAAGTTAGTACAAAAATATTTTTAAAAGAGACAAATGAGAAACTAAGAACTGCATAGCACATGGATGTAGAGAGATAGAATTGACTAATAACTAGCAAGATGGTAATTTTATTATTTTTGTGGCCTTTGGAGTTAAAGTTCCCTTTTACATTATTTGATAAAGAAAATACATTCAAGAAGATTATTCCTATCTCTAAATGTTCTTCTAACATTTGATAGACATTCCCTTTTTCTGCTTATTGGACCCTATTGGTGCTCCCTTCCTTTTTCTTGAGTTGGTCTCTTCCATTTCTTCAAATTCCTTGAGCCTCTTTTAGGTCATCCTCAATTGATGTTCCAAGGCCTTAGAACGTTGTTTTGATTCTTGAAAGAGATCCTCTTGCATGTTTCGTTCTTCATAGATTATTTATACTCAGGCTTATACTTGGTCGATGTAGGTCTTAACTTCAGGATTTAGTTTAGCTGTAGTAGCTTGGATGACCTTTTGTGGTCAATATTGGATCTCCCCTGCCTTATGGAGCTGATCTTACAAATATTCTTTGGTAACTTGGTACTTGTCCGCTCCTCCTAGCCATTCTCCTAAATTGATGTTTAGGTTGACAGTCTTTGTTTCTCATAACTATTTAATTGCCTTAAGTTTGGACATCTTCTACTGCAACGGAATTTGAAGGTCCTCATAATCCAAGGTCATGATATAGAATAGAGGCCTATAAACTATATCTTGGATACATTCAAATTGTTTGATTATATTGTTAGGGTAATAGCCTGTGTATAATTTCATCCTGATTAGAGGTATTGCTTAATAATTTTTACAACTTAAGATTATCCTTTTGAAGTCACTCCATCTTGTTGTCTATAGGATATCAGCGACTTAGAAATTTCTCAACACTTCTACCCAATAATATGTAGATTTTCCTTCTAGGAGATGGACCTTATCAATAAATGAATCAATCAGATTGATGTTATGAGCAAACTCTCTTTGGATTAGGTTAAGCCCATAACATTTCATGTAGCTCATGAACCATATTGTTAGTAATGCCATGTAGGTCTTTAGTCCACCATCATTCTTTCAAATTACTAAGGCTTCTAATCTATTATGTAAGGAGGGTCGAGACATATGATTTGCCTTCTAGAAATTTGCTCACTAACTCAGCAACCCTGAAATGTATGAGGAACTTTCTATTAGGGAATAGGGGGGCCCTAAATGCAGCTAAGATAAAGGCTTTTATTTTATTTTGTCCCTAAGTTTTTTATTGCCATAGAAGACACCCCATTGGCTGGATTTAGGCTCAATGCTGAACCAGGATTTTAAGTCCTCTAGTTTAACGCAATTACAATTATAACTTCTGAAGGCTTTGTTCACTTCCGTTTTTCTAATACCTTGGAATCTTGAGAAGGCATTCATAGGATCCATTTCTAAATTTGGGGTATATATATCTTCTAAAGAAGGGGCTTAAAGTAATTGGGTGAATTCTTCAAGTGTTGGGTTAATCAAGTAGGGCCTAACTCAAAAAGCTACTTCTTCGGGTTCCTAAAAGTTAGTCAAAGTGATAGAATAGGCCTAATCTTAGTGAAGATGGTCTCTTGTTCCCTTAGATTAAAGTGTCATAACCATTGGTCTAAGATAGGTTTGGGGTATATGGGCTTGCTTACAAATTTTCCCTTAAAGTAGATGGAGTTAGATGATGAATAGGCCATTTTTGAATTACAAAAGAGAAAATATGTTACAAGATTGTCTGACTATTATTTACAATGACAAAACCTATTTACAGCAATTCTATTTTTACAATATATGAAAATTATAAGGGAAATCAAGAAAATTCCAAGCCATTTTGTGTTTTTATTTCCACCTTGCTTGATTATTCATCAATTCTAGATGTCGTAAATGCATAGAGGGTAGGTTCTAAAAGATCTTAGGTTTATGTGATCTTACTTGTTAAAAAATACGTTCATTGGTCACATCCAGCTTAAGTTGGGGTAGCCTAACCAACCTTGAGTGGTGGTTACACCACAGCACCCAAAGCCTATACAATGGCCCCTTATCCTAAGGTCTTAATATAGTTCGGGTTTGACTACTTCTACCATACGTTTGTAGAAAAATTAAATCCCTCCCCCCAAATGATTTAAGTAAATAAAACTAAGCTAGCAAAGAAAATGTTAGTACAATTATGGTATAAACAAAGAACAAATAAGTAAATAAATTACATTTAAGGTGATTTTAGAGATCAATTTTAATTATGGAAAGTTGAGTAGCTAACCTTCTAGAAAGTCCCCAGTAGAGTTGCCAAGCTATCAAGCTTGGTTTTTCATCTCCCGATTTTTATAATTAAGTCTTCTTTAAACCAACCAATATTGAAACCCTACCCATTTAATACTGACCCTCGTCTAGGGTTTAAAGAAAATTGTTTTTCAATTTGAAAATGTATTGGAGTCATCACTTGACTAGAGTTGGAAAAAATGAGTTAAGTTACAACTAATTGAGTAGATTAGTTATAACTTAGCCACCGATCTTTCGATAAAAAATGATTTTGAAAATGGTTTTAGAAACTAAAGATCTAGATTCAGAGGTTAGATTTTTTAAATTCTTACGGATACCATTAACTTTCCAAATTTTATATTAACTTTAAAAATCACCTTTCAATTTTAAAAGATAGAACTTGATTATTTATCTAAAAAGGATAATTCAAATAATCTAAACTAAAAAGGGAAAATCAATATTTTTTTTATCGTCGCCTCATAGATGCCTACGTACTCACTATTTGGGATTAGATGTACGTAGTTCTTTTTTGTAAAACTTTAGCGAGTTAAGTTGATTTTAATTTTGAAAATGATCGAGTCTACATTTTACTCAATTTGATTTATTTAAGAAAATTCCAAAAAAAAAGAAGGTCCAAAATTGGATTTTTTTATTTTATTTTTGGAAAATTCTCAAAGGTCCTAACTTTAGAAAGAATCCAATTATTTCTTCTTCTTTTTTTTTTATTTTGGAAAACTTGATTTTTCTAAGTATTAAAAAAATTAACTTACTTATTTTTATTTTTATTATTTTTTTATACTATCTTATTTATTATTTTTTATTCTACTCATTTTTATTTTTTTATTAAGTAAACGAATAAATAAATAAATAAACTACTTTGTTTTCCTTTCTTCAAGCTTAGTAGTAGTAGCTTGGTGTGATTCGAATTGATTCGGTAACCAAATCAAGTGGGAAAGGAGGTTTTCATGAATATTGTATTATGAAATGGGGAATATTTTTGATGCCACGATGTTTGGAGCTCATTTGATGGTGTCTTTGGAAGTTGGTTGTGGGTGGTGGTGGTGCAAGTTGTATAGTGGTTGTTAGGTACAAGAAGCATGTTAGTTCAGGGGTTTAGGGATGCAACGAAGTTAGCCACGTAGTTGGTTTGGGTTGAAGAGTGTCAAAGGTAGTAGTTCGAGATAGGAGCAACACAATGGTGGTTAGGGTTTGGGGTTGGTAGTGCATAGCGCGACTATGGGATACGGTAGTAGACGAGGGTGGTCTTAGGTGAAGGTTGGTGGTGTAGGGAGTGTTTCTAGTGTGTTTGATTGTAGTAATGAGCTCGAAAGAGAGAGTCTTGAAGATAGAGAAAGTTTGGTAGAGAGGGAGAGTGATTTGCATGAGAGGGAGGGTTTGTAAATTGATTTTGTAGTTCGTGAGTGGTTATGGATCCTCGTCTATGTCCCTAAGCCCCCTATTTATACATAAATTCACCTAGTAAATAAGGAAATTAGAAATCGAACTTAAATGAAAATGTTAAAAAATTTAGTGTTTTTTTTTTAATTTTGGAGCTCGATTTGAATGCTCATTTGACTGAATTTGTATACGTTATTGGGTTCAATTTGGAGTAGGCTATGTGGTAAACAAAATCAGTGCAAGGAATTGCACGTGTGAATGTGAAGTTTATGCAAAAATTGGAACTAAAGTTAAGGGTTTAGGTCTGTTCTTTATCGGGATAATATGGAAAACTTCAAGAAAATGAAGGAAAAAGAGAGAAAGAAAAGGATAAGGAGGGAAAAAGGGGCTAACGTAGCATTGATGTGGTGCCACGTCAGACGTGTCAATAATGACATGTAGCAGCTAAAGTGGATGCTACATGGTGCTACGTCAGCACTGGTTGTCTAACTTGATGCTGCTACATGTCAAGACACGTGGTGTAATAAAATCCTAGTAGGTGGCAAATCCTAATTATCTGAAAAAATAAAAAACTTTGTATGCCTTCGCCAAGATTTGAACCCTTGACCTCATACTCCACCTAATACCAATGTTTATGTGTTTATCCGTTAGACTGTTAGCCTATATCTTGTCCAGTTGCACATATGAACTAGGTCAGCCTGGGTTAGATGCAAATCTAAGCCCAAGCTTAATGACCTAATTTTTAAACTTATTTTAAAATTTAAAAAATTTAACCTATTGAATTGTTATTCCTTAAAATCTTATATTGTTTTCAATTTTTTCTATTTTTTATGACTTTTCAATTTTCTCAATTTTTTTATTTTCTAACTTTCTTATTTTTTGTGTTTCTTTCTAGATTTCCTTTTTTATTTTATGTTTTTCTAACTTTCTTATTTTTTGTGCTTTTTTCTTATTTTTGTATTTTTCTAAACTTCTTATTTTTTCTTTGAATTTTCTTCAATTTTCTTTATTTTTTTGTGTGTTTTTCCTAATCTAGGACCCCCTATCTTATTGAAGTAAAATAAAAGAAAGGAAAGGGGCAAAAATTGGGTGTTTACACCTATAAGGTGAATGATCAGGTGTGCTCGCTAATTGTGGATAGTGGAAGTTGCACCAATGTAGCATCAGATGATCTAATTATAAAGTTGAAATTACTACCTATTGCACATCCGAGGTTATACAAGTTGCATTGGTTAAGTGAGAAGGGAGTACTACATATCTCTCGACAAGTACCACTGTTGATCATTATCAGAAATTACTCTGACAAGATTCTTTCCAATGTAGTGCCCATGTACGCTTCATATGTATTGCTTGGCCGACTATGGCTATTTAATAGAAGGGTTACCTATGATGGATACAGGATGGCAGGAAGATTACATTGAACCCAATGCTGTTGAGTTCAGTTAATAAACTGTAGGAAAAACTTACTTATAGATTGAAGAAGACTCTGACGATGAGTAGAGCTAAGCTTTGAGAGACCATTAAAGTTGATGTGTCGACCTTGATATTAGTTAGGCATCAATTAGAGTTGAAGGAGCAAGGTGAACTGCCCCTAGAAGTAAGAGAGTTACTAGATGAATATGTCAATTTGTTTCTAGAACAGTTGCTCGAAGGGTTACCCCCTATCCAAGGCATAGAATATTGCATTGATTTAATACCTGGTGCCGCCCTATCGAATAAGCCAGTCTATTGGACGAGTCCTAGATAGGCTTCTAAGCTCCATTGATAAGTCAATGAGCTATTTGAGAGAGGGTATGCTAGGAAAATTCTCAGCCCTTATGCTATTTTGATGCTTTTAGTGTAAAAAAAGAATGGTACCTGGTAAATGTATGTTTACAGTCAAGCTATGAACAAGATAATTATCAAATATAGGTATCTTATCCCCAGGTTGGAAGATGTACTAGATGAATTGAGTGGAGCTAAGATCTTCAATAAGATTGATATGAAGTCTAGCTACCATCAAATTTGCATGGGGCTAGGAGATGAGTGGAAGACTATGTTCAAAACTCAACATGGACTTTATGAGTGGATGGTCATGCCATTTGGCTTGTTGAATGCCCCAAGCACTTTCATGTGACTGATGAACCACATGCTAAGAAATCTAATGGCGAAGTGGGTCGTGGTGTATTTTGATGACATCCTAGTGTATAGTATCGACATGTCAAGTCATTGTGAATATCTCCGTACCGTATTAAATGTCCTCCGTATCGAAAGATTCTCTTGAAATCTTAAGAAATGTTGCTTTTATTAAGAGGAAGTGGTATTCTTATGCTATGTAGTAAGTGGAGGAGGCTTAGAAGTGGACAACGAGAAGATCCAAGCAATTGTCGAGTAGCTAACTCCAACTACTTGTGCCAAGGTAAGAAGTTTCCATGGATTGACTTCCTTCTATAGAAGATTTCTAAGGAATTTCAACACCTCCACCACACCCCTTACTAAGATGATGAAGAAGAGCATTGACTTCAGATGGGAGAAAAGGAGGAGAGAAGTTTTGTTGAGATAAAGGAAAGGTTGGCCTTTGCCCCTATACTAATTTTACCTGACTTTGAGAAAATATTTGAGTTTGAATGTGACACATCAAGCATTAGGATAAGCGCTATCCTAATGCAAGAAGGTCGACCAATTGCTTACCATAGTGAGAAGCTCAAGAGACCTCAACTAAACTACTATGTATATGACAAAGAACTCTTGGCACTAATCCAAGCAATGTATGTATGGTAGCATTATCTATTGTCGAAAGAATTTGTCATTTATACTAACCATGAATCTTTGAGGTATCTCTAAAGTTAGATAAAGTTGTCAAAGCGGTAAGCTAGGTGGGTTGAATTCCTCGAGGGATTTAATTTTGTAATAAAATACAAACAAGGAAAGAGTAACGTGATTGTAGATGCTCTTTTGAGAAGACATGTACTCTTGACTGAACTATAGACTAGATTATTTGGGTTTATGAGTATTAAGGAATAGTACTCTAGGGATCCACACTTCGGACCTATACTTGCACATTGTGTTGATGGAAGAACAGTGGACGAGCATCATATAGAGGATAGACACCTATTCCGATAGGCAAATTGTGTATGCCAACTTGTTTACTAAGGGAGTTACTAATTAGAGAAGCTTATAGGGGAGGACTCTTTGGACATTTTGGAGAGAGAAGGATGTATGAGTTGTTGAGTGGGTGTTTCTTCTAGCGAAAGATGAGGTGAGATGTGCATTGAGTTATTGAAGGTTGTATCGTGTGCAAGAGGGCTAAATGCTAAGCTGGGTAAGGGAAAGCAATGCCTTTACCTATTCTAACGAGACCATGGATTGAGTTAAGCATTGACTTTGTTCTTGGATTACTACGAACTGCTTGAGATAAAGATTCTATGATGGTCATCATAGATAGGTTTAGTAAGAAGGCACACTTTGTGCCCTGCTCCTAGACTAATGATGTTGAGGCTATTGCTTCTCTTTTCTTGTAAGAGGACTTTTTGGCGTATTGAGAAGTAGAGTATCGGATAGAGATCTAAAGTTCTTAAGCCATTTCTCGAGGACTTTATGGTGACAAATGGGGACCAAATTGCTATTCAGTACTTCCTATCACCCCCAATTGGATGGTTAAACAAAGATAGTCAATCATACTCTAGGATTGCTACTTTGAGCTACAATGGGAAAGAACTTGGCC
This sequence comes from Lumnitzera littorea, assembly GCA_024138015.1. Lineage (NCBI taxonomy): Eukaryota > Viridiplantae > Streptophyta > Magnoliopsida > Myrtales > Combretaceae > Lumnitzera > Lumnitzera littorea. The sequence goes on from JAMXBB010000009.1 coordinate 42,087,373, forward strand.
AATTGGGACATTTGCTTGCCAGTGGTTGAATTCGCTTATAATTGAATAGTATATGACACCACCAAGTAGACCCGCTTCTAAGTTGTTTATAGTTTTAATTCTACGTTGCCTCTCGATCATACCCTAATACCTGAATTTGAGTAAGAAGACCCTGATGCAAGAGCCCCAAGACAGTCCCTTCAGCATATCTATAACAAAGTTACTTGGCAAATCGACCAAACCGCTAAATAAATGCGAGAGAAGGCTAAGGGGAGGACAACAAAACAATTTCAACTGGGAGATTTGGTGTAGCGGCACTTGAGCAACGAAAGATTTCTGAGCAAGAGGAGGAACAAACTATCCTGAAGGGCTAAGGGACCCTTAAGAAAATCAATGACCATGCCTACAGGTTGGAGTTGCCTAGAGATTATGGAGTTAATGACACCTTCAATATTGCTAACCTTGGTCCATATCACCTTGACGGAAAGCTAAGTAAAGACCATTCAAATTTGATCCTAAATCCAAATCAACCCGAAGGGAATGATAGGAATTAAGCTATTGGACCTTTAACCTGTAGTTGAGCCTAAAGACTAGAGGGATTGGCAAGGCGAATCGCCATACTCTAGCCGACATCTACCGAAGTTGTGTTACTCCTTACTACTAGTCAATTCATGATGCTATGTTGAATGACTACCCATCTCTCGGAAGTTATGTGTTGACTAGAACAATGCCCTAACAATAGCCAATCCTCACGCACTTGTTAAGTCATATCAAAGCTGACGACTTGCTTAGTACCATTACTACCGAGAAGCAAAGAGAGTTATCCCGTACTAATCTTTAACCATTCCTATTTGGATGAATCCATGCTTACTTAGCACCCTTACTCGGACAACCAATTAGCTCGTACTTTTTTGTTTGTATCTTTCAACGGCATCACCAATGCATCTCTACTATGTGTATAGGACTACATGTAGAATCTATTATACTAATCATTATTTTCTTGAATATTTATTTTTACCCTTTTGTATTCTTTATACATTACTTCTTTAAGACAATACCTTTTTTGTCCTTTCCCTTTTTAGGCAAGTTACCTTAACTTCTTAGGTATAAATATCCCTTGTACTTGTAACTGCAATAATTAGATTTATCATTAATACATTGAATATTCTTCCTCTAGTAAACATTGTTTATTTACTCTCATTCATTTTTATCTTAACCTTTAAGCAAGGCTAAGTGGTGAGTAACCTCACTAGACCATCTCATGCATCATATTGAGCTATGTTGTGAGTCCTTGAAAGTTCTACTGGTGTGTCATATCCTTTGGAGCTGTTTGTGGGTTTGCTTACTCTTTCATTCATCTTTCATCTTCTTTGCGCATTTCCCTATCACCTTTTCAAGCTTTTAGCAAGCTTAGACCCATCCCTACGACCAGCCTTATCTATTCTTGGTTAGATGATGGACTGCTAACCTCTAGCCCTCTTACTCACATGTACCTTGGAGGCCTTCATTCTTTTGCTTGAAGGATTCTCTCCCATCAGCCTATCAAGGATTAGGCATAGTATATAGAAGAACGATAGGTAAACACCTTGAGAACTCAGCTTGGATATGCCTTATACAATTATACTTGTGCCATTGTCGAACCCTCATTTATCGAGGCTGACATGCCAAATGCTAAGGCCGATGTACATATACATTAAGCCTTGCTCCAACCACTCGAACCCTCGTGTGTCGTAGCTTACTTGCCCAGTATTGAGTTTGAGGCCCCTATACAAAGGGTCCTTCTCTTTTGGCCTACTAAGTAGTGACATCCCTTATTTGTCTTAGCAACTTTAGGTACCCTTCGTTAGCAGCCTCCGTAACATCAATATAACTTAACTCTAGCATCCGTAAACCCTAGAATGTATACCTAACCACAGTGTTCCTAATGTCATTCCTTTCTCTAACATTGTACTATATTCCTTTGTCCTATTTTATCCCTTTTTACCCTTTTGGGAGTGTACTATGATAGTATTTTTGTATTTCCCTTTATTGTAATTTCTCTAGTTTCTTTGTTATCCTAGGGATTTACTATAAATAGTCCCTTTTTTTTGTAGCCGAAATAGACATCTGTTCTGATATTGAATATACTTGTTCTTATGAGATATTTCTCTCTAAGCACTTTTTCTTACACTCTTATCTAATCTTTCTAAGTAGCTCAAGATTAATGGCGAGTAGAATTTGACATCAACTTATGCGTCAAAGTGTTGACCCTTGTTGTGTTCATTGATGAGTTACATCCTCCGAGCAGCTTTACATAAGCTGTTGTACTTTTTCAGCTTCTTCTTTTTATTTTCTTTATTATTATAAAGGATCCATTTGGTTACCCTTTTTTCCATATGAAGCCCTAGTGATTATTGAGCTCCTAGGTACATTATATAATCTTGGTATCAAAGCTTGAGATAACGATTGAAAGTTATATTGAAGCAGTACCTATAAGTGTATTATTTTGTTATTCTCTATTTTCAACTAGAAGAATAGAGTAAGTCTATAGTTCCTTGTTTGATTCATATTTTCTAAGTATGTATGGGAATTTCTTGTATGAAGAGTGTTTTCTAAAGTTTTTTTTTTTTTAGAATGTCAAATCCTAATGTTCAAGAAGAGATTAACAATATCGAGATTGATGCTCATGGTTATGGTTGTGTTACTCAACAAACCCTACAAACTACTGATAAGCAAACATAAGACCTTGCTACTATTGTAGCCAAGTTAGTTGTTTCTATGCAAAGGGTCATATAGACTAAGTTGCAAGAAAGAGTTTTTGTTGAACAAGGCCAAGAAATGAGAGATAAGTCGAGAAGGTAAATGGATCAATAATGAGCCATAGAGCCAATTCATATGAACCAAGCTCTACTCTAACATGCTAATAGAGTTCCGAGAAGGAGAATTGAGTTGGATGAGGTTGAGTATGAGGAGGAGGAGCAATATGATGGAGTTAAGGATTGCGAGCATAGATCTCTTAGGGGAGCTGAGCAACTCATGGTGTAGATCATATGTTTTAATAAGTCTAGTTGTGGTGATGACTGCTTAAATTAGGGAAGGAAGATTGAAACGATAATCCACTTTTATGACTACGAAGATGCTATTCATATTCGAGTGGTTACGTTAGAATTTTCTAGGTATGCAACAATGTGGTAGACAAAGTTATAGAATGTGTGCTAGAGAGCCCAACGTGAAGTTTGATCATGCAATTAGATGAAAAGAGTCCTGAGAAGTAGGTTTTCCCCAATATTATGAGCAAGACACTTTTTGACGTCTCCAAGACTCGAGACTAGGTAACAAATTAGTAGGTGAGTATGTTCAAGAGTTCTAATTACTTATGATCTAATGTGATGTTGATGAACATGAGACATGAACTATAACTATAGCTTGGTTCATTTATGGGCTAAGAATTGAGATTGGTAACATAGTGGAGTTATAGAGGCTCGTAACTCTAGATGAGGCCATCCAAGTAGTATAGAGGGTTAAAAGATAGAGGTAAACCAGAAAATGACCGAACACTAAATAGTGCTACAGTGGATTGTTAAGGATAAGTGTCGGATGCACCAAAAGATGGCTAAGGTAAGGGTAAGGCCGAGGAGCCTAAGGTCAGAAGAGACCAAAGTGAGAACTTAAGAAGGAAGACCTAAGAAATCAAATGTTTCAAATGTCTTGGCTATGGACATGTAGCTGGTTAATGTTCGAACCAATGTATCATGACCATCAAGGGAGACAAGCTTAAGTTCGAAGTGGAGAGTGCTAGTGAAGGAGAGGATGAAAAGGGAGTTGATCAGGTGTTAGAAAGATTTCTAGAAGATTTTGACACCAAGACCCCACCGAAACTAAGGGACAAGTACTATTTTGTTGTACATAGATCTCTTAGCACTTTTGTGGCCAATGAGAATGAGTAGAGGAAAAATCTCTTCCTTAGAAATTACTGAGTGAAGGGCAAGCTCTATGCATTAATCATTCATAGAGGAAGCTATACCAATGTCATAATGCAAGGAGTAGTAAAGGTCTTAGAGTTATTGACTTACCTACTCCCTAAGTTGTATAAGATTCGTTGGTTGAATGAAAAGGGAGGTCTACCTATTGCTATGTAGGTTAAAGTGCCCATTATTGTTGGAGGCAGATATAAGGATGATGTGATATGAGACGTCCCACCCATGTGCGCTTCATACACATTACTAGGTTAACCCTGGCTATTTGATTTAAGAGTGCTACATGATGGATATAGGAATACCTGTATGTTCTAAAAGGATGGGAACAAAGTTATGCTAACCTCAATGAACCCTAAAGAAGTACAGGAGTCGCAAGAGAAGATTACTTGATCGCTGCAGTGGAAGTCCCTAATGATTTCTCGAGCATAGTTTTCTTGACATGTCAAGGTGGAAGAGTGTATGCTCATGTTAGTAAGGAAGCTTTTGGAATTGAGAGAAGTTGGAGGCTTACCTACCGAGGTGTAGATATTACTACAAGAATATGTCGACCTCTTTCTTGTCGAGATGCCGAGTGGTTTACCATCAGTAAGAGGCATTAAACATTGCATTGATCTTCAACCCAGAGCTGTTCTTCTAAACCAACCTAGCTATAGGCTTAACCTTGAGTAGGCAACTAAGTTGAAGAAACAAGTAGATGAGTTGATTGATCGTAGTTATGTTCAAGAAAGCATAAGCCCTTGTGTCATGCCAATTATCCTAGTGTTAAAGAAAGATGGCAAATGGAGAATGTGCATTAATAGATGAGCTAACAAAAAAATTACTATTAAATACAGATATCTGATCTCATGATTGGTTGATATGTTTGATGAGTTGCATGGTGCTCACATCTTTTTGAAGAGTAGCTACCATCAAGTACGGATGAGGCCTAAAGATGAATGGAAGATGGCATTCAAAATAAGGGATAGTCTACTCGAGCGGATGGTGATGCCATTTGGTCTGAAAAATATGTTGAGCACTTTTAGGTGACTCATGAATCATGTCTTGAGAACCTTAATTATTAAATGTACTATGGTGTACTTAGATGACACTCTAGTCTACAGTGTCGACCTTGTTTCTCATGTTAAACATTTAAGATTAGGGTTTGATATCTTCTATATTGAGAAGCTATTCAACAATTTAAAGAAATGTATATTCTGCCAGAGCAAGCTTACGATCCTTGGACATGTTGTTATGGAAGGAGGAGTTCGAGTTGATGATGACAAAGTCCAAGCTATTCTTGAATGGTTAACGCCTACTTATGCTACCGAAGTGAGGAGTTTTTATGGTCTAGCTTCATTTTATCGAAGATTCATTCAAAACTTCAATTCCATAACTGCTCTACTCACTGAGCTAACTAGGAAAAACTATGAGTTCAAGTGGCCTAAAAAAGCTTAGAAAAGCTTTGATGAGATAAAGTCCAGGTTGACATCTACCTTAGTACTTCCCCTACCAGATTTCGAGAAAGTTTTTGAAGTAGAGTGTAATGCATTAGGAGTTAGAATTGGTGATGTTCTTATGCAAAAGCATTGACCAATTGCTTATTATAGTGAGAAACTCAAAGGAGTTGCCCTAAATTACTTGGTATATGACAAGGAGCTCTATGCTCTTGTCTAAACACTGTAGAATTGGCAATACTACTTACTGTTGAGAGAATTCATCTTCTATTATGATTATGAATCTCTCAAACATCTTTAAGGGCAATAAAAGCTTTCTCAGCATCGTACAAAATGGGTTAAATTCCTAAATTCCTTTTGCTACGTCATTTGGTATAAGAGGGGAAGCACTAATACTATGGCCGATGCTCTCTCTCATGACATAACCTTGTTACTGCATTATAATCCTAGATACTGAGATTTGGCACCCTACTTGATTAGTATGAGCATGATTTGTATTTTGGGCCCTTAGTGGCAAAGTGCAATGTTGGAGGAGTTCTGGATGGATTCTATTTGAGCCAAGGGCTTTTGATGAAGGGCAAACAAGTTTGTCTACCAAGTGATTTGGCTAGAGAGTTAGTCATTCGAGAAGCTCATGCTGGAGGTTTAGCTAGCCACTTTAGAGAGACAAGAATGGTTAAGATGTTGAGAGAACATTTTTATTAGCCTAAGCTGATAAGGAATGTATGTCAAGTTCTTAAGAGCTGCGAGGTGTGTAAACATGCAAAGGGGAGGAATGGAGAGTATCTACCCCTACCTATACCTAAGTGGCTATGGACTGATTTAAGCATAGATTTGATGCTTGGCTTACCTTGAACACCAAGAAGGCATGATTCTATTATGGTGGTAGTCAATTGATTTAGTAAGATGAGCCACTTCATCCCCTATCGCAAGACTAATGATGCTTTATTTGTTGCTAACATCTTTTTGCAGGAGATTATACTACTACATGGAGTACCAAGAACTATTGTGTCCGATTGTGACTCGAAGTTCACGAGCTTCTTCTAGAGAACCCTAAGGAAGAAGGTTGGCACTAAGCTCATGTTTGGTACTTCTTGCATACATAGACAGATGGCTTGACTAAAGTTATGAATAGGTTGTGAGCTATTGTTGGGAAGAATTTGCATGATTGGGGTCTTTGCTAAGCCATCATTGAGTTCGCTTACAACCGTTCAACTTATAGCTCGATAGGAAAGTTACCATTTGAGGTCTTCTAGGGGCTTAACCTAAACTTACCCTTGGATATGGTTATTAACTTGACCAACTAAGGAGAAAGTCAATTTGGACTACAATATGCCCATGACTTCTAGAATTTGCATTAGAAGGTTGCTAAATTGTTGGCCAAGACTATGGCTTGACAGAAAGAACAAGGAAGCTGAGGAAGGAGGCAAGTTATTTATAGTCTTAGAGACCTTGTCTAGATTCATGTTAGCAAGGAACATTTCTTAAGAAAAAGGATGAATAAGCTATCCCCCTATGTACCAGATGTAGAAGAAGATCAAGATTTGAGGGCAAATCTTCAACAAACCTAGGGAACTGATGGACTATTGGCCTTTAGCCTTCTTACTTATGCGTGCCCTTGAGGCCTTTAGTCTCTCGCTAGAAGGATGCTCACTCATCAAGCTACAGAGGATGAGGCATAGAACATAGAAGAATGGAGGGTAAACTCCTTGAGGACTTAGCTTGGATATACATTACTCAGTTATACTTATGCCATTGCTAACCCCTCATTTGTTGAGGCTGAGGTCCATAAACTTCAAGCCTTGTTCCAACCACCCAAACCCTCATGTGCCATAACCTATCTATCGAGTCCCGAGCTGAGGCCCCTATATGTCGAATCCTTCTCTTTCAACCTACTAAGTAGCAACATCCCTTATTCGTCTTGGTAACTCTAAGTACCCTTCGTCAGTAGCCTCCCCAACATCAGTACAACTAAACTCCAACATCCCTAGACCCTAGAATGTATACCCAACTATAGTATGCCACATGTCATTCCTTTCTCTAACTTTATACTACATTCCTTTATTCTATTTATCCCTTTTTACCCTTTTGGAAGTGTACTATGATAGTATTTTTGTATTGCCCTTTATTGTAATTTCCTAGGTTTCCATGTTGCCATAAAGACTTACTATAAATAGTCCCTTTTTTATGTAGTTGAAATAGACATCCTTTTCTAATATTGACTATACTTGATCATGTGAGATATTCCTCTCTAAGCACATCTTCTTATACTCTTATCTAATATTGTCAAGTAGCTTAAGATTAGTGGCGATTAGACCTCAACATCAGCTTGTGCATCATATCAAGCAAAGTGTTGTGCTGTGTTGTGTTTGTTAGTGAGTCAAATCCTTCAAGTAGCATCACATAAGCTACTATGCTTTTTCAGCTTCTTAACTTCATTTTCTTTGTTGTTACGAAGGACCTATTTGGTTACCCTTTTTTCCATGGTAAGCCTTAGTAATTACTAAGCTCTTAGGTACATTCAAAGGGTAAGGTAGTGCCTGGCTATAGATTGATGCAATGCTCTATGCCTCGAACCAGAGGTAGTCCTTGAGGTAGCTCTTTAGGAAATAGGTTAAAAAACTCATCTATCAAACTTTGAATCTCATTAGGAACATCCTCTAAATCTTTCATCTCCAATAATCTTATAATTAATAGTAATATAGGCTCATTGTCCTTCTCAGCGTCTCAAAGCTCTCTTTGACTCATTACTAGGGCCTTCTTCTTACTTGCTCAGGTAAGTTGATTATAGGTCTCATTTACTTAGGTTAGTGTCATAGGTGGCAGCATAATCCTCTTTCCATCCTTAATAAAGGAATAGGTGTTCTTATATCCAATGTTAGTAACATGTTGATCGAATAACCTTGATCTTCCAAGCAACAGATGTAAAGCTTCGATAGGGATCACATTAGGATAAAAGCATGTTTTTCATGTTTTAAATGTGTAAATTAGATAGAATTATTATTGATTTTATAGAAATCATTAAGAAATGGTACGTAATTATTTTCATTTGGACATTTTAGGAATTGGAGGATTCAAAGTGTAAATACGGACGATTTAGAGGAGTTTTATGCAAATGAACGAAGTTTGAATTAACAAGTTACAATTTGGAATTCAATACAATTGGCCTTTAAGACGGCCTACACTTACACCAGTGGCCTTGGTGTCTATGCCGCCAACCTTGAAGTCTACACCACCAGCCTACTAGCTGGCCTTCATTAAAAAGAAGCTTTACACGAGCCAACCTTAGTTTTTCTTATAAATATCCTTATGTTTCACCGTTTAGAAGACTTTTGTTTTTTTCTAGAAACACACACTTTCCTAAGACTTAGAGAGGTATAGAATAGTCATTAGTTAGTTTTTGAAGAATTCTTCTATAGAATCGCTTAGATTAATGAGAAGATTTTGCTTTTGCTATGGAGACCAAGTTTTAGAGTTGTAATTTAAGTTTATCTTTTCCAATTATAGAATTGGTGACATAGATTTTAATTATATTTATGCAATTCTGTTAATTATTCATGCTTTCAATTATGAATTTCCTTATAATTTCAATTAGTAGTTGCGCTTTTGTTTCAAATTCCTTGGTTGGCTAAATTTATTTATGGGAATTGATGAAACCTTAGATAGTTAAGATGATAATTGTGTTCGTGTTATAGGATTAATAGATATAGGGTTGATTCATGATTGCAATTTTTATGATTTCAATTATAGTTGTTTAATTGATTATAATTGTTAGAAACGCTAGTGATATGGGGGTTGATATAGGGTTTGTTAGAAATTCTTGGTTAATTTGATTAATTAATGTAGAAGCAGCGTTAATTGAATTAATTAGAAATAATCTAGAGATTAATGCAATGTTTAGTGATTGATTATTTACTAAGATATTAGGAATAATTGATTTAGGATGTTAGACAATCATAGTATTGGGAGATATCTTATTGTAATTTGGAGTCCAATGTTAATTAGAGATGTGGGAGTTGACTGATTAATTAGGGGTTTAAATTTAAATCCTTAAGTTTTAAGGTATAATAATTTCACTTAAATCACCATATAGCTAATAATATATATAACATGATAACAATTTGATTTGCATAATCTAGGGTAGATTTTGTTTTTCCTACAATTCTCAATTGATTGCTTAGTTTTAGAAATTTTATAGTTATTTTCATTTCAATAGTTTTAGTATAATTATTAGATTAGTTAACTTTTTTTTTTATTGCCTAAATATTGATAAGAACTATCCTAGGTTTAGTAATATTATAGTCCTTGAAGGATTGACAACCTTAATTGCTTTGTATTACTTGATTCCATCTCAGTATACATGTAGGAGCATTCGTAGTTTAATTTATATATATATAGTTTAAGTGAATCAAGTTTTTAGCGCAGTTGCTAGAGACTAGAAATATTAAACCTTTTAGTTCTATTGGTAATTTAGGCACAATTGACAACATGTGTTATTTTTGTTCTCTTTGCAGGTGTTTTATGCACAGGAGTAGAAGCGCTAAAATTCTACCACTAGATTTTGAAATACAGTGCACTTCCAATTAGTTGAGGCAAGAAAACAAAAGAAGGAATGAAGAGATGGTAGGTAACAAGGATAATAATTAGATACAAGGAGTTTTGCGTACACTACAAGACTATACAGTACTTATGGCGATGGGTTCGGCTATAAGAAGGCCCACCATTTATGCTAACAACTTTGACTTGAAGCCATCCCTCATTCAGATGGTTCAGATGAATCAGTTTTGTGGATACCCTAATGAAAGTCCTGACGAGCATATTGCAGGATTCCTCCAATACAGCAATACAGTTAAGATGAACAACACAATCGATGGGGTTATCAGATTACAGCTCTTTCCCTTTTTGCTAAGGGATAATGCCAGAGCTTAGTTTCATTCACTGTCATAAGAGTCTTCACCACCTGGGCTGATCTTTCATTGAAGTTTTTAAGGAGATTTTTCCAACTAGCTAGGACCGCAAAACTAAGGAATGACATCACCAACTTCACTAAGTTTAGTGGTGAGTCACTTTATGTGGCATGGGAAAGATTCAAGGAGGCGATCAAAGAATGCCCACATCATGGCTTGCCAGATAATCTCCTAATTGAAATCTTTTATCTCAATTTGGATGAGACATTAAGGTCCCTAGTTGACGTTGTAGTTTGAGGTGCTCTGATGGGTAAGACATAATGAAGTAAGTGCATTGATAGAAGCATGGCCTCCAATGCATATAACTGGCAAAACGAGACAAGTAAGTTAGGAGTGGCAACAGCTAGTGACAATAACAATGTATCTCAATTAATAGCTTAGATTGCAACTCTCACTACTCAAGTAAGTAAACTCACCTCAACACAGTCTTTTAATGCTAATCCTATTGTTTTTTGTGAGTTATGTTTAGGACCACATTCGACTCTTGAGTGCCTAATTAGGAATCACTCAGCTCTAACTAGTAGAGAACAGGTGAATTTTGTGAACAATTTTCAATGCAGCAATTAAGGATCATATTCAAATACATACAATCCTAGGTGGCGTAATCATCCAAATTTTTCATGGAGAAATGGGAACAATGCATTTCAACCACCACCTTGATTCTAGAAGTAAGGTCTTACTCAAAACGCTCTACCTCAACAAAATCAATCTAGAATGGAAGAGCTTATGTTGAGCTATATGCAAAAGACTGATGCCATATTATTGAATCAACAGGCAACTATTCGGAATTTAGAAAATCAGATTAGTCTGATCTCTCATCAATTGAGTAGTAGACCATCGGGGTCTTTACCCAACAATACTGAAGAAAATCCCAAAGGTGTCAATGCTATTATGCTGAGGAGTAGAAAAGCTATAGAAACAGTTGACAGATGAGTTGAAGAAAAGGTGGAGATTCCAAAGGAAGAAAAAGGGAAGTAGGTGGAAGTAGAACCAAAGCAGAAGTCACCAGAAGTGAAACCGTATGTTCCTTTAGTCCCTTTTCTAAGAACACTAAAGCAACAGCAACTAGATGCTCAATTCGCCAAATTCTTAGATATATTAAAGAGGTCCCAAATCAACATTCCTTTTGCAAAGGCACTTCAGTAGATGCCTTTGTATGCTAGATTCATGAAGGATTTGCTCACTAAGAAGGAAAAGATTGATGGGAATGAACCAGTAATGCTTATAGGGGAGCACTCCATGATACTTTAGAAAAATTTATCCACCCTACCTAGAAAACAAAGAGATTAGGAGAGTTTTTCTATTCCTTGCAATATAGGAAATTTTCACTTTGATAAGATTCTTATTGATTTAGGTGTAAGTATAAATTTAATGCCCTTATCTAATTTCATGAAGCTAGGACTTGGAGATTGCAAGGAGACTCATGTTACCTTGTAACTTGTTGACAGGAGTATCAAATACCAAAGAGGTATTACTAACGGGAGACTCATGTCCTGGTGAACGTAGTCAAATTTTTCTTCCTAGTAGACTTTATAGTCCTTGAGATGGAAGAGGACAAAGAGGTACCCATGATCCTGGACAGACTATTTCTTACAATAGGTAAGGTGTTGATAGACGTAAAACAGGGTAAGCTTACTTTAAGAGTTATGGACAATTAAGTAACGTTTAATGTTTATAAAGCCATAAAGCATTTTGATGATTGCAAATCCTATTACACTATTGATATTTTTTATGAGATTATCTATAAGTCTATATAAGAGAAAACAGGAATGGATACCGTGGAATCAGTTCTTAGAGATTTGAATGATTGGAGCGATGACGACGAGCCTAAAGAAGAATGCATGGAACAGGTGCTAGAAATCAAAGCTCGATACTATGAAGAGCTAGGCACCAGTGAAAAGAAGCCAGCCCCATCATTGACACAACCCCCAATGCTTAAACTTAAACCTTTACCTAGTCATTTAAAATATGCTTATTTTGGAACAAATGATACTTTGCCAATAATTATCTCTTCTTCTTTGATAGGTAACTAAGAAAAATAACTTTTAGGAGTTCTAAGAGAGCATCGAGAAGCCATCGGGTAGACCATTGGCATTATTAAGGGGATTAGTCCCTTAATTTGTACTTAAGATATTACTTGAGGTGGAGTGCAAACCCACAATACAACCATAGAGACGACTCAACTAACTCTCAAGGAGGTAGTAAAGAAAGAGGTACTCACATTGTTGGATGCAGGTATTATCTACCTTATCTTATATAGTAAGTGAGTTAGTCCCATTCAAGTAGTGACAAAAAAAAGGTGGTATGACCATGGTGAAAAATGAAGATAATGAGCTAATCCCTAATCGCATTGTAATTGGGTGGAAAGTTTGCATAGATTATAGAAAACTGAATGATGCCACCCGTAAAGACCACTTCCTACTCCTTTCATAGATTAGATGTTAGAAAAACTTTTAAGGCATGATTACTATTGTTTTTTAGATGGATATTCTAGTTACAATCAAATTCATATCACACCTAAGGACTAGGAGAAAACCACCTTTACATGCCCTTATGGCACTTTTGCCTTTAGGAGAATATCCTTTGGTCTCTGTAATGCACCCGCTACTTTTCAAAGATGCATGATGTCTATATTCTCTAACATGTTAGAAGATTTTATTAAAATATTTATGGATGACTTCTCTATCTTTGGGAAGTCATTTGATTTATGTCTGATTAGTTTAAGTTGTGTGCTTAGAAGATGCAAAGAGACTAATCTACTTTTGAATTGTCAAAAATGGCATTTTATGATAAGAGAGGGAATAGTCTTAGGTCACAAGGTGTCAAAAAAGAGGATTGAAGTAGATAGAGCCTAAGTGGAGATAATAGAGAAGTTATCACCACCCACTTCAGTCAAAGGAGTTAGAAGCTTCCTAGGGCATACTGGCTTCTAGAGGAGATTTATTAGGGACTTCTTTAAAATCTCTAGAGCTTTTTATAATTTACTTGAAAAGGATTCTACCTTTGTTTTTTATGATAGTTGTTTGCAGGCATTCATTCTATTAAAGGATCGTTGCACTTGATTGGGAGCTCCCTTTTGAGATGATGTATGATGCCAATGACTACGTTATAGGAGTAGTATTTGGGTAAAGGAAAGGTAAGTTATTTCATGTTATTTACTATGCGAGTAGAACCTTGAATGAGGTGCAAAGAAACTATGCTAGGATAGAGAAAGAACTCTTATTGGTTATATTTGCTTGTGATAAGTTTAGGCCTTATCTCATAGGTTGTAAGATCATAATATACACAGACCATGATGCTCTAAAATATTTGTTAGCTAAAGCTGATGCAAAATTAGGTTAATTCATTGGATCTTATTACTACAAGAATTTAACCTTGAGATTAAAGATAAAAAGGGAATTGAAAACATAATTGCAAATCATTTATCTTGTGTGTTTAGAGTTACCCATTAATGAAAAGTTCCCTGATGAACAATTGTATGTAGTAGAGATCCAAGGGTTACCTTGGTATGCTGATATATTCAATTACCTAGTTAATAAGATTATACCATATGGTTTCTCATTTCAAAAGAAAAAGAAGCTTTCACATGATGTGAAATTTTATTTCTGGGATGAACCATATCTATTTAAAATTTGTGTTGACCAATAATTAGACATTGAATGCCTAAAACAAAATAGCTCAGGATAATTCAGCATTGTCATTCTAAAGAAGTAGGAGGTTACTTTGGTGTAGAAAGAATTGCAACTAAAATTTTATCTTGTAGATTTTACTGGCCTAATTTGTCTAGTGATTGTAGAAATTATGTTATGTCTTATGCTCAATACCAACGGATCGGGAATATTTCTAGGAGACATGAATTACCACAAAATAACATTCTAGCAATTGAGCTTTTTGATGTGTGAGGAATAGACTTCATGGGTCCTTTCCCTTTATCTTTTTCAAACAAATATATACTTCTAGTAGTAGATTATTTGTTGAAGTGGGTAAAAGCAGTTGCTCTACAAACTAACAATGCCAGAGTAGCAATTAAATTTTTGAAAAAGAATATTTCTTCTAGGTATGGGGTACCTAGGGCTATTATAATTGATGGGGGGTTGCATTTTTGCAATCGATAGTTTCAAAAATTGTTAACAAAATATGGAGTCAATAAAAAAATTGCCACCCCGTATCATCCATAAACTTGTAGACAAGTTGAGGTATCTAATAGGGAAATAAAGAGTATTCTAGAGAAGACTGTCAACGCATCTAGGAAAGATTGGCCTTTAAAACTTGATGACACATTGTGGGCTTATAGGACAGCTTTTAAAACCCTTATAGGATTGTCCCCATACAAAATTGTTTATGGTAAGTCATGTCACTTACTTGTAGAGCTCAAGCACAAGGCCTATTAAGCTATAAAATACCTTAACTTTAACTTACAAGCTACAGGTGAAAAGAGATTGCTCTAATTAAACCAGCTGGACGAGATTAGAGAAGAAGCTTATGAAAACGCTAGGATCTACAAGGAAAGAGCCAAGTGATGGCATGACAAGAACATTCAATAGCGGGAGTTTATGCCTGGTTAAAAAGTGTTATTATACAACACTCAACTGAAGCTGTTCCTAGGTAAGTTAAAATCTCGATGGTCTGGGCCATTTGAAATAGCTAATGTTTTTCCTTATGGTATAGTTGAGTTAAAGGGAGAAGATAATCACACTTTCAAGGTAAATGGTCATCTCCTCAAAAACTATTTTGAAGGAGAAAACATGGATAGTGACGCCATTATGGTGGTGAGTGAGAGTTCATTGTAAGATTGAAATAATCGGGCTAGCGACTATAAACTAAGCACTTCAAGGGAGGCAGCTTATGTCTAACCAAACTAATTTTTTTTATCTTATTTATTACTATTATTATTTTTTTTATTATTACATATAAAAAAAAAGAGAAAAGCACGAAAATTTGAACTCAAGGCTGCCAGCTTACTTATATATGCCGGTAATGTACACTACCAACATACAAAGGAAAGAGCCAGCATAAAGTGCTTTTTAAAGCATAATTGTTGGTTTTCTATCTCTCCTCACTCATTTTTCCTCTTGATTTCTCTCTTTACCTTCTTTCTCTCTCTAGATTTCTCTTAAACTCTCTCTCTCTCACATACCCATAACCATATATAGTCACTCTCTTCACTTTTTCTACACATATTTCCATTCTTCTTTGCAGATCTATGCTTTCCACATTCACCATGCTGTTCAAGGAGATGCAACCTCATTGAAAGAAGATGGTAATTGCTTCATCTTCTAAAAGTTCAGGCAGTGATATACTGTCACATCAAGAGTATGCTAGGGAAAAAAGGAGGAAGTTATGATGAATAACATTCATGAATCAACAATATCTAGATTGGACCCTTTTGCAAGAGTATGGAATGGATGATAGAATCCAATAGATGGTTCATAATAAAACATGGTTTTGGTTATTTAAGGTAAAAGAACCCACTTTTATATAGCCATTGATTTTTTTGTCCACTTTGCAGCTGGAAAGAAGTGGGCGAATGTCTACTTTTACATTTCAAGTTTATGGAAAAATTCATGTTATTGAATTGAGTCAAATTGGTTATTTTCTAAGTCTATATGATGAAGAGGAAGTCAATTTGCCGAACTCTTGGCCTAATGATATGACTGTTGAGAGATTTTGGTTTCAGTTGATTCATCCCAAGTGGCACTATTTTGTACCTTTAAAGTCTCTTGCCACAACTTTCTCAGCAATAGAGCACAGGCTACTCTACCATATTCTTACTCATACTCTCAGTTGTAAGAAGACTAGCCATAGTAAGATAACTAGTTTTGGCATGTTTTATCTATACAGTATGATTTTTCGGTATCAGATAGATTTGGGAATAGAAATAGTAAATTTTATCTATAGAAGATAAATGATACTGGGATACAGGTTATCTTTTATGTTAGGTATATTATAGCATTATTGAAGGGTATGGGGCTTTTTTAAGAATCGAAAGGGGACGATGGTATTCCATGTAAGCCTATTTCTACTGCACTCTTTAGGGGTTGGGGACTAGTTAAGATAAATAATTAGCCCCATCTTGTTGATGAGGAGGATATTCCTGAAAATCTTTCTGCTATTAGAGCATCTACTTCATATCATCCACTACTTAGTAGTTTTGTGTAATTGAGTGCTAAAATTAGAAAAGTCCAGAATGAAATTAGGAAAGAAAGGAAGAAGAATAAAAAAGTTCCAGATTATTATGTTCAATATGCTGAAGTTTGCTATTTCATGTTTTTAGCTAGCAACTATAGAGCAGCTTCATTATGAGACTTCCGGTGTAGAGAGTATTAGTACCGATTGAGACGGTTTGATATTTGTGTGCTTATTTGATTTTTTTTTTATGTTATTTTCTTTTTTTTTTTCATTTTTCTTTTATTTTCACTTTTCTATTAGGTTATTTTTGTTTAATACCCATCTGTTTAGGTAAATCTAGATCATGAACTCTACTATGTACTCTTAAGTGTATTTTTATGCTATCTTTGCTATTTCATGTTTCTTTGCATTTGATAAGATAGGTCAGATTTGAATTCTATGTTGGCAATGATCTTATGCTTGGAATTCTCCTTATTGCTGAAAATTTGAATCTAAGGGAGTACGAATTTTTCGTTTCTTATTGTTGTGAATTCTTATTTCCTCTTGAATATTGACTAGAAGACAGTGGACACTGTCTATTCTAAAGTGAGGGGAAGGAAATATAGGAAATGGATTTTGAATTAAATTGAATATCAATTTTGATACTGGTTTTTGTTTACAAATAGCTATACTTTCCTATTATCTTGAACTTTACTTGTTCTTAAGTATTTAGCAATGTTTAGGCCATTTTTCTTGAATTTTTTGTTCGGAATCTATAGATTATACAAAGAAAAATTTGTTGATTGCATCTAATTGTGATTTGAATAATTGACTCACTAAGGTGCCCTATTCACCAATGTTGAAATTTTTGTACTCAGTTAAAATTAATTAGTCAATTCTTTAGTAACCTAATTTACCTAGTTTTTAGCCTTATAATTTGAAGTTTAAGAGTCAGTCAAGTCCTTAAGTGAAAAGTAGACAAGTTCACTTCTATGCAAAGTTGGTTAATATATGGTCTTTTTAGTTATTCTAATGGCACTTTAACACTTAGTAACAAAGGTAAGTGAAGCTTTGAACTTAATGATTCCTATAAAAGAAGTCTAAAAAATTTTGGTGAACATTCAAAAAGGCATGAAATGAGAGCCTTTACTTTAATAACTCAAGAAATTGATTTAAAAGTATCCTAACTTGGATGCTAGAGTAAGAAAGAGTTTATAGGGGTCCCTTTAAAACTTGGTCACTTGGGTGATGAGCTCAAGATGTGCCGACTCAATGCACTCACTATAATAAGAAGGGCGGAAAGGCAAAAGTTTAGTATCTAAACTAAGAGAGAAAAAAAAAATGGGAATGGAAAATGGAAATTTTGAATGCAATTCTAGAAATGAATTAAGGCTTGTAATAAAAAAGGAAGAAAACCTAAGGATAGAGCAGATACCATATGCTTTCACTCCTTTGCTAACTTGTTTGTCGGAATAATTAGAGGGATAATATGTTTGCTAACAGCTGTGAAGTTTAAATGAGTGTTTTTCCTTCTAGGCTTAAGTACCTGGATTAAAATTTGTTTTCTTTAGAATGGCTGGCTAATTTCAATTATAGTACTGTAATCACATATTTCAATTTTGTTCGAGTAATGGAAGTTATAAATTAGCGAGTCTGAAAGTGTGAAATATCAAATGTCTTGGATTAGCTATTGGAAATTTTGTATTGTCAATGATAAATTTCTTTAGTTCTATTTATTTTACTTGAGGACAAGCAAAAGTTCAAGTGTAAAGGAGTTAATAAAGGCAAATTTTTCATGTTTTAAATATGCAAATTAGATAGAATTGTTATTGATTTTATAGAAATCATTAAGAAATAGTACTTAATTATTTTCATTTTGGACATTTTAGGAATTGGAGGATTTAAAGTGAAAATACGGATGATTTAGAGGAGTTTTATGCAAATGAACGAAGTTCGAAGCAACAAGTTACAATTTGAAATTCAACACAGTCAGCCTTTAAGATGGCCTATACTTATACTGGTGGCCTTAGAGTCTACGCCGCCAGCCTTGAAGTCTACACCGATGGCCTATCAATTGGCCTTCATTAAAAAGAAGCTTTACACAAACCAACCTTAGTTTCTCTTATAAATTGCCTTATGTTTCACAGTTTAGAATACTTTTGTTTTTTTTAGAGACACACACTTTCCTAAGACTTAAAGAGTTGTAGAATAGTCATTAGATAGTTTTTGAAGAATTCTTTTATAGAATCGCTTAGATTAATAAGAAGGTTTTGCTTTTGCCATGGAGACTAAGTTTTAGAGTTGTAAATGAAGTTTATCTTTTCCAATTACATAATTGGTGACATCGATTTTAATTATATTTATGTAATTCTATTAATTATTCATGCTTTCAATTATGAATTTCCTTGCAATTTCAATTAGTAGTTGTGCTTTTGTTTCAAATTCCTTGGTTGGCTAAATTTATTTATGGGAATTGATGAAATCCTAGATAGCTAAGATGATAATTGTGTTCATGTTATAGGATTAATAGATATAAGGATGATTCATGATTACAATTATAGTTTTTTAATTGATTATAATTATTAGAAACGCTAGTGATATGGGAGTTAATATAGAGTTTGTTAGAAATTCTTGGTTAATTTGATTAATTAATGTGGAAGCAATGCTAATTGAATTAATTAGAAAAAATCCAAAGATTAATGCGATGCTTGGTGATTAATTATTCACTAAGATATTAGGAATAATTGATTTAGGACATTAGACAATCATAGTATCGGGAGATATCTAATTATAATTTAGAGTCCAATGTTAATTGGAGATGCGGGAGTTGATTGATTAATTAGGAGTTTAAATTCTTAAGTTTTAAGGTATAATAATTTCACTTGAATCACCATATAGCTAATAATTTATACAACATGATAACAATTTGATTTGCATAATCTAGAGTAGATTTTGTTTTTTCTACAATTCTCAATTGATTGCTTAGTTTTGGAAATTTTATAGTTATTTTCTTTTCCATAGTTTTAGTATAATTATTAGATTAGTTAATTTATTTTTGATTGCTTGAATATTGATAAGAATACCTTAGGTTTAGTTATATTATAGTCCTCAAGGGATTGACAAGCTTACTTGCTTTGTATTACTTGATTCCGACCCAATATACTTGCTGGAGCATTGACAATTTAATTTATATATATATATATAGATTAAGTGATTCACATTATACACTACTTTGTCCCTGTACACATCTCTAACACTGAACGACACAGTTACTTGCTCTATAACTAATAGGGTACCTTTATCATGAAGCCAATGTATTTTGTAAGGTCAAGGATGCTTAAAGGTTGGCAAGCCTGACTTTTGTATGAAGGACTATGAAATTACGTTAGTTTAGCTTTCTCCATCCACTATGATGGTGCACAATTGTCCTTTGATGGTATATGTGGAATAAATTTTCTCTCTGGTCTTTCTCTAGGTTCGGTAGGGAACTTAGAACTTATCTTAGTACTAGGGTAATCGCTTCTCCCTAGTTGGCAAAGATACATGTCTCCTCTTCCTCTTCAACTTCAATCCTTCCATCATTCTTCTCCTCTTCGGGCTTACTCTAATTAGTGTTATGCATTACATCTCCTCAGAGCACCAAAGGATGTCAGTTCAGATACTTAGTAGCCATGTGTCCAAAACCTAAACATTTAAAGTACTTCACCTTACTGGTCTTCCTTCCAGAGGTATGTCTTCTTTCATATATCCTTGAGGTTAGTCTAGCCTCAGCTCATCTCGACGAGCTTGTTCAACCTTATTGGCCTATTCAACTATCGTTAGGTTGGTCATTTCTCTCCTTAACTTGGGAAGTTTTCCTCAGCTTACTGTGAATAGGTTAGTACAAAACTAGGGCTTAAGAAAATGTTGGTTTAAGTTGGCTTAGAGCATTTCTCTTTTGTTTTTCAACCTTCTATGCCACCTTAATTGCTTCTTACAAGGTATAAAACCTTTGCACATCCACAATGTTGAAAATCTCGCATTTGAGCATAGAAATGAACCTCGATACTATACGAGCCTTGGGTTCATCCATGTAGGCTTGGATCATAAGCATTTGAAATTCTCTCACATAGTCATCAACAGATTGGCCTCTTTAGTGAAGTTCTTATAATTTAGCAAGTGTGTCCAGTAAGTAAGTGTTAGGTACAAATTTACCCCTTATCAATCTCTTCATCTCATCCTAAGTCCTTACTCCTCGTTTTTCTACACTTATTATAGCTACATTTAGATTTTTCCACCACATAGTAGCATACCTTGTGAGTTCTAGTGCAACATTTCAAACTTAAACAACATCTACATATCCATAACAATCTAACACTTTCTTGACCTTCTCTTCCTACTCCAAATATTGATTTGCATCTCTACTTCCACTAAAAGGTAGGATTTGGACCTTGACATTATTTAGTCTTCAAGGAGCTCGGTGTCCTCACTCTTGTACTTAGTAATAATTAGCCTCTTCTTCTTCCTCTCTATATTACTCGGCATCTACCTCCTGATCATCTTCCTTAATCTCCTAAAACTTTAGCCTTTGCCTAGCAACTCAGTTTGCTACTCCTCTAGCTCGAAGGGGTCAAACTGGGCAATTAGCTCTATTACCTTAGCCATAACGTCTCTCAAGTACATTTTCTAATAGGTTATGGTGTTGTATACCCTAAGGTTGTTGTTTGTTAGCTTGCATCATGGTGACTAGACTCACAACAAGATTAGTGAATTTGTCAAGCTTATCATTAACTGACCTTGGAGTGTTACTATCATTATGACCATAACTAGGTTGAGCACTACTATTTTGGTCACCACAGATTAACAACACAATACATGAAAAATATTGCTACCTTATTACCTCATACTTCAATTAACACACTTTAATAACTTCAACACCCACTAATCACTTGAATAGGATATGAATGAACTTGCTCTATTTTTGTAGTGAAAAATAGAGTAACAACGTAACCACACTTACCAGCACATAAATCTTCATTACATTGCTTACAACTTCTAACTTTACATGAATACACTAAAGTAGCTACAAAAGGAACACAGCTACCACAAATAGCAAACACGAACCAAAACATTACTCCAACTTCACAAACTCCCTCTCAGAATAGTGCTCTGATACTAATGAAGATGATGCATCTCCATGGTCGAACACATGGAGGAGCACCATAATGAAGTGAACTAAAATTAAAACAAGAAAGCTAGCAAAAGTCTAAGTAGCTACCAACTAGATATGATGCACCAATTGATCTTACTCGGCTTACAATCCATTGAATATGACTTACCAGTCCGAACTATCGGGTCACTTGCTACTATTCTTTGCTAAAAAGAATAGATATAAGAGTTGAAGGGTAATGAGAACACTAAGGTTTCTCAAAGGAAAACTTGAATAATATTTTGATAAAGAAGTTGCTGTCTACATACAGTTAAGTGGGGGTTTAGATACCCATCCTATTAGGGTTACTTTATATGTACGAAAAAAGGGTATTTTACAAATAGGACACATGAAACACACTAAAAAGGGTAAAAGAGATAAAGAATATTCAATACAAAAAGTAAAGAATCCTTCTAGAATGTTATTTTAGAAGACACGTATCATACGATGGCAAGAGATTGGGATTATAGCATAAATGGGATGCAATGAAAAGTGGGTGGTTCTATAGTCTAAGGCCATGGAGCTCGGTCAATCATTTGTTAGAGAGTAATCAATAGGGGCTAGGGCCAAACGTCGGTGGTTAGCTCGTGAGCTTAACTTAGATTGTCTTTGGGGCTGTTTGCTTAGAAGTTTTGTTATGGCATAGCTGTTCAGTAGATTTAGCATACATGATAGCTTAGTAATTAGGTTGGTAATAGAGAGAAACATGGAGGTTAGGATATGAACTCTTGTTTAGGATGGGGCTTCAAACTAGTATTCTCTATGTGAGTTCTTAGTATCCCTTAGCTCGGCTACATGTAATCGATCTAGAGCATTGATTCCTATTAGATAACTTCTTGCATAAACAAATCAGCAATATATAAAGGATTATTAATTCGATGTATGGGATGAAGTGTGGCATTTTGCAAAAATGATCTACTATAATAAGGATTGAATCTTTTCCCTTAGATGTTTAGGGCAACCTTAAGACAAGGTCCATGTTGAGGTTAGCCTTAGGTAAGGTTGATGTTGGCAAGGGCATATACTATCCATAGGGCTCTCTCTTCGCCTTTGCTTTTTTGCACACTTCACAACTACTAACTACCTTATGGATATCCTTAACCAAATTAGGCTAATAAACATTTTTCTTCAATAGATTGGCTATTTTGGTGTCTCTAAAATGACCAGATAATCCACAATTATGAGCTTCCCTATCCATTAGCTTACGTATGGAACAGTTTAATATGTATAGCCTTCAATCCTTGAACAGATAGCTATGTTTGAGGTAATATCCTCTAACAACAACTCCTTCTCTACATTGATCAAGGATGGAATCAAAATGGGGGTCACAAGCATAATACTCAATGATAAGTGAAAATCCTAATAACTTCGTCTGTAAGGTAGTCAGCAAGGTTTGTTGATGTGGTAAAGCATTGGTGACTATAATGGTGCTTCTCTTCTTATGCTAGATCACATATGGAAAATCTTTCATGAACTTTAGCCACTTGGCTAACCTCTTTGAAAGTTTGTTTTGACTCTTGAGATGCTTTAACGACTCATGGTTAGTAAAAATAACGAACTCTTGTGGTAATAAGGAATGTTGCCAAATAGTAAGAACTTAAAAAAGAAAGTATAACTCTTTTTCATACACAAAATAGTTCAATGCAGTACTATTAAGATTCTCACTGTGGTCGACAACTGGTTGTAATCTTTGCATTAGGACAGTACTAATTCTAATGCCTAACGCATCATATTCCAATTTGAAGGGCTTGTCAAAATTTGGCAAGGACAGAAAAATAACGGAGGTGAGCTTCTCCTTAATCTCCCTAAAACTCTATTTAACTTGGTCATTTCATTGGAACCTATCACTCTTTTTCGTCAGCTCGATCAAGGGGCCTGTAATGGTACTAAAGTTCTTAATGAATTGCCTATAGAAAGAAGTGAGGCTATGGAAACTTTAAACTTTAGTGACATTCTTTAGCGTCGGCCACTTCAACATAGCTTGTATCTTTTGCTCATAAACTTAGATTCCTTCTCCTAATACTACATACCTAAGAAAAAATACTTTACCTTAATAGAATTTACACTTCTTCAGATTTCCATATTACTTCTCGACTTGTAAAATATCAAAAATAGTTTTGAGATGTCAAACATGGTTATTCAGGTTGGCATTTTACACTAATATATCATCAAAATACATGACCACACATCATTTGATGAGAAGGCATATCACATGTTTCATAAGCCTCATAAATGTGCTTGGTGCATTAGTAAGTCCAAATAGCTTAACCAACCATTCGTAGAGACCATGCCTCGTCTTGAAGGCAATCTTCTACTCATCACTTAGTCTAATGTGAATTTAGTGTTAGCTACTTCATAAGTTAATCTTTGAAAATATCTTGGCACCATGAAGCTCATCTAACATGTCATGAAGCTTTAGTATTGGATATCTATACTTGATAGTGATACAGTTAATTGTTTGGCTATCGATGCACATGCACCATGGACCATCCCTCTTTGGGACAAGTGGAGATGGTATAACATAAGGACTCATGCTCTTCTTACAAATCCTCTCTCTATGAGCTCATCTACTTACCTTTTCAGCTTGGTAGGCTACTCAAGATTCATTTTACAAGTTGGTCAATTTGGCAAGACGACGCTTGATTATAGATCAATACAATGCTCTATGCCTTAGAATAGGGGTAGTCCTTTTGGCAACTCCTTGAGAGACGGGTTAAAAAATTCGTCAAACAAGTTTCAGACCTCATTAGGTATATCTCTCAGATCTCTCATCCCCATTAGTCTTTGAATTAATAGGAACATAGGCTCATCGGCCTTCTCAGCAACTTAAAGTTCTCTTTTGCTCATCATTAGGGCTTTCTTCTTACTTGCTCTAGTATACTGGTTATGAATCTCATTCAGTTAGGTCAATGTCATGGGTTATAGCACAATCTTCTTTTGGTTCTTAACAAGGGCATAGTAGCTCTTGTATCCATCATGAGTAACATGTTGGTCAAACCACTAAGGTTTTCTAAGTAACAGATGTAAAGCTCCCATAGGGATGACATTACATAGTACTTCATCCTTGTATACGTTCCCAACATTGAATGGCATAGTTACTTGTTTCGTTATGTGTAGAGTATCCTTATCATGAAGCCAATGTAGTTTGCAAGGTCGAAGGTGCTTAGAGATCGGTAGTCTTAACCTTAACATAAAGGACTATACAACGATGTTGGTATAACTTCCTCCATCCACTATGATGGTGCACAACAATCCTTTGATGGTACTCTTAGTAAGGACTAGATCCTCTCTTTAGTTTTCCTCAAAGTTTAGTAAGGAACTTAGTGCTCGTCTCAACACTAAGGCCATTACTTCTCCTTGGTTAGCATAAACACATGTTTCCTCTTCCACTTTGGCTTTAACCTTCCTAACATTTTACTCCACTTTAGGCATGCTCTTGTCGGTGTTATCTACTACATCTCCTTAGAGCACTATTATACATTGGTTCGTACATTCAACAGCTATGTGTTTGAAGTCCAAGCATTTAAAGCACTTCAACTCGTTGGTCTTTTATTCGAAGATTTGTCCCTTCTCATATGTCCTCGAGGTTGGCTTAACCTAAGTTTAGCTTAGTTAGCTTGCTTGACCCTACTATCTTACTAGGCTGTCATTAGTTCGATCATTTCTCCCTTAGCTTGGGAGGATCTCTTCAGCTTGGCTTGAGCAGGTCAACAACGAACAAGGACTCCGGAAAATGTTGGCTTAAGTTAACTCAAGCATTTCTTCTTTGTTTTTCAACCCTTTATGCTACCTTAATGACCTCTTCCAAAGCGTAAAACCTCTATACTTCTACAATATTACGGATCTCATATAAAAGTCCAGAAATGAACCTCAACATTGTATGAGCCTTAGGTTCATCCACATCTACTCGAATCATAAGCATATGAAATTCTCTCACATAGTCATCAACAAATCGACCTCTTTGGTGAAGTTCGTGCAGTTTGGAAAATGTGTCATGTAAGTAGGTCTTACGCACAAATCTACCCCTCAACAATCACTTCATCTCATCTTATCTCATCTCAAATTCTTAATCCTTGTTGTCCATCCCTTACTTTAGCCACATTTAGATTTTTCCACCACATAGTAGCATATCTAGAAAATTCAAGTGTAGTAAGTTGCCTTTAACAGCATCAGTATATCCATAACAATTTAACACTTTTTCTACCATTTGTTCTCACTCTAAATATTCATCAGTATCTCCACTTCCATTAAAGGATGGGATTTAGACCTTAACATTGTTATGTCCTTAAGGAGCTTAGAGTCCTCGCTCTTGCACTTGATATTACTCATCCTCTTCTTCTTCTTCTCTATCAATCTCCACATCTACTTCCTCATCATCCTCTTTGATCTCCTCCAACTCTAATCATCGTCTAACAACTCAGCCTGCCACTCCTTTAGCTCAGGGAGGTCGAACTAAGTGTTGGCGTTTTGAGAACATTTTCAAGTAGGTTATGGTATAGTACACCTTAGGGTTGTTGTATGTTAACTTGCTTTATAGTGACTAGACTCTCAACAAGATTAGTGAGTTTGTCAAGTTTATCATCCATTGACCCAGGAGTGTTACTACCATTATGACTACAACTTGATTGAACACCATTGCTCTACTCACTAATAACACTTTGAACACTCTAATTTGACATGGTATAATACTTCTTGAATAGATTAACAAAACAATACACAATAGCACTTCTACCTTACTACTCAAAACCTCTACTAATACACTTTAACAACTTCAATACCCAATAATCACTCGAACACAATAGAAATGAACTCGCTTTCTTTTCGTAGTAAAAAACAGAGTAAGGTAGAGTAACAATGGACTACACTTACCAACACATGAATCATCACTACATAACTCAAAGCTTCAGAATTTACTTCAAATGAACACATTGAAGTAGCTATGAAAGAACACTGCAACAAATAACAACAAACACAAACCGAAGCTTCATTACAACTTCACACACTTTCTCTCGGAATTATGCTCCAATACTAGCAAAGCTAATGTGTTTGTAATAAGTGTGTGAAACTACACAATTATCTAAAGGATTTGTCTAACAATTATATGTGTTTCAGTAGATTTTTGAGCAAAAGTATTCAAATTTTCATTAAAATCATATGTAATTTCTCAACATAAGTGTAATTCATATGTTTGTGTTTTGATGTTCAAAAGTATCATATATTTAAATAATTTAGGCTCTTCATGTTTGATCTTGTAAGTCTTAGGCCTACTATGTAATGGTAGCCTCAATTTATGAAGCTAGAAATGAAGAAAAAAGTGAAGAAGGAAACTTGGAAATTATAACTACTGGTATGATGGTAAGCTTATCTATCATCAAGACGGTACCTAGAATAGAATCGAATCAAATTGCAAAACCAAAAGGGTATACGAGTGTGACAGTACCTAATTACCGTTATGATGGTATACTTGAATCTTAAAGTAAAAATGCACCGTTTCATTGAAATAAAGAAAGATAAGTGCACGACATGTGTCCACCGGCATGACGGTACCCTTGCTTACTGTTATGCTAGTAGCTACCCGATATAAAATCTTTTTCTTCTTCTGTTTTTTTCCAAATTTTGCTTTGTAATTTCCAAGGTTTATGGTTCTAGTTTTTGCCATTTCTCTCTTCTTTAGGCTATCTTAGGTTACTTTTAGCCTAGTTTTATGATTTCCATGGGGTTTTCTTATATTTTTATGATTGTAGCATAAACTATTAGTAGAATTTAGCTGTTTTTAAGGTTTGGGTTTGTTGATTTCTATTGCATCCATGGAGATTGTTGGGAAAATCGTGAGGAACTCCATTGTTAAGGTCGAGGACCTTAGTTTTGTAATGTTTCTCATATTTTTTCCATATTTAATGTAATGTTTATTTTCATGTTCATGTGTATTATGTATTGAATGTATATTCCCCATGAATGTGATAAAGAGAGCTCACTATGCTTATTGGTGGTATGGAAAAATAATGAAGTAGTTGTAGCTATTGTTGTTTTTGTATTGTGATAGCGTAAATTTGGAATTTTACTTAGTTTTATGGTGTAATTAGGTATAACTTGAGTGTTGGGTTAATGTTAAACTAGATAGCATTTTTCACACATTAGGCCTCCCCCCTTGTCATCCCAATAAGGTTTAGACACCGTAATAGGATTCTAAAATCCTAAATAGAACCTATGAATCCGAATTTGAATGGGTAATTCTTGAGAATTAGAAATTAAATCCTTGTACTCAGCTTGAGAATTTTACTTAGTTCTATGGTGTAATTAGGTATAACTTAAGTGTTAGGTTAATCTTAAGCTAGATAGTGTTTTTCACACATTAGGCCTCATCCTTTATTATCTTAATAGGGTCTAGACACCATAATAGAATTCTAAAACCCTAAATAGAACCTAAGATTCCTAATTTGAATGAGTAATTCTTGAGAATTAGGATTTAAATCTTTGTTTGCATCTAAAGCTAAAAATTGGTTGGAATGAGAAATCAAGTATAACATGGTTATTCAAGTAGTGACAAGACTTGAATAACTAGCTAATAGTGCAGATGAGCTATTGATAATACAATACTCCTACTACATGATATAATTTATGAAATGAGAGTTGGATAAATTTTGTAAGTATGAGTAAAATCAATGTTTAAACTATCATAAATACTCTAATAGCATGGCTACAACAATATCAGATGATTTTTTGCTCATTACTCATATATCTTTTATAAAGAAATCTACATCCCAATACCAAGAAATTACTAAAATCCATGCTTAATTCCATTATAGTTTTTACTTCTATTTTGATAACTTGCATATTCCTTTCCTTAAAATTGCTCAATTGATTGCCTAGATTAATGTAGAAATTGTAGAATATAGTACTTAGTTATCTTTCTAAACTTTATTGTTTCCTTTACTGCAAATACAACTTTAGTTCAACCATATACTATAAATTGACTGGTATGCTTGCTGTTAGCTTGCAGTTTCCATAAATATTTTTTAAAAGACTGCAAGCAAGTTCAATTTATTGTATCATGTTTCCACTATTTTTAAAAGGAGCAAATTTTATATTTGTGAGTACATTGTGAAAGGTGATCGCAATACCAAGTTTTTGGCATTGTTGCCGGGGAAGGCAAGGAATCTGAAAGTCAGCTAATATTGGGTTAGGATTGTAGAAACCCTTTGTATTTAGCCTCTTAGGATTACCCTCATGTTGAAATTCTGATGCCTTTATTGTTTTATGCTAGGAAGAGGAATTGTTGATTTTAAATTGTTATTTGATCCTAGAGTTGATAGAACATTTCATAGACAACTACAAGAAAGAAGAAGATTTGTTGAGATGGAGAATTTGAATGAAGGAAATGGACATGGTGTTGGTGTAGGAATTGGTGTAAATATGGACAATATGAATAGAGAAGGATATCAAAATGGATTCAAAGGACAAAATGGCAATGTGAGTAGTAATGGTCTAAATGGTATGAATGTTAATGGTAATAGTAATGGTAATTATAGAGTTTTATGGGAATACAATATACTAACCATAGATGGTTTTGAACTAGCAA
Source organism: Lumnitzera littorea (assembly GCA_024138015.1). Lineage (NCBI taxonomy): Eukaryota > Viridiplantae > Streptophyta > Magnoliopsida > Myrtales > Combretaceae > Lumnitzera > Lumnitzera littorea. The sequence continues at coordinate 42,116,583 of JAMXBB010000009.1, forward strand.
TGGCATGGCCTGCTACCCAAGTCAACAATTTTGAATTTAAACCCACATTGATACAAATGGTTCAAATGAACCAGTTTGGTCAAAGTGCTTTAGATGACCCAAATGAAAACTTACATAGCTTTCTTCAATTATGTGTGACCTTTAAAAGTAACGGTATTTCTATAGATGCTATTCAATTAAGGCTATTCCCATTCTCTTTGAGAGATAATGCCCGAAGCTAGTTGTATTCTCTACCACCTCATTTTATCACTACTTAGGAGCAATTAGCCTAGAAATTTTTGTTAAGGTTTTTCCCTCGAAGCAAAACAATGAAGATGAAGAATGACATCACCATGTTTTGCTAATATGATGAAGAGTCATTATAAGAAGCGTGGAAATGGTGCAAGGAGATGTTGAGAGGATGTCCATACCATGGATTACTAACTTGGTTATAGGTCTAAAATTTCTACAATTGTCTATCAAAATACCTAAAGTCAATGATTGATGCTATTGTAGGGGTAATTTCATGAACGAGGGCCTCAGAGAAGCATTCTAATTGATTGAAGATATGGTAGCAGGCTTGTTTAGGTGGCAAAGTGAAAAGAATGACCATCAAAGGATGTGCCATCTACAAGAAAAGGATAAATTTGAATTTATTGCCACTTAGTTGTAAACACTTACTCAGAAGATAGACAAATTCATAGGACTAAACCAATATGCTAAAGAGAAGCAATTAGATGATTGTTACACATGTAGACAAGATGCATAGCTATGTTGAGAAAGCAAGCCTAAAATTGTAATCATAGACTCCATTGGATCCCCCAGGTTCAATCAAATGGTTGAGATGCTTAAATACATGAAAGTAAAGTCACCCAAGAATTCATTTTCCAGTGAGAAGAGTCAATCAATTAGTGAGCCTTTTATTCCAGCTTCCTGTAGCAATGGAGTTTATGTAATTGCTCAAGACTTACCATTATATCCCAAGAGCTCTAAGAAAATGGACAACATTAATATCAAGAGAAGATTAGATGCTCAAGAGGTAGCTACAATTGATGTGCAGAATTAGTTATATCATATACTACAACTACTTTCAAGAAGAATGCAGGAGTTTGTGATACTTGAGAAAAATGTTTTGTTGAAGTCATTAGAAGCAATGCATTTGAGGAGTGGGAAGTAGTTACTTCAACGAAAACAAACAAATTCAGCTCATACTTAAGATTTAAAGTCATAAGATAAATCATAAAAGGTTGAAACAAAAGCAGATGAGAGGTTAAATTTTGAGGTGAAATCATACATGCCACTTGTGCCTTATCCAACAAGACTCAAATAGCAGCAATTAGATTATCATTTTTTTAAATTCCTAAAGCTTTTCAAGCAATTAGAGAAAAATATTCCTTTTTCCGATGCATTGGAGCAAATCCCTTCTTATGCTAAATTCATGAATGATATCCTTTCAAAAAGAAGGAAGATAGATAGTTTAGAGACATTAATGCTCATAAGGAAATGTTCAGCCATACTCACAAATAACATTATGCCTAAACTTAAGGATCCCAGAAGCTTCACAATTTTGTATATGATTATGCAATCTTCAAAAGATTAGGATTAAGGGAATGTAAACCTACTTTAATAGCATTGCCACTAGCTAATCAGAATGTCAAGCAACCAAGAGGAGTAATAGAAGATGCATTGGTGAAAGTGGACAAATTCACATTTCTGGTGGACTTCATCATCTTGGATATGGAAGTAAATAGAGAGATTCCTTTGATATTAGGATGACCTTTCTTAGCCATGAGAAATGTGATCATCAATGTGTAAGATGGAAGATTAACACTCTAAGCCTTGAATGAACAGGTCACTTTTAATGTCCACAAGGGGATGAAATACATAGAGGAAGAAAATGCTTGCTTAACTAAGGACTTAATCAATGTTGTTGTGTTGTAAAAGTGGAAAGAGGAACAGTAATGGCAACAAGATTTGATGTTAGTGTCAAATGAAGAACAACAATTTAATCAAGTAAAAGATATCTGATTACGGGGATGATATTTTGAAGAGTTAGGAGTCAGTGAAGGAAAATCTCTCCCTTCAATCCAAAGAGCCCTAACTCTTGACCTCTAGCAATTGCCTTCACATTTGAAATATATGTTAGTAGGGCAAAATGACACTTTACTAATGTTGTAGTTGCAGAATTACCTTTAAATAAGGAAGAGAAATTAATGCAAATTCTCTAAGAGAATAAAGAAGCCATAGGATGGAAAATTGCAGATATCCATGGTATTCATCCTTTGGTATGTACGCACAAAATTTTTATGGAGGACAATTATAAGCTAACAGTTCAACCCCAAAGATGGCTTAACTTAACACTAAAAGAGGTAGTTAAGAAGGAAGTCTTGAAACTCTTAGATGCAGGAATTATATACCATATTTTAGATAGTAAATGGGTAAGCCCAGTTCAAGTTATGCTAAAGAAAGGGGGTATGATTGTAGTGAAGAATGATTAGAATGAACTCATATCAACTTGAATTGTTACCGGATGGAGAATGTGCATAGGTTATCGAAAACTAAATGATGCCACTCAGAAGGATCATTTCTCATTGCCATTCATTGATTAAATGTCGAAAAGATTGGCTAGACATGAATATTACTGTTTCTTGGATGATTACTTGGGAAATAATTAGATACATATTACTCTTGAAGGCTAAGAAAAGAACACTTTCACTTACCCATATGGTACATTTGCATTTTGATGTATGCCTCTTAGATTATGCAATGCTCCAGCAACCTTCTAGAGATGTATGATGGCCATATTTTCATATATGATTGAAGAAAGCATTAAAGTATTTATGGATGATTACATTGTTTTTGGGAATTCATTTGATAGATGTCTTGAAAATCTAACCAAAGTTCTTAAGAGATGTAAGGAGATGCATTTGACTTTGAACTAGGAGAAATGTCATTTTATAGTTAGGGAAGGGATTATCTTAGGGTATAAAATTTCAAGCCGAGGCATTGAAGTGGATCTTGCAAAAGTAGAAGTGATAGCAAAGCTATCACCTCTAGTGGATTTTAAAGGAGTTTGAAGTTTCCTAGGATATGCAGGATTTTATCAATGATTTATACATGATTTTTCCAAAATTTCAAAACCATTGTGCAAGCTGTCAGAAAAAGATACTCCATTTCATTTTAACAAAGCCTATATAGAAGCTTTTGAGAAGTTAAAAGCTATATTGACTATAGTACCAATGATGGTAGCACCAAATTAGAACCTTCACTTCGAATTGATGTCTGATGCAAGCGATATGACTGTAGGAGGTATATTAAGCCAACAAAAAGGATGATTATTTCAAGCAATCTATTATGCCAATAAAACACTCAACAACTTGTAGAAAAACTATGCAACAATAGAAAAAGAAATGTTGGTAGTGATATTTTCTTGTGATAAATTCCACTCGTACCTCATTGGATCAAAGGTGGTAGTGTATACTAATCGTGCTACATTGAAATACCTTCTTTCCAAGAGTGATGCGAAACCAAGACTTATTCGATGGATCCTACTCTTACAAGAGTTTGATATAGAAATAAGGGATAAGAAGGGGGCTAAAAAATTGATAGTTGATCATTTGTCTATAATTGTTAATAGAAAAGAGAGCTACCCATTAATGAATTCTTTCCTGATAAGCAATTGTACTGCATCTTAGCCATGACTGTACCTTAGTATGCAAACATTGTCAATTACTTAGTGAGTGGGATTTTACCTTATGGGATCTCAAAAGATAGAAGAAGAAAGTTCTTGGTAGACATTAAGTCATATTTTTAGGAAAAACTGTATTTGTTTAAAAGTCATGTTGATCAAGTAATAAGGAGATGCATGGTTAAAGATGAAATAACTGACATCATAGCTCATTGTTACAACTAAGAAGTAGGAGGACACATAAGCACTAACAAAGTCCAATATGACATTTTGTACACTTCAGCCCTACACCATAATATTTGATACAGCTGCTATCTCCAAGACTCTACAGTGGTTGTTGAGTAGCTTGTGGGCATTTGCAATTGTTTTGTAAATACAATGCTTTCCCAAAGTCACATTTATAAGTCTTGCAATCTTCCTCTTTTTAGCATATGTTAATAAAAGCAAACCTATCAAACCTAATAACATGTGAAACCATGCAAACTGCATTAACTGATGTAAAGTCTTAGTATTATTTTTGTCTACATGTGTGGAAAAGCATTTATTATAAATATAAATGATGGAATAAACTACGTGGATCGGGTTGCTGCTAATGATTAATCATGCATTATGTGCGCAATGGTCGATCTTGGATATCACTTGACTCGATGACATATGTATGGATGTGATAGAGAAATGCATGGGAGGAGGGATAGAAAGACTCGATAACCCATGTGTGGGCGTGATAAAAGATGAAGTTTTGTGTTTCTAGATGCTCTTGATTCATTCTTTATTGAGTTGCTTATTTGATCTTTTATGGAAAAACTTCAGTACAGCTTCAACATTTGTCTCAAGCTAGCCAACATTTAAAATGATCTAAATGAGAGGAAGAGCCTCTTATTCATAGATTTAGGAGCAAGCTTTAGCCGTTGAATTACTCTAAGATGGATGGTTGAGATCTAGCATTAATAGCAATTGTCAGATGACCTTAAATGATCTAGTGGCTATAATTCACTCCTCTTCATATGGACCATAAGGTTAGGTCATGGGTTTTGGATAGGCTTAATGACTCATAATAGAAGAATATAAGCTTATTAATAATAAAACAAGCACATAGCTCTTATTTAAGTCCAAATAGCTCATTTTAAGGCTGAGCAAAGCCTAAATGGGCTCAGGAAGACCTCTTTTGATCTCATTTTTTGTGCACGAGTCAATCGAGTAAGGTTGAAAGTGGAATAACCGATCCATCAGTCCTTATTTCTAGCCTTTCAAGTGTCTCATATTAATTTTCTTTTTATTAACCACTTGACTCAAGTGATGGAAGTAATACTTCTATTATTGATGAGTTGGAGTAAAATAGATTGATGCACGTATTGTCGTCGCGAAGTTAGTTTCCCCATATGTTTTGCATTACACATTGTAATAACTCATAGCTCCCTTGAGATATTGATTTATATCTATTTCATAGAATTAATAATTCAGCTTCTCTTGGCATTTTTCTTCCTCCAAATACATTTGTAGAGGAAATGAAGCCATTGAAATATTTGTTAAAGTCTAGTGTTTTAAGAGTACTTATATATATATATATTCTCTACAGAGCTTAGTTCCACTTTATGATAGTGGAACTAAGCTCCGAATAGAAGGAGGCAGTGCCCCTACAGTATGGTAAAGGGGGTAGGTATATATATATATAGCATAAACGTGCAATGCTGTCATAAAGTGGAACTAAGCTCTGGAGAGAAGGAGGAAGTGCCCCTGCAGTATGGTAAAGGGGTATTTTTTTTTTTTTTTGAAATAGTATATAAATATTATAGATAGACATATATACACATGTGTGTGTATCTATATATATATATATATATATATTCAGAAGCCCAGACGACTAAACTATATATTAATCTTCCTTCTCCTGAAACATGTGCCAGCACGTCGGGCCAGTACGCCTTATTAAAGTGTTTCATGCGTAGTAAGAAAATGGCGATTTCCCGCCTTGAATATGCACAATAACAGCTCCGACTTCCTCCTTTTATTTCCATCTCGTGTCTTCTTTTTTCTTTTTTTCTTTTTTTTTTTTACCATTTTGGTAAAACAACAAACCTTGCATAAATCTTTTTATATTAAGTAATCCATAGTATCCTTCTTATGTTGCCTATATTTGCAAACTATTTACAGCCAAGATTGGAAAGCACATATTCCACACACCTAGCCTTAATTCAATTTCCATTCTTTTTCTTCCTTCTAGGCACTTTATATATACCTGCATATCAATGGATTTTTTTTTTTTTTTCTATTTAAACAAGAGTTCACATCGAGGTGAGTCCTTTCTTCCTCATTCCTTTGTTTTGTTTACTTTTTATATATATGTGTGTGTATATATATATATTTGCCTGTTCTTATTCGACCTTCTTGTAGGTGACATGGGCCTTGTTGTCAACGACTATGCGCAGCCTTGCTATCTTCTTGGTTCATTGGCTCACTTCAAAATCAGTGATCCCTGTACCAGTTCCAACCTTTCGGCAAAGTAACATCTCATGTTAGAAGTGATCCTTCCTTTTGATATTTGAGTCAAGTAAGTCCATATCATGAATATGCTCTGACACAAATAGTGCCTTTGTCCTCTTTTTTTTTTTTTCAAATTATCTCTTCTGCATATCATGTGGACAGCTCCAGATTTGCTTTTGTTCTTTGCAAATCTATATATTCATATCCTTCCCTTCCGTTTGGTTGAATATGTTTCATAAGTCTTGTCCTTACTCTCACATGTCATGAAATCTGATTTTGTGTTTGTGACTCTCTATTCTTCAATGAGTTAACTTTTTTTATCATGTAGTCTTCTATTCTTTCTTGACTCAATTCTTTGTTTCAATTACTGTATTGCTATGTGATTCTTTCTCTTGTAGTCCATCATCAAGAAGGTTGCCAATATGTAATAATTTGAATCCTAGTCCCTGCTATTGATTTATTGATGGACTGTCGACCTCTAACCCCCTAACTTGCGCATGCCTTTAAGGCCTATAGTCTTATCTGAAGAGGATACTTTCACATTAGCTTGCCGAGGATAAACACTTGTATGTGGAAGAGTTATGGGTGGACTCCCTGAGATCCTAACTTGGACACATTCTGCTTTGCCTTGACCTTTGCCTAATCAATAGCTTGCTAACTACCGAGGCCATTCTATCTAATGTTGAGGCTAAGGTGATTACGCATTGAACCCTTCTCTTCTAACATGTTGAAATGTTGATTGCTGAGGCCAATCATCTATGTGCCTAGGCTAACTTGATAAGTTCTAAGGGTGAGTCACTTGCATTCCGAGCTCTACTTACTTGACCTTTCGAATAATAACGTCATTTATTCATTTCGACAACTTGAAGTACCTTTCATCAATAGAATACCCAACTGATATACGGCCTAACCATAGCATCCTAAGACTCTAGAACATAGACCCAATGGCAATATACCATCTAATATTCCTTTTTCTAACATTATACTATATTCCTTATTCTATTTATCCCTTTTACCCTTTTGGTAATGTACCATGATAGTATTTTTGTATTCTTCTTTATTGTAATTGCTTAAGTTTCCTTGTTGCCTTAGGAATTTACTCTAAATAGTCCCTTTTCTTGTAACTAAAATCATCTTCTACTTTACATTCAATAAATATTCTTGTTCTTATGAGACATTCCTCTCTGAGTGCATTTTCCTTACATTCTTATCTAATGTTGCTAAGTAACTTAAGATTAGTAGCAAGTAGACTTTAGTATTAGCGTGTGCATCATATGAAGTAAAGTACTAAGTCATGTTGTGTTCGTTAATATATTATATGCTCCAAGCAGCTCATAGAAGCTACTATGTTTGTCAATTTTTCTACTTCCTTTACATCGATATCTAGAAAGACCTGCTTGGTTACGATTCTCGATGATAAGCCCTAATGATTATTGAGCTCCTATACATATCACTTATTATATAGATTAATTATATATATATATATATATATATGTATGTATGTATGCATATTAACTCCATTTTAGTTATGTTCCATGATTAGTGGAATGCAAGCAACAAGTTCCAAATCAAACAAACCTATCATTATCGGTGTCCAATAAGTAAGGGAGGTAATGTTAGCAATTTTATATTAGGCAAGTAGGTATGTACCTTGTCTTCTTACCAAGATGTTGTGAGTTTATGATTCTAATAAGATACCCCTCCTCTTTCTCTTTCTCTTTTTTTTCTTTCTCTTTTTATTATAACCTTTAAACTTGAGCTAAATATCTAGTCCCCTTCTCTTCTTTCACTAGACTTGTCTTTTTCTTTTTTTCTTTTTTTTCAAACTAATATAAGCTCTTGATTTAAGATTAGGTTAATATCTTATGATTAGGCTTTTGAGGTTTATGAAAACAAATGAGTGGTTTTTTTTTTTTTTGTTCATTAGGGTTTGGGGCTTCTTTATAATTACATGGACTTCAATTTAAGTTGAAGCAGTGGCCCATTATATAGTTTGCACATGTTTTGTTTTTACTTCCTTCTAACAAACAATCTTATTAATATTACAAGTCATCTAATATATATTAATGCAAATAATGGGCGAGATTACTCCTACGTGGGCTACTGAGGCTACATGACAAAAGGAGGTGTTGTCTAACAATGGAGGTTATATACCCATGGTTCCATCTCCTTCTAAGAACTGGATCGATAAGGCCTTTCAAGGTGACTCCTTTTGGATAAATGTTAAGACCCAAGTATTACAGTACCTAACTTTACAATGGGTTCTTATAAATTCATCATTCTAGAGATTAATTTTGCATCTAAGACATTGGTAGATGGTAGCTTAGTGCTCCATTGTTGGAATAAGAGGAAAGAGCTTCTTATGTCCTTTACTTAATTCATTACTCTAAAGTATACGGTTCTTGGCTGGTACTCATGGGTGAAACATATCATTAGGAATATGAATTACGTCATGGTATCGAAGTAGGGCAAGGTCCTTAATGTGGTGCATATGACTTCATGATTCAATTTCCACAAGATGAAGGATATGAAGTCTTGGTGAGCTCTCATATCCTGGTAGAGTACTCAAACCCATACTTTCATAGTTTCTTGGGGTGAACTCACCCCTACCATAGAAGATGTCTTCCTACTCCTTAAACTTCATAACTTTAGAAAGATACACATCATAGCTACATTAAGTATGCCGTAGGATGAGAGTGCGCACAATATTTTATAGGGTGCTATTGGTCTAACTAAGACTTCATTAAAGAGATCTACCTTCTCAACATGGATTGAATACTTTTATGGCTTGATAGGGAAGAACGACCACCTAACATAAGGACCTAGTTATAAATGTGAGCAAGTACCACTCTTGTTATGTTTGTATATTTAACTATTATGTTATATGCAATAGTAAGTTTGTATAACACTTGGTGCAGGTGTGAGCTTCCAACATTCATAGCTCGCTAGTTGTCTATGTATGTTTTCCTTGGTAGGCTTGAAGAAGGAGTTATTGCGAGGCTCTTCTCTTTAGTGATTCATTGATATGGTTCGACATAGTTGGACATGCAACGTTTGATATTGCATAAACTAAGGGATTAGGCCTTAACCTTGAGACAGTTCGAAAGATAAATGATAGTTGAAGGTCAATCAAGGGTCCTCATGCATTGACGGCGGATATGATGCATTAACGCCTCACACAAGCTCAGGTCACACTTGATATGATAGATAAGTGTAGCCAGAGGTCAATTGATACTAGTCTACGCTCAATAGGCTAGATAGGAGTAACCTAGAGTAAGTAGTGTTAGTCTTGTATAAGATATCAAGAGAGGGGGAGGAGGGAGGGGAGAGAGGGTGGTGGGCGGGGTGGACGTGGTGGTGAGGTTATGGTTGAATTGATATTTTTAAATTTTTTAAAACTTTCTTTTGATATAAGAAAGATAAAATTACCTTCTTAACAACTTATATTGGTGAATAATGATATTTTCATAATTCAATACACAATAACTAATAAAGCAAATTAAAAGAGTAAGAAAAGAGAATATCAAGCTAAGGATTTATAGAGTTTTGGCCTTCTGCCTACTACTTTTCCAGCTTCATTATTGGGGACCTAGTATACTTCACTAGTACCGTTCCACTTGATCTGCTATAACAAAGTCACAAAAACACTCTGCTTTATCTATTTAGCCTCTCTACAATTTAAGCTAATTACAGATCTATAGAGTACAAACTGACTTCTCATAACAATTAAATAACAAATAAGATATACAAATTATAAGTGAGAATACAAACATAAATCTCAATTAATTTTGTTCTAAAGAAAAATAACAATTGTTGTATAATTTGCTTTGGTCCAACTTTCTGAAGAAGTACTTAAAAAACTTTCTATGACTTTTCAAAAGGTATAATCTTATCACGAATTTTAGTGTAATGAAAACTTTTTTCTAGAGAAGCATTTAATGTTTTGAATCATTTCTCTTTTTATACTAAAATCTTCCAACAGCTAATTTCTTGAAGATTATCTTTACTTTTATGTTTATACAACCATTATTTACTAAAGATAACCCTTATATATTTTGAGAAGATCTTGGTATTTTGAAATTCAAAAATAGCTCTTCTTATCTTGTTTTGATCAGATATGCTTCAATCCGCAACCACCAAATAAGCTTCAAATTTGAATCAATGAAGAGATATTCTTTATCAACAATTTCCAAATAATGCTCTTATTCAAAAATTTGATATTCCACAAAAATCTAAATCAACCTTATCCTTATCTATTCTTGTATATATCTTGATTTATCAAAAATAAATTCGCTCAAAAATATTCTTCATAGGTCTTGACTCCATCTTAAGTGAAACGGAATTAAGTATATTTCCCCAATACATCTAATTTAATGGAGCTAAGCTTTGTTGAATTCAAATTTGATATGAGTTAAAATTCAATGTCATATATTTCCAGACCAACTTTTTGAATAACCTTCTAAAGATTATCTCTATTTTTCTTTAAAGTTTCTGAACAAGCTTTTGAAATGTCATACAACTTCAACTTATAAAGCCTTTGAAACATTGTATGAAGAATTTCAAACTATTTTCTTTTTTCAATCAAATCAGACTTTCTGAATAAGTTTCTCAAGACAACTTAGTTTTGCAATTTTAAACTTTTTGATAATCCTTTTGAATACCTACAATCTTAATCATTCATTAGCAATTATCCCTTTTTGTTATCATCAAAATATATGAGAGATATCTAACATTCTCCTCCTTTTTGATGATAACAAAAACATTATTACAAAACCAAATGCAAGAATCAAGTTGAATTAATATAAAAAAAAAAAAGAAAAAATTCTCATTCACAAAATCATCATGTTGTGTAAAGTGCAAGCCACAACTATTTTTGGTTTTTCTCTCCCCCCTTATTGTTATCTTCTTTGATTAATATATTATGAGATCATTAATAAAGTCCACCTTAAACTTTATAGAATGTGTAGAATGATTAGGAGAAATAACAGAAATAACAAAAGATCATATTGCATTGTTTAAAAGAAAGATCATAACTCAGTTGAGAAATAATAGGAATAACCAGGAATAAGTCCACAGGAGGACTTAAACAAAAGATACACTTAGATCACACAAGAAACAAAATGTTTGAATATCATTGTGTTATCTATTATGGCTATTACAATATACGAGTATTTATATGACCCAATTAGGGTAAGTTCTAGGTTAGTGTAAATTACAAAAAGGATTCCTATTAGTTTAAGAAAAGGAATAATTTACAAAGCTAATATTGTAAATGAGGAAAAAAAAAAATCCAATGATAGAAAAAGACAGGTGGATGTTAGGAAACTCAAGGCATGTGTTAACTATCCATTCCATGGTCCCAATGATACTATTGGCTAAGTAGAGCAGTATTTGAACAAATCAAGTCAGGGTCAATAGTTCAACAACTTGGCAACTCAGGTGTTTGAGGCTAGGAAAGGGTTGGTTTAAAAGGTGGCTCATTATCGGGTTAACCTTAATTAGTTAACTCTAGATAGGTGTCATCTCAACCTCGGCATGCATCATGTTCACTTGGGAACAGGTTGGCAAATTTATCTAATAAGGCTTTCACTTTGACGGATAGCAATTCCTCCTTGGAACCCCTCATCTCAAGTATCCTTCTAAAGAACAGAAAGGTTGGCTCTTCTAGCTCCATCTCTCTCTTCATCTCAGCTTGGGTCATCACCAAAGCCCCTTTCTTTAGGACTTAGCTCAATTGAGTTTACATGCCTTTAACTTGTTCAGTAGTCATAAGGCTCCTTTTCACCTTCTTGGCTTTGTACTATAAGGAACATATATTCTTCCTTCCATCTTACATCACACTTCGGTCAAACATCCATGGTCATCTAAGCAGAATATAGGATGTGCTTGTAGGTAATACATCAGAGAGCACTTCATCTCGATAGTTTCCAATATAGATCGAAATAGTCACTTCCTTGTTTACTTACAAGGCTTCTTTGTCACTAAGCCAGCGTAGCTTATAAGGTTTAGGGTGGGGCTTGGTCGGTAACTTTAATTGTTGGACTATAGAAGCAGATGTTGTAGTGGTGCAACTATTATTGTCAATGATCATTGTATATAATGACACATTCACCTTGCATCCAATATGGAATAAATTCTCTTATTGCTCATCCTTAGGCATAGGACTCATACTCATTGTTCTTCTCAACAAAAAGGTAGCTAGCATAAAATTACCTTCCTCACTATAAATAACTTCCTCCTTATTGAACAGTTTCGTCCATTTGGCTTCTTTCAGCTCTTCTACTTCCTTATCAATAATGTCTATCTTAATGGTTAGTACCTTGCCTTGGATCACCACGATTCTTTTGTTCAGACATTAAGTGTCCATATATCCAAATCCTTGACATTTGAAGTATTTTATCTCACCCATCTTCTTCTTGAGGTCTAGTGTCTCTCAAACTTCCTTAAGATCTCTTTTAACCTTTGCTCGAGTAGTTTGAGTAGGTTAAGTCTCAGCAACTTTACTAGGTTCTGATCGTACAGGTCTACTCAAAACAGATTAGCTATTTTTGGATAAACTAATAGGGGGTCGAAATCTTCCTATTCTATGCTTCTTGATCCTTTAGGCAGCTTAGATAACATCATCAAGTGATCCAATGTCCATGGTGCCTAGAAAATCTACAATCTTGTATTTTAACCTAATAACGAATTGAGATACGGTTCAGTCTTTGGGCTTAACGACTTTGCATCGGATCATTAACATCTAAAATTTCTTTATGTAAGCATCAATACTCAATCCTTCTTGTCTCAACTCCTATAAATTAAATGCATCATGCAAATAGTATCTTAGAACAAATCTTCTACTCATGAATCTCTTCATTTCATCCTAACTCTTAACTTCATGTTCTCCTTATCTTCCATATGTAGCTTGTGTCTTCTTCCACTAGAGTGTAGCACAGCCTGTAAATTCTAACATAACATGTCTAACCTTAGCAATTTCTAGTATCTCATAGCATTTAAGTTGCTTCTTAATCTTATCTACTTAGTTTAGGTAGTCTTTGGCATCACTACTACTAGAAAAGCTAAGGATATGCATTTACAACCCTTCCACTTTAAGAGCTTAAATGTTCCTCTCCTCAAGTTTGTAATATTCTTGTGCTTCATCACTTTTTTCCTTATCCTCCTCTTTGATCTCCTGTAATGTTATTTTGTGTTTAGCAACTCAACCTACTCCTCTAGTTCAGTTGGGTCAAATTGGGGCAATAGCTTAGCCATATAGGCCCTTATCTCTCTTTGATCTTTCATTAGCTCGACCCTTGTTAGGTTCATTTCTAGCTTACATATCTCCATTTATGGCAATCACCAACTAACCACCAGGTCCATAAGTCATTCTAATCAATCATCTACGAAGTAGGGTATGGAACTCCCTTAATGACCCTAGCCATTTCGAGCACCACTCTCTTGGTTACCAATAGCTCTTTGTCTACTGGAATCAAACATTGTTGTCTTTTACAAGAGGGTAACAGTTGAGACACCATTCAAAACCTTCTTCTATGAATCAGGAGCAAAAATAGCATTGAATTCACTAACAGCTAATTTAACCAACACATAACAAACCAAGCAAACTCATACACTCTATTTTATGAGCAAGAAATAGGGGAAAACAATGTACAAAATCTCTGTACTCTAATCACTCCTCAAACACTCACAATAGTAATAACTGACTTTGAAATGCTCATAGCAGTAGTAAACCACTTAAAGTACAAGTAATAAGGGCTTACTTGGACATAGCCAGGCTTTGATACCAATATGATATGGTTTAAAGTAGATGGACGTATGACATTTGGTATCATATGAACTAAGGGGGTAGGTTTAAACCTCAAGATGATCCGAAAGATAAATGATAGTTGAAGGCTGAGTAGGGGTCTTCATGCACTGATAGTAGATATGATACATCAATACCTCACATGAGCTTAGGTCACACTTGATATGATGCATAAGTGTGGCCGGAGGTTACTTGCCACTAGTCTATGCTTAATGGGCTAGATAAGAGTAATCGAGAGTAAGCAAGATGCACTTAGCTTACATAAGAAGAAAATGTCTAAATATCATTATGTTATCTATTGCAGATATTACAATACATAAGTATTTATATGACCTAATTATGGTAAGTTTTAGGTCAGTGTAAATTACAAAAAGGATTCCTACTGGTACAGGAAAAGGAATAATTGACCAAGATGATGTTGTAAACAAGCAGATGTTAAGAAAATTAAGGCGCGTATTAGATATCCATTTTGTGGTCCTAATGATATAGCTTGTTGAGTAGAGTAGGTTTTAAATAGATAAGGTTAGGGTTTATAGTTCGATAGCTCGGTAGCTTGAGTGTTTAGGGCTGTAAAAGGGTTGGTTTAGAAGGTGGCTCATTGTTGAGTTGGCTTTGAGTAGTCTGCTCCAAATAAGTGTCAACTCATCTTCAACATGCATTAGGTTGATAATATACTAATTTGATACTTGGCCTTAGATATTTGTATTATAGAGAGGTCGACTCAATACTCAAGTCAGTCACCTCGATAGCTTTTTGTATGATGTAAAGAGCAAAGTAACTTAGTAAGTTGGACTAGGGAATGCACTACTCTTCTAGGTTTAGCTCTCCTTGGTCAGCTCGATGAACCATATGAGCAAGTCTTGGAGCTTGGGAGCATGTGATTGGTCTGTGATCCTTATCATTTGTATTGCTAAAGGAAAGTGCTTTACCATAGCACCATTTTACTTAGGGTCTCTTCATCATTGCTTGGACCTATACCATTATGCTACTGTCCTCTCTATGGGAGATTATATGACCTTGTGCTATGTAGACGTAGTCTTCCTTTAGATCCTTTTTTATGGAAGGCTTAGGGGACAATTTGCTTCTCTTAGCCTTAATAAGGATCCTAATTTGAATTTGCCACAATCATGGGTGTAGGTAGAGAGATGACATAAATGTTCATTATTTAAACTCTTTGATAATGCTGCAGAGTTTAGATTTTTTCCTTATGCAGAAGAGATCACTAGATATCAAACATATAGTGGCTATTATCCGCCCTTTAAGCTTATCTCCTTAGGGAATCACAGGGACTTATGATCCTCTTTAACTAGCTTTCTCCAATGGTGTATTTTAAGGAGCATTACTTTAGTATTGGATTATAAGAGTTTGAATGGTAATGTTTTGGATACCTACTGTAAACTTATTTCACCTAGGGATATTAAAATGATTCATTTAGGTATTCATCAATTCTATTATACTACTTTGAGTTGCAATGGGGCGATATCCCCTAGTTGATAATCTTATTAGGCTAAGTGCTTGAAAGAGCTCTTAGCTTATACCTTTTCATCAAATGTCAAGCCTTTGGCTAAGGTCGTTATGTACCATCAAGAGTTCCACCTTCAACTTCCTAAGCTAAACAACAAGAAGCAAGATAATTGAACTAATGAAAAAGTAAAAGCTTTTAAAGTGGTAGAAGTAAGAGTGAACCCTTCTAAGCAA
This sequence comes from Lumnitzera littorea, assembly GCA_024138015.1. NCBI lineage: Eukaryota > Viridiplantae > Streptophyta > Magnoliopsida > Myrtales > Combretaceae > Lumnitzera > Lumnitzera littorea. The sequence continues at coordinate 42,132,233 of JAMXBB010000009.1, forward strand.
CCTCATCTTCCTTCAAGTGATGAACAAGATGGTGCCAAAGGACTACATACTCAAGAGGTAATGATCATGTCTTTAGAACTTTTTTTTAAATATATATTAACTTTTATTTACTATTCTCACATTTATCTTTGTAGGGCTCTATACAATCCAGTTCCAATCCGATAAAGCATCCATCGCTCCTCTAAAATCTCGATGAGGATGACGGAGACTAAGAGTTAATAGACTACAAAGATTCCTGAAGAGAGTATGAGCAAAAAGATGGCTATGGCGATTTAGACAATTTGGCTAATTATGTTGAGATTAGTGATTCTAATAATGAGGCATGCCTTAACAAAACTCAGACTGAAGTATTTATGATCGTACTAACTGTAGCTATTGAAACTCATGCTAAAGCTTTGCTTTATCAAGGTACTTATAACATAACTATCCCAGTTCAAGTGATTGATCTTCCTTATGTAACTACTATTGTTGCGCCTATTAGTCAATCTTCTCCCCCAATTGTTGACCTATCCCATTAGGATAGAGAAGCAACTCCAACACTTGATATTGATTCGAACGAGTCAATGGGATTTCATGGACTTGATGTGCTTGCACATCTTGTGTTACTATTGGAATAGCTATATGCTTTGTATGGGGAATTTTAGCTAGAGTCATCATTTTCTCATGCTCTTATGTATACTAGTATGATGGTTATGTTAAGTGAAGCCATGTCACTCATTGGTTGCTCGTATAGAAAGTTGTCTAGGAAGCACATGAATTCCATCATAAAGGCTTACAAGGTGTCCTAATGGTTGAACTTTCGTGTTTATAGCCTAAAGATAGTTATGGCAAAGGCTTATAAGATATTGCAGTATGACAAGCTTAAAAAGGCTCGTAAACATGTCTTTAGTCAAATGGAGGCTCTATAGCAAAAGAACGAGTCTCTTGATGTAGAGATAGATAAACTTGAACATGAGATAAACTTTGATTTTAAATTAGAGTAGGATATAGTACCTTGATGTCCATGTGCTCTGTTTGTATTTTTCCTTTTTTAGAATAATGGAAACGAACTTGAATTGTTAATGGCAATTATTTTCGATTTCATAGTATCTTTGCTTACAGATTATTTCGATTTTGAATCTTATTATAGATATATGTGTATGTGTGTGTGTGTATATATATATATATATGGTGTTATGGCTATTAAGCTTATTATGGAACTACTTCAACTTAATACACTTGATCTGTAAAAGAGGCCATACACATGTTGTTGGTGTAAAAGTAGTTTCAACTATCACATCATGATTGCTTCATTTGCTTATGATTAATGTTGCTTCGACCTTAAGGTATATGAGAGGCATTATGGCAGCTAAGCCTATTGTAGGGTTCCTATAACTCGTTACAACTTAAGATCACTCGAATCCTAATATTTAGATGGCATAGAAGGACATTATGTCTGTTGTGTGCTTAGAGTCAAGATTACTATCAAGCAATAACGACTATCATGATGAGATCACTTTGATCTCTCATAACTAAGGCTACTTCAACAAAAGGCTCTATGTAAAGGCATTATGGCTACTAAGCTTGCCATAGGGTTGCTATGACTTGATACAAACTGTCGTAGAAGAGCATACAGAACCAATATTACGCATAACCAACAAGGTGGGTTCGAGCCACAAGATGGCTTGAAGAGTAAATGGTAGTCGAAGGTTAAGTAGGGGTTCCCATACACTGACCAAAGATATGACGCACCAACACTTTACACAGGCTCAGGTCACACTTGATATGACGTACAAGTATGGATGGAGGTCAATCGCCACTAGTTCACGCTCAATGGGCTCGATAAGAGTAGCTTAAGAGTAAAAAGGGTACTTAGCTCAAGTGAGTAAAAGTTCAGTATATTCTTGATGTATGATGATGCGGTGATTACATTATGCAAGTATTTATAATATCTAGTTAAGGTAAGTTTTAAATAATAGAAAATTAAATAAATCAATCCCTAGTTACTAAGAAAAGGAGAATAATTTACAGGGAAAACACGTAATTGTGCAAAAGATTATTCATTGTCAGAAAAGGACGGTACAGATGTTAGAAAAGGATAGCACATGTGTTTTATTATCTATGGTCCTAATAAAACACTATAAGCCGAGCAGGGACAGATCTTGATCAAGGTAGTTCGATGTCTACAATTTGATAGCTCAAACAATTGGTACTAAACTAGGTTGACTTAGTGGCAACTCAATTTTAAGGTCGGCCTCAAATGGTTAGCTCTTGATTACAGTCAGCTTAGTCTCGGTACAGTGGAGGTTGTAGTATTTAGATTTAACACTAAGATTGGTGTAAAGTGGAAGGTTCAGTTCAGCATGTCAACTAATCACCTCAGCAATATCTTAGATTGTATAGAGAGCAAAGTAGTTTAGCAGATCATATTGGGTTAAGTACCACTCCTCGGCGCTTAACTCACCTCAAACAGATTAGAGAACTATTTGAGAAAGTCTTCAGGCTTGGGAGTACATGATTGGTCCTTGATCCCTGTCATCCCTTCCAGGTTGCTTGAGATTTAGGATCAAATATGGTTTATCTCCAAGTTACTCGTCTTTTGGAGTATAAGGTTAGAGGTAAAAAATGTTGAAAGAGTTTGAGACTCCATATCTTTTAGGCATTTCAATCTTATAGGCATTAGGATTGATTTTTTCAAGCACTTTGAAAGGTCCGTCGGCCCTAGGAAACAACTTTCTCTTCCTCAAGTTTGAGAATCGTTCCTTGCTGAGGTATATTCAAACCAAAACACCTAGTTGAAATTCTCTCTTCCTCCATCCTCGGCTTTTCCTCTCAAGCTTAATATTAGCTTGACCCAATTGCTCTACAACTTTTTGGTGTATGGCTTTGATGGCCTTAACTCTTTCAACGACTGGCCAATCATCATCAAACATTATTTGGGGCACTTGGTACAATGGTAGCTTAGGGTTGAATCCATAGGCAACCTCGAATGAAGGTAAGTTTATTAAACTATAGGTAGTCTTATTGTAGGAGAACTCAATGATTGGTAAGCATAAATCACACTTTCCTAGCATGGATTAGACATATCTCTTCATCCTTAGCCAAAAGAATCCAGAGGATAGCACCTTATAAGTTTAGCACTGGCCAAAGCATCCTGTCAAGCCCCTTCTATGCGCCTTATGCACTAGTAGTTCTCTCGTGGAACAAGTTAGGATACATAGCCTCCTCCTCCTAAATATATATCCATCCTCCCTGTGATAGTCATCTAGTGTTTGTCTTTGCTCACATCAAGTATACATAGGACCAAAGTGTAGATCCTCAACATACATATTCTTTATTGTTGAAAAATCAAGTAGTGTTGTTTATAGTTTGATCAAGAGGGTATACCGTCTTGATAGGGCATTGGCCACTGCATTGTTTCTTCTAGTCTTGTATTTTATGACATAAGGAAAACCCTCCATGAACTCGATCCACTTCACTTACCTCCGAGACAACTTTGGTTGGCTTTTTAGATACCTTAAGGATTTATAATCAGTATAGATAACAAATTCCCTAGGTAGTAGATATTGTCACCATAGTGCCAAGGCTCAGATTAAGGAGTAGAACTCTTTGTCATTGACAAAATAATTAAGTGTGGCTCCTTGAAGTTTCTCGCTGAAGTAAGCAATAGGTCAGCCTTCTTGCATTAACATAGCACCTATGCTTAGTTTAGACACACAACAATATACTTCAAACACCTTATCAAAGCTCAACAAGGTTAAGATAGGTGTTGTAGTTAGCCTCTCTTTTACGACCTCAAAACTCCACCTCTCTCTTTCTCTCTCTCTCTCTCTCTCTCTCTCTCTCTCCATCTGAATTCGATATTCTTCTTTGATAGTTTTGTAAGTGGGGCCGCAATCATACTGAAATCCTCTATAAATTAGTGATAGAACAATGCTGGGCCATAGAAACTTCTTACATCTGTCAAATAAGTCAATTTATGCCATTCTATGATCACTCTTACCTTCTCATCATTAACTCAAATGCTACCTCTGCTCACAACAAAACCTAAGAAGATGTCCTTGGAATGGCAAAAGTTACACTTGGTCAAATTGGTGTAGAGATATTCAGCTTGAACTTTTGTAAACACTTGTCAGAGATGCTCTTGGTGAGTCTTTAGGTCAGGACTATACATCAAAATGTCATCAAAATAAACTACGACAAACCTTCCTAATAATTCTCAAAACACATGGTTCATAAGATGCATGAATGTGCTTGACACATTAGATAGTCCAAATGGCATTACAAATGATTCATATAATCCATGTCGTGTTTTGAATGCAATCTTCCACTCATCACCTTTATGCATTTGAATCCGATGGTACCTAGCTTTAAGGTCGATCTTGGAGATCACTCTTGCTCTGCTTGATTCATCTAGCATGTTATCAAGCTTGGGTATAGGATGCTAGTACATGATGGTGATTCGATTGATCACTTGGCTATCCACACACATCTTCCAAGAACCATCCTTCTTCGGCACTAATAAGGCTAGTACAACGTAGGGGCTTAGGGACTCGAACACATACCCCTTCTTTAGTAGCTCACCTACTTGCCTTTATAGTTCGGTGGCATATTCTAGATTTAGCCTATAGGTAAGCTTTTTTGGTAATACGACTCCCGGCTGTAGGTTGATCAAATGCTCGATGCCCCGATTTACAGGCAAGCCATTTGACAATTCCATTGGAAAGAAATTGGCAAATTCCTCGAGTAAGGTTTTTACTTCAGTTGACAGCTCTTCCTCCTTAAGTCTCATCTCTAGAAGTCTTCGAACAAGCAGATAGGTTAGTCCTTCTAGCTCCATTTCTCTTTTTAGTTTAGGTTAGGTTAATACCAAAGCCTCTTTCTTCAGGGTTTGGCTAAGTTGGGATTGCAAGACCTTTACTTACTTGGTAGTCAAGGGACTCAATTTCAACCTTCTTTCTTCATGCTCCACAAAACATATAATCCTCCTATCGTCGTACATAGTTGCTTGATCAAACATCCATGGTTGTTTAAGTAGACTGTAGGATGCACTCATGGACAGTACATCACAAAGCACTTCGTCTCGATATTTTCCAATGCAGATCGGCACAGACACCTATTTGTTCACCTATAGGGCTCCCTTATCGCTAAGCTAGTGAAACTTCTAAGGTCTTGGGTGTGGTATGGTTGGCAATTTCAACTACTAGACAATAAATGTAAAGGCTGCATTGGTACACCTTCCACTATTAACTATTAAGATGCACAGTGACTCATTTACCTTGCACTTGGTATGAAAGAGATTTTGCCCTTGTTCGTCTTCGAGTACGAGGCTGATGCTCATCGTTCTCCTCAATACTAAAGTGGTTGGTAAAAAGTTACCTTCCTCTCTATGGATAACTTCCTCCTTGGATAGTCCAGTCTATTTGTCTTCTTTCAACTCTTTAACTTCTTCACCAATGCTATTAACCTCAATAGTCGACTCCTTACCTAGAATCACCATTGTTCACTTGTTCGGACATTGAGCAACCATATATCCAAATCCTTGGCATTTGAAAAACTTGATCTCACTCATCTTTCTCCCTAAACTTTGGTCCTTCTCAAACTTCTTCGAAGGTTCCTTTTGAAGGCATCCTACATATAATAGCTTGGTATAAGCCTCCTCCACATAACTCTCTTCATTTTATCCCAACTCCTAATCTTTCGTTCACCTTCCCTTCTTTTGGTGGCCTGTAAGTTCTTTTACCATAAAGCAACATAACCATTGAACTTTAATACAGCAAGTGTAACCTTTGCATTATCGGGTATTTTATGGCTTTCAAACTACTTTTCTATCTTATCTACCCAATTTAGATAATCCTCGGCATCACTACTCTTAGAAAAACTTGAAATACACATTCTCAATCCTTCGACTTTTGGGGTTCATACATTTCTTTCCTCATGCTTGTAGCACTCCTCTACGTCATCATCTCCTCTTACTTCTTCGTTAATCTCTTTAAGCGCTAGTCTTTGTTTGGCATCTCTACCAACTCCTTCAGCTTAGGGTGGTCGAGTTGGGGCATTAACTCGGCAAATGGTCCATTGCCTCGGCCTTACTATTCACGATCCCTAGTAGGGCTACTTCTTGCTCATTGTCTATCTTCTTAGATAACAGTCACCAAACTAACCACCAAGTCAATAAGCTTATCTAAACAATCACCTACTAACTGAGGTATAAAGCTTCCTTCTTATCCTTGGCCATGTCAAGTTCCACTTTCTTGGTTTCCCAAAATTCGTTAAACACTTGAATTTGAAAATGATGGATTATTCACACAACAAACGAACAATCAACTACACCGTTTTTGCATATTAGAAATATGGGAAAACAAAGCATAGAACAATTCTCAACTACTACACTCTAGGGTTAACAATAGAATCGTTATCACAATAGAGCAATAACAAACCACTCTAAGAACACAGAATAGAATTCGGCTTTGAATGTAGCCTAGTGCTCTCATGCCAAGATGGTACGGACTATTGTAGATGAATACACAAAGCCAATATCATGCATAACCAATAGGGTGATTCTGAGCTGCGAGATGGCTCGATGAGTAAATGGCAGTCAAAGGTTGAGTAGGGGTTCCTATGCACTGATGAAGGATATGATACACTAACGCCTTACACTAGCTTAAGTCACACTCGATATGATACACAAGTATGGTTGGAGGTCATTTGCCACTAGTCTATGCTTAATGGACTAGATAAGAGTAGCTTAAGAGTAAGAAGGATACTTAGCTCGAGAGAGTAAAAGTTCAATATATGCTCAATGTATGATGATGCAGTAATTACATTATGTTAGTATTTATACTACTCGGTGAGGGTAAGTCTTAAATAATAGGAAATTACATAAATGGATCCTTAACTACTAAGAAAAGGAGAATAATTTACAAGGAAAACATATAATCACGTAAAAGAATATTTACTATCAAAGAAGGACGGTACGGGTGTCAGAAAAGGATAGCACATGCATTTTACTATTTGTGGTCCTAATAACACTACAAGCCAAGCAGGGGCAGTTCTTGATCAAGGCAGTTTGGCATCTATAATTTAGTAGCTCAGACAATTTGTATTGGGCTAGGTTGGCTCAAGGGCAACTAAATTTTGGGGTCAGCCTTAGATGGTCTACTCTTGATTACTATTAGCTCAGCTTCGGTACAGTAGAGATTACAATATTCAGATTTAATGGTAGGACTGGTGTAAAGTGGAGGGTTTTGTTCGGCATGTCAGTTGGTCACCTTGACAATATCTTGGATTGTATGGAGAGAAAAGTAGTTCAACAGATAAAACTTGGTTAAGTACTACTCTTCGACACTTATCTCACCTTGAACAAATTGGAGAACCATCTGAGAAAGTCCTCGGGCCCAGGAGTGCATAATTAATCCTAGATCCCTATCATCCCTTCTGGGTTGTTTGAGATTTGGGATCAAATCCGGTTAGACTCTAAGTTGCTTATCTTTAAGAGTGTAAGGTTAAAGGTTCACAATGTTGAAGGAGTTTGAGACTCCATATCCTTCAAGCAATTCAATCCTATATGCATTAGGATTGATCTTTTCAAGCACTTTAAAAGGTCTGTCGACCTTGGGAGATAACTTGCTCTTCCTCAAGTTTGAGAATCGTTCCTTATTAAGGTGTATTCAAACCAAAATAACTAGTTGAAATTCTCTATTCCTCTGTCCTTAGCTTTGCTTCTTAAGCTTAATATTAGCTCAACTCAGATGCTCTACAACCTTTTGGTGCATGGCTTTGATGGCCTCAACTCTTTCAACGGTTAGCCAATCATCATCAAACATCGGTTAGAGCGCTTGGTCTAGTGGTAGCTTAGGGTTAAACCTAAGGGCAACCTCGAATGGAGACATGTTTGTTACACTATGTGTAGTCTTGTTATAGACGAACTCAATGATTGGTAGGCACAAATCCCAATCAATCGTATTTCATTCAACGGTAACTCGCAGCAAAGTGTTAACAATTTTGTTGACAACTTCAGTCTGTAGGTGGCAAGACATGTTGTATAGTAGCTTGGTTCCCATTCACCTCTACAACGTCCTTTAGAAATGGCTCATGAACTTTGGGTCTCAGTTTAAAACAATGGTTCTAGGAATTCCATATAGCTTGATTACTTCCTATAAGAAAGGAAAAGAAATAACTGAAGCGTCATTAGTTTTGGAATAGGACACAAAATGTACCATCTTACTAAATTGATCTACAGCCACAATGATGAAGTCCCTCCCTTAGTACATCCTCAGCAATCCTAAAATGAAGTCTATACTCAGCTTAGACCATGGTTTGGTCGGGATCAATAAAGGTTGGTAATGTCCTTGTTTAGCATGGCTCTTCGCCTTTTGGCAGGTTGCATACTTTCACAACATGGACTGAACATCTCTCTTCATCCGTGCCCAAAAGAATATGGAGGATAGTACCTCATAAGTTTGGTGCTAGCCAAAGTATCCTATCAATCCCCCTCCATGCAACTCAAGCACTAACAGTTCTCTCATAGAGCAAGTTGGGATACATACCCTCTTCTTCCTAAATAAGTATCCGTCCTTCCTGAGATAGTCATCTAGTGTTCATCCTTCCTTACATCGAGCATAGATAGGACTAAAGTGTAGATCCTTAGCATACAGATTCATTATTGTTGAAAAACTAAGTAGCCTTGTTTATAGTTCAATCAAGAGGGTATGTCGTCTTTATAGGGTATCAGCCATTACATTGTTTCTTCCAGTCTTGTATTTTATAACATAAGAAAAACCTTCCATGAACTCAATCCACTTAACTTGCCTTTAAGACAACTTTGGTTTAGATACCTCAAGGATTCATGATCGATATAGATAACAAATTCCTTGGGCAGCAGATAGTGTTACCATACTGTCAAGGCTTGGATTAAGGAGTAGAACTCCTTGTCATTAATAGAATAATTGAGTGTGGCTCCTTGAAGTTTCTCACTTAAGTAGGCAATAGGTCGACTTTCTTGCATTCACATAGTACCTATGCCTAGTCTAGACACATCATACTCTACTTCGAACACCTTGTCAAAGCTCGACAAGGCTAAGATAGGGGATGTAGTTAGCCTCTCTTTCATGACCTCGAAACTCCTCCTCTCTTTCTCTCTCCATCTGAATTTAATATTCTTCTTTGATTGTTCGGTAAGTAAGGCCACAATCATACTGAAATCCTTTATGAATCAATGATAAAATAATGCTAAGCCATAGAAACTTCTTACATCCATAGAACAGGTCAATTCAGGCCATTCTATGATTGCTCTTTCCTTCTCTTAATCGACTTAGATGCTACCTCTACTCACAACAAAATCGAAGAAGATCACCGTGGAACAGCAAAAGTTACACTTATTCAAATTGGCGTAAAGCTATTCAGCTTGGAGTTTTGCAAACACTTGTCGGAGATGCTCTTAGTGAGTCTTCAGGTCGGGATTGTACAGCAGAATGTCATCAAAATAAATTAGGACAAACCTTCCTAATAATTCTCGAAGCACATGATTCATAAGGTACATAAATGTGCTTGACACATTGGATAGTCCAAATGGCATTACAAGCCATTCATATAATCTATGTCGTGTTTTGAATGCGGTCTTCCACTCATTACCTTTGCACATTCAAATTTGATGGTACCCAACTTTAAGGTCGATCTTGGAGAACACTCTTACCCTGCTTAATTCGTCTAGCATGTTATCAAGCATAGGTATGGGATACCTATACTTGATGGTGATTCGATTGATCACTCAGCTAACTACACACATCTTCCAAGAACCATCCTTCTTTGATATTAATAAGGCTGGTACAGCATAAGGGCTCAAGGACTCGCGTATATACCCTTTCTTCAGTAACTCATCTACTTGCCTTTGCAGTTCAACAACCTATTCTAAATTTAGCCTGTAGGCAAGCCTGTTTGGTAGCGTAGATCCTGGTCGTAAGTCAATCGTGTGCTCAACCCCTCGATTTAAGGGCAAGTCGTTCGGTAACTCCTCTGAAAACAAATCGGCAAATTTCTCTAGTAAGGTATTTACTTCGGTTGATAACTCTTCCTCTCCGTATCTCATCTCTAGAAGTCTTCAGACAAGCAGATAGGTTAGCCCCTCCAGTTCCATTTCTCTTTTTAGTTTAGTTTGAGTTAATACCAAAGCCTCCTTCTTCAAGGTTTGGCTAAGTTAGGACTGCAAGACCTTTACTTGCTCAGCAGTCATGGGACTCAATTTCAACCTTCTTCCTTCATGCTCCACAAAACATGTATTCCCCCTATCATCATACATAATTGCTCCACAAAACATGTATTCCCCCTATCATCATACATAATTGCTCAATCAAACATCGATGGTTGTTTAAGTAGAATGTAGGATGCACTCATGGGCAGTACATCACACAGTACTTTGCTTCAATATCTTCCAATGCAAATCGGCATGGACACTTATTTGTTCACCTATAAGGCTCCCTTATCGCTCAGCGAATGAAGCTTGTAAGGTCTTAGGTAGGGTACGGTTGGCGATTTTAGCTGTTGGACGATAAATGTAAAGGCTGCATCGGTGTAGCTTCCATTATCAACTATTAAGGCATACAGGGACTCATTCACCTTGCACCCGCTATGAAAGAGATTTTCCCCTTGTTTGTCTTCGAGTATGAGGTTGATGCTCATCATCCTCCTCATTACTAAAGCAGTCAGTAAAAAGTTACCTTCCTCTCCATAGGTAACTTCCTCCTTGGGTAGTCCAGCCTATTCGTCCTCTTTGAACTCCTCAACTTCTTCATTAGTGCTATTGACCTTAAGAGTCAGCACCTCTCCTTGAATCACCTTTGTTCACTTGTTCGAACATTGAGCAACCATATATCCAAATCCTTAGCATTTGAAACACTTCATCTCACTTGTCTTTCTCCCAAAACTCTAGCCCTTCTCGAACTTCTTTGGAGGTTCATTCTCCTCAGCTCATGTAGTCGGAATGAGTCGGGTCTCAATAACCTTGCTTGGTTCTGTTCTCATAAGTTTACTTAGAACAGTTTGGCTACTTCCTGATTGGCTAACAGGTGGTTGGAATCTTCCTATTCGGTGCCTTTTGATCCTCTAGGCAGCTCGGATTACGTCATGAAGTGTTATAACATCCAGGGTTTCTAGAATGACTCCGATGTCATACTTTAATCCACTAATGAATTAAGATGCAATTCGATCCTCTAGCTCTATGACTTCATATCGGATCATTAACCTTTAGAATTCCTTAACATAATCATCCACACTCAATCCTCTGTATCATAGTTCTTACAATCTTTTAAAGGCATCTTGTAGATAATGGCTCGGTACAAATCTCCTCTACATAACTCTCTTCATTTGATCCCAACTTCTAATCTCTCATTCTCCTTCCCTTCTTTTGGTGGCTTACAAGTTCTTCCACCATAAGGCAGCATAACAATTGAACTCCAACATAGCAAGTCTAACCTTTGTATTATTAGGCATTTTGTGGCATTTAAATTGCTTTTCAATCTTACCTACCCAATCTAAGTAGTCCTCGACATCACCACTTCCATAAAAACTAGGAATATACATTCTCATTCCTTTGACTTTAAGGTTCAAACATTTCTTTACTCGTGCTTATAGTACTCCTCTACCTTGTCATTTCCTCTTGCTTCCTCCTTAATCTCTTCAAGCTTTGGTCTTCATCTAGCATCTTTACCAACTCCTTCAACTTGGGGTGGTCGAGCTGAGATATTAACTTAACCAACTGTCCATTGCCTCACCCTTGTTGTTTACGTTCCTTAATTGGGCTACTTCTTGCTCATTGTCTATCTTCTTAGATAACAGTCACAAAAATAGCCACCAAGTTGGTAAGCTTATCTAAGTGGTCACTTACTAACTGAGGTATAAAGCTTCCTTCCTATCCTTGGTCATGTCAAGTTTCGCTTTCTTAGTTTCCCAAAATTCCTTGAACACTTAAGTCTAACATTAATGGATTTTTCACACAACAAATGCACAGTCAACTACACTGTTTTTACGTATTGAAAACAGGGGAAAATAAAGCATAGAATAATTCTCAACTACTACACTTCAAGGTAAACAATAGAACCGTTATGACATGAGAGCAGTAACAAACCACTCCAAGAACATAGAATAGAATCTGGCTTTGAACGTAGCTTGGCACTCTAATACTAAGATGATACAAATTGCCGTAGATAAACATATAGAGCCAATATTACGCCGTAACCAATAGGGTAGGTCCGAGCCATGAGATGGCTCGAAGAGTAAATGGTAGTCAAAGGTTAAGTAAGGGTTTCTATCAATCAACAAAGGATATGACTTGCCAATACCTTACACAAGCTCAAGTCACACTTGATATGATGCATAAGTATGGTCGAAAGTCACTTACCGCTAGTCTATGCTCAATAGGCTAGATAGGAGTAACTCAAGAGCAAGAAGGACGCTTAGCTTGGGAGAGTAAATGTCCAGTATATTCTCAATGTATGATGATTCAGCGATTACATTATGCAAGTATTTATAGTACCCAGTTAGCCTGCGTAAGTCCTAAATAACAAAAAATTACATAAATGGATCCCTAGCTACTAAGAAAAGGAGAATAATTTATAGTGAAAACATGTAATTATGCAAAAGAATATTCACTTTTAGAAAAGGATGATACAAATGTTAGAAAAGGATAGCACACACACATTTTACTATTTATGGTCCCAATAGTAGTACGAACCGAATAGGGGCAGATCCTGATCAAGGCGATATGGCATCGGTTGTTTAGTAGTTCGAACAATTGGTACTGGATTAGATTAGCTTAGGGGTAACTCATTTTTGGGGTCAGCTCCTTATTGCTATCAGCTCAACCTCAACATAGTAGAGATTATAGTATTTAGATTTGGCACTAGGACTGGTATAAAGCAGAGGGTTTAGTTTGGTACATTAGCTAGTCACCTCAATAATATCTTAGATTGTGTAGAAAGCAAAGTAGTTCAGCAGATCGGATTAGGTTAAGTATTGCTCCTTAGCACTTAACTCACCTCTAACTGATCAACAAACCACTTGAGAAAGTCCTCAAGCTCGAGAGCGCGTGATTGGTCCTTGATCCCTATCGTAACTCATTATAGGTTGAGATCACTTTGACCTCAACATTTAGATGACATAAAGAGACAATATGTCCACCGCATGCTTGGATATGAGATTACTACTAAGCAATAACAACTACCATGATGATGTCGCTTTGATCTCTTACAGTTGAGGTTACTTCAACCTTAGGTCAACACTAAGGCTTTATGGTTACCAAGCTTGCTAAAGCATTGCTTCGATCCATCATAGCTAGGATCATTTTTTATCCTATTAGAAAGCTTCACTTTTTTAAAAGAGAAAAAATATATATAGTTAGATGACAATAGATGTGGAAAGGGATGAAGTTCATTAATATTTTATTTCATTCATGAGGAATTCCATAATAGTTTACACTAAAAATTTATAGGAGCGGTATGGCCTCCATTCAAGGGTTGTGGAGTTTACAATATCCACTATCATAAGCTTCTTCTACAATGAAAGGACCCTCCCATTTTCGTGCAAACTTTGAGGCTGGGAGTCCTTTCCTTACAAGTTTAGCTATACGAAGAGCGACATTGGCTTGTTTGAACAAGCACTTCCTCACAACATAATCATACGCAACACTTAACCATTAGAGGTAGTTAGTCAAGTTATGTTTGGCCATATCATGTTTCTCATCCAATGCGTCCAAGTCTAACATCCAGAGCGTATCCAGCTTTAATTTAGCATTTAGAGCTAGATGAGTCGATGGTACTAAAACCTCAATCGGTACTATAGCCTCTATGCCATACATTAAAGAAAATGGTGCTACTCCGGTAGGCATATACTTTAAAGTGTGATAGGCCATAATGCCAATAGTAGCCTATCATGCCACTCCTTCTTATTATCATGTACCATTTGGCTAAAGACTTTCAGGAGTGTTTTATTTGTCACTTTGACTTGATCATTTCCCTTTGGATAATATGGCATGGACTTTATGTGGTTGATATTATAAGATTCCAACTACTGCCAAACATGTAAATTAATAAATGGAGTCCCATTATCTATTAGCACATGCTTCGAGATTCCAAATCTACAAATGATATACTCCTTTGTAAAGGCAGCCACTATAGGTCTGGTAGCCTTCTTTAAGGGAATAGCTTCTACCTACTTTGTAAAACAATCAGTACCTATTAGTATCCATATGCATACTTTAGATGGTTGATGGATGGGATTGATTAAATCAAATGCCAAAGTGTGGAATGCCAAGGAGTTGTCAAACTATGTAGCTTAACTACTAGAGCATGAATAACATTGCCATGGAGCTGGCATGTGATACACTTTTAGGAAAAATTAAAGGCATCCATCTCCATAATTAGCCAATAATGGCCTTTATTGAGGAGCTGATAATCTAACTTCCTATTACCTTGGTATTCAACACAATCTCTAGAATGAAGTCCCTATAGTATCATCTTAGTTTCAGGTGGTGTCAGACACCTTAAAGGTTGTCCTTAAAAGGAGATCCAATATAACCAATCTCCAGTGGTTACAATGAATTTGCATTCTATGTCGTTAAGTACTAAGGAATAGTTAGGGTAACTTAGTTGGAGTTGAGATGCATCTTTATAGATTAAGTGCTATTAGTATTTTAGCACTAGATTCTTTAGTACAAATGATAGGAATCAGGTTATTGGGCCTTTAACCTACAATCGAGCTTGAAGACTAAAGGGACTAGCAAGGTGAATCCTCATGCTCTAGTTGACTCCAAGTTACTCCTTGTTGCTAATCAATTCTATGAGCTGAGCCGAATGACTGCGCATCTCTTGGAAATTGTATACTAACTAGAAGAATGCCTTAATAGTAGCTAATCCCTGTGCACTTTCCTTGGTCATGTTTGAGCCAACCACTTGCTTGACACCATTACTGCCGAGAAGCGAAGAGAGTTGTCCTGTACTAATTCTCAGCCACTCCTATTCAAACAAATTCATGCCTACTCGACACTCTTTCTCGAACAACCAACTTACTCATACTACTTTGTCTACATCCTCCAACACCACCACTAATGCAATGCTGCTACGTGTTTAGGACCACTCATAGAATTTGCTACTAAAATCATTGTTATTTTTGTGAATATTCTTTTTCACCTTTTCTATACTTTGTACATTGCTTCTTTAGGATAGTACCTTTTTTGTCATTTCCTTTTTAGGTAGGCTGCTCTAAATTCTTAGGTATAAATAATCCTTTGTACATATAGCTACATGTATCATATTATCAACATAATACACTAGATATTTTTCCTATCGTAAACACTGATTGTTTACTTTTGTTCTACTCTTATCCTATCTCTTAAGCAAGGCTATGTGGCGAATAACCTCATTAGACCAACTCATGCATCATATTAAGCCGTGCCACGAGTATTTAGAAGTTCCATTAGTGTATCATATCCTTTAGACCTGTTCGTGGGTTTTGCTTACTTTTCATTCATTTTTGTTCATTTACGTGTTTTCCATCACCATCTTCAAGCTTTCGGTAAGCTTAGACTTACCCTGGTGATCAGCCTTGTTTGTTCTTAGTTGCGGTATGCATCATCTTGGTATCAGAGCAAAGGTTTCTTAGAGTAAGTTGTGTAAGAGATCCAATAGAAGTAGTCGTTTGGTGTTTACTTTGTTTTACCTTATTTTGAATAGCCAAAAACATAGTAGGTTCAGTATTAGCAGATTGTTCATTAGCATTGTTATTGTGTTTCAATATAGCTGACCGATAGTGTACAGTATATGTTGCCAAACTTAGAGAAATAATGTTAATTGTAGCTCTAATTTTTAAGACTAAAATTGAGTTTACTAAGGAAAATGATGGACCCAAGTTTTAATGCTAGCATTAAGGAAGACAATAGTGGTGTTGCCCTTTATGGCTGATAACCTTAAGGTACTCTATGAAGTACAGATGAGAGACTAGATGAGTTGGCTAACCTCCTAATGGATTTAACTCGAGTTGTTTATGCATTGGCTTATTGACTAGCTAAAGCCATGCATAATACCCCACAAGTTGCCCAACCTACGAAAGGTTAGAACCTAGCTCGATAAATTCGAGGTAAAGGAGTAAACGGATGAGCAAAGAGAAGGATTGACTTAAGAGACTTAGGAGAACAGGACGAAGAAGAGTATTATGAAGAAGAAGAACAAGCTCGAGTACCCCAAACATTTGATCATATGGAGCTTTGAATTCTAAGCTTCAATAGATCTAGAAGTGCGGATGATTACTTAGATTGGGAGGAGAAAGTGGAACAAGTTTTTTACTATTACAAATATGAAGATTACAACAAAGTAAGAACTGCTACTGTTGAGTTCTCTGGATATGCTGCCATGTGGTTGAAGAATTTTCAAGTCATATGAAGACGAGAAGGCTATTGAGAGATTAGTACTTAGCTTGAGATGAGGAGAGTACTATTAAATAGGTTTGTGTTAGATACATACCTATAAGATACTATCGCTCGGCTTTAAGAGCTAAGACAAGGAGGCCAAACTATCAATGAGTATATTTAGGAGTTCCTGATGCTCATGATTCGTTGTGAAGTAGAGAAACCATCAACGTAGATAGTATCAAAATTCCTAACTAGTTTAAGGAGTGATATACAAGACATTGTAGAACTCTAACAATTTACTACAATAGATGAAGTCATATGGATAACCTAGTGAGTAGAGAGGCAAAGAAAAAGTAAAATGCTGACCCAACCTCTAGTGAGCTAGACTGGTCATCTAAGTTGACCTAGATAAGGAAGTCATTATGCTCAATTAAGTACCATGCCAACTAGGAACGTAAGAATCCAAGCCGAGCATAAAGGCTACCCTAATAGTGATATGCCAACCTAAACATACGAGAAATGACAAAGGGTTTGGAAGGAAGACAAACCAAATCAAATGCTTTAAATGTTAGGGGTTTGGACATATGGTTGCTTAGTGTCTTAATTGAAGGATTATGGTCATCAAGGGAGACGTCTCGAAGCTTGAGATAGATAGTACTGGCGAGGAACTCGAGGAAGAGACTCTTGTTGAGAAAGAAACTACTCAAGAGGATGAATTGATTAAAGAGGTTGTGTCTCCTGAGGACTTGGATCAATTGATCCTAATCATCCAACGAACAATGAGTCTGGAGCCCTCATGCGAAGAGTAGAGAGAGAACTTGTTCCATATCACCTGTAAGGTAAATGATCAACTGTGTGCTCTTACTGTGGATAGTGGTAATTGTACCAATGTGGTGTCACTCGATCTAGTGAAGGAGTTGAAGTTAGAAAATTGAAAATTTGAAAAAATAAATGATTTTAGAAAATAACATTTTATTAGGGTAGATTTTTATTTTTAATTTAGGCTTAGAAGTTGGGTCGTTGAACTTGAGCTTAGGTTTAAATCTAGCTTAGACTGATGGAGTCCATATATGTAACAAGGCATAGGCCAATGGCCTAACGAATAAGCACATGGACATTTACATTCTGTTTGAGTGTAAGATCTTGGGTTCGAATCTTGATAAGGGTAGGGAAACCTTTTTATTTTTGTTAACTAGCATACTAGTACGTATTAGGATCTTACCGCGCTACGTATCCTGATACGTGGCATTGTCTGGTTGGATGACCTTGCTGATGTAACGTTATATGGCATCTACGTAGCACGATACGTCAGCTGCTACGTGTCACATGATAACACGTCGCTCGTCGAGAATGGTCGGGTCGGTTGATGTTGTGCCATATTAGCACTTTCCCTCGTTTTTCTCTAGAATTCTAACACTTTCCTCCTCGAGCAGCCACCTTTAACTTGATTTTTGAATCACTTTTCGTTGTAGTTTCGCCAAATCAATGTCAAAATTGCAGAACTAGACATAGCTTACTATGAATTGGCATACGAAACAAGTCTAGATTCAATCAAAAACCTATTTAAATCGAGCTTCAAAGATTAGGAAAAAACTTAAAATTCGACCATTCCCATTAACTCTGATCCGAGCTTTCCTTTGTTTCTAGGTTGAATTCGGCTATAAAATGGTGTTAGGGGATGTTCATAAACACACATAAGTACCCATGAGCTTCAAAATCAACTCCTAAGCTCTCTCTCTCTCTCGCGGCTCTCTTTTTCTCTCTAAAACCACACTCTCTCTCTTCGAATCTCTCTCTAAAAAGCATTCCACCACCAGCCACCATCGTTACTAGCTTCCCGATACCATCAGTTCCCTAACCTACCTCCTACCACTTTTGCCCTAAACCAAACACACGATTAAACTCCTATCCACCCTAAACCCTTAACTCAACCACTCTTTTGTGCCCAGCCATCAACTACGATCGCTACCCAAGATCACTGCTAGATACCACTATGCACTACCCTCCAAACCACCTCTGACCACCATAGTACTTTGCCTACCCCCTCTATCCCTAATAAAACACGCATGAAACACCCTTCTCCCCCTCGATTAGGCTACTAAATCGAGCAAAACTGATCTCCACAACTATTGCTTCTTCTCCTTCAACTACAACTCGACCAATACAACCCGATCTGAGCTCCAACCTAACTCTCTAACCTAAGCTCCAACCTAAGGACTGACTTAACCGACTCGCACCACTTTCCTAGTTCGAACCCAATCCAATCGGAGTAGAATTTATTTATTTATTCGTTTAATTGTTTTATTCATTTATCTATGTAAATGTAATCAAATTAAAAAAGAAAAGAAGAAGAAAAGGAAAAGGAAAAGAAAGAAAATAAAAAGGAAAAGAGTAAATTTATTTTACTTTATTTCTTTATTTTTAGTTTAATAGATAAAATATAATAAGTAATAAATAAATAAGATGACATAATAAAAACAAAATAAAATATGTAGGAAGGGGAATAAATTTTTTTTATCACTTAGAAAAAACGTCCTTTTAAAAATAAGTAAATAAATATAAATATAAATGAATTAAGCCTTTATAAAATTAGGGCACTTTTAGATTTTCCAAAAATAAAAATTTCAATTTTAGGACTTTCATTTATTAGAAATTTCCTTAAATAAATCGAATTGAACTAAAAACGTAAATTCAAAATGTTTTTCCAAATTAAAATCAATTGAGCCCACTAAAGTTTTCATTAAAAAAACTACGTATGTTTGATCTAGAATAGCAGGTACGTAGGTATTTACGGGGTAACGATAAAAATTAAAAAAACTAATTTTCCTTTTTCTTTAGTTTAGATTATTTTATTTATCGAATTAAAGTAACCAATGATCAAGTTTTATCTTTCAAAATTAAAAGGTGATTTTTAAGTTTAATTTTAATTTTGAAAAGTCAATGGTATTGATAAGGGTTTAAAAGTCATAACCCCTAAATCTACATTGTTTAGTTTCAAAAACTATTTTGTAAAATTTGTTTTAATTGTTAGACTAGTGGCTAAGTTATAGTCAATCTACCCAATTGGTTATAACTTAACTATTTTTCCTAATTTCGGTCGAGTGGTGACTCCAAAATTGTTTTCAAAATGAAAAGGAATGGTTTTCTTTAAACCTTAGTTGATAATCGGTATTAAACAAGTAGGGTTTAGTGTTGATTGGTTTAAAGATGACCTAATTTTATAAAAGAAACTAGGAGGGTGAAAAACTTGGCTCGATTGCTTAGTAACTCCACTAGGGATGTCAAGAGGGTTAACCATTAGACTTTCTAAAATTGAAATTAATCCCTAAAAACCGCCTTTATGTAATTTATTTACTTATTCATCCTTTGTTTATACCATAGTTGTATTAACATTTTCTTTGCAGGTTTAGTTTTATTTATTTAATTTAGGAAGAATTTATTTTATGTACCATAATTGCATGATAGATATGATCGAACCCGGACCGTCTTAGACCTGTGGTGTAAGCACTACTCGGGGTTGATTAAGCCATCCTCACTTAAGCTTAATGTCACCAATGAAAGTGTTCTTTAACAAGTGAGGTCGCATAAGCTTAAGAACCTTTAGAACTTACCCTTTATGCATTCACGACATCCAAATAGATGAAAAATCATGTAAGATGGAAATAAAAAAAAAAATGGCTTAGAGTTTCCTTGATTTTGCCTTATAATTTTGATGTATTGTAAGTGTAGAATTGCTATAAATAGGTTTTGTCATTATTAGATGATTTTGTAACATAGCTTCTCTTTTGCAATCTAGAAATGGCATGTTCATCATCTAACTTTGTCAACTTCAAGGAAAAATTTGCAGGCAAGCCTATTTACCCCAAACCCATCCTAGACCAATGGTTACGGCACTTCGATCCATGGTAATAAGAGATCATCTTTAGTAAGATTAGGCCTATTCTATCACTTCCTAAAGTAAAGATAGAGATTAATTTGATTAAGGCTTTGACGGACTTTTAAGAACCTGAAGAAGTGCCTTTTCGAGTTGGGCCCCACTTGATTAGCCCAACACTTGAAGAATACACCCAATTACTCCAAGCCCCTTCTTTGGAAAGCATATACACCCCAAATTTGGAAATGGATCCTGTGAATACCTTCTCAAGATGCTTGGGTATTAGAAAAATGGAAGTGAACAAAACCCTCAAAAGCTATAATGGTAACTACATCAAATTGGAGGACTTAAAAGCATGATTCACCACTAAGCCTAAATCCAACCGATAAGGTATCTTTTGTGGCAATCTCAAAGCTTGGGGATAGAATTGAATAAAGGCCTTCATCCTGGTAGCATTCAGGACCCTCTTATTCCCCAATAGAAAGTTCCTCATACATTTCAAGGTTATTGAGTTAGTGAGCCAATTTCTTGAAGGAAAATCATATGTCCAGGCCCTTCTCATAGAATAAATCAGAAGCCTTAATATTTTGAAAGAAAAGAATAATGGTGAACTAAAGACCAACATGGCATTACTAACAATATGGTTCGTGAACCATATGAAATGTTATGGGCTTGACTTAATCTGAGGAGAGTTTGCTCAGAACATCAATCTAATCAATTCATTCGTTAATAAGGTCCATCTCCTAGAAGGAAAAACTACATATTGCTAGGTAGAAGTATTGAGAAATTTCTAAGTCACTGATATCCTATGGACAGTAAGATGGAGTAACTTTAAAAGGGTAATCCTAGTTTGCAAAAATTATCAAGTGATACTCCTAATTAGGATGAAGTTATGCATAGGCTATTACCCTAATAACATGATCAAACAATTTGAAGGTATCTAGGTCTATAGACCTCCATTGGATATCATGACCTTGGATTATGAAGATCTTCAAATTTCCCTACCAAAGAAAAATGTCCAAACTTAAGGCAATCAAATAGTTATGGGAAACAAAGACTATCAACTAAAACATCGATTTAGAAGAATGGCTAGGAGAAGCGGACAAGTACCGAGTTACCAAAGAATATTTGTATGATCAGCTTTATAAGGCTGGGGAGATCCAGTATCAAGCACCAAAGGTCATCCAGCCTATAGTATCTCAAACAAATCTTAAAGTCAAGACTTATTTGAACCAAGTACAAGCCTGAGTAGAAATAATCTATGAAGAGCGAGACATGTAGGAGGATCTCTTTCGAGAATCAAAACAACATTCCAGAGCATTGGAACATCAATTGAGGATGACTTAAAAGAAGTTCCAAGAATTTGAGGAAATGGAAGAGCCTAATTCAGGAAAAAGGAAGGGAGTATTAGTAAGGTCTAGTAAGTAGAAAACAAGAATGCCAGTCAAATGCCAGAAGAACATTCAGATATAGGAATAATCTTCTAGAATGTATTTTCTTTTTTCAAATAATGTAAAAGGAAAACCCCAAAAGCTAAGAAAAAATAAATAAAATTACCATCTTGCTGGTTATTAGTCAATTCTGCCTCTCTACATTCGTATGCCATCCATTTCTTAGTTTCTCATTTATCCCTTTTAAAATACTCTCACCAAGATAGCTCTCAAACACCAAACCTTTTAGAGAAGTCCTATCAAAAGTTGCTCAAAAACCAAAATGGCCAACTAAGGAAACAATAACAACACCAATAATGGCAATGGCAATCCTGAGTTTATTAACCCCACTAAGCGAAGGTTCCGATCTTTGGAACGAATAGTGGGAAAGATTGCAGATCAACTAAGCTTTCTTGCTAATAGCATCTCTCTACTTAGGTCTACAGCTCCATTAAATGAAGAAAGTTCCAAAGCCCAATATGGAAAGAATATTGAGGCCCTACCCCTCCAAATAGAAGAAGCTTACCTTAAAGTTAATTAGGGCTTCAAGTCCTTTGAAACAGAAGGGGTATTTCCAAAGGCCAACTCAACTTTTAAGTCGAATACTCACTCATTCCTGATCAACCCAAAGCCTGAAGCTGATCAAGACAGATTGAAAGATCTTCAAAAGTGGTTAACCCAATAAATTACTGAAAAAATGAAATGCTTGAGGGGTATGATGGATTTGACCATTTGGCATAATAGAATTCTTCACTTACAATTATGGAAGCTTCCTAGAAAAATTTAAAGTACTTGACTTCGAAAAATATAACGGGAATGGATGCCCTAAGTTGCACACCTGACTGTATGTATGTAAGATGGGCAAATATGTGCAATATGACCAGCTCATGGTCTAAACCTTTTAAGATAACTTAACTGGCCCTGCTTTAACCTGATATGTCCAATTAGACCTAAATCAAGTGAACACATGGGAAAAGCTAGCTAGAGCATTCTACGAGCAATATAGATTCAACGTCGAAGTGGCACTAACCATGATAGATTTGGTTACCCTCAGGAAGAGGCATAATGAATCTTTCAAAAAGTATGCCCAAAGGTCGAGATCCTTAATTATAAGGGTATCTACCCTTATAACTAATAAAGAGTTAACTACAACTTTTATCAACACTCTTGAGAGACCGTATTTTGCTCACCTAATCAAATAAGCCTCTTCAAGCTTCATAGAAGTAGTGGCAGTAGGGTATCAATTATAAAGTGCCGTCTTCTCTGGCAAGCTGTAAGAAACATTAGATAGAAGACCACCCTCTACTAAACCCACCACCAGCAAGCTTAGAGAAGCTACTGTCAGCATGGTTAATTCAAATATTGGGCCTAATGCCTAGGTCTCTTTTAGGGCAAATCCTCCACCAGCTCAACAACAGTATAAAAGCCAACTACAAGTTAGAAGAGTCCTAAAGTAGCTCACCAGAATACTCATTCCACTTAGTCAAGTACTTGAAAAGTTAAGGAAAGATAATCTGCTCCATTCTGAAGCTCCAAGTAAAAGGTATAGGCCAAGATTTTTTTAACCCAATGTAAGATGTCAATATCATCTAAGGCAAGTAGACCATTCAATTGACTCGTGCTAGAGGTTGAAAAACAAAATCTAAGACTTAATTGATGAAGGTATAGTATAACTGGATTTTATAGAGGCTCCTACTCCAAACGTCAACAACAATCCCTTACCAAACCATGGGCTCATCATCAATATGATATCTGACCACTTAGAGCTTGCCATCAACATGATCAGTCCTAATTGAGAACCTAAGGTTTAGAGATTTTACAAAAAAGAAGAGAAACAAATTCTACAAACTAAAAGGTACACCTTCCATGTACCAATAGCCCTCAAAAATTATAAAACTATCCTTCTCAACTACCAAGCAATAAACTAAGGGTAGTCAAGCTCACTTATAGGGGGGGTTACCCACTCTGGTAAAATCTATAATCCGAAGGAAGACTTGAAAATGAAGGTCATGCTGGAAATGCCAAGCATTGAATAAGTTAAGTATGAAGAAGGATTAACTGTCCTTACCAAGATGATCAAGTCTAGCAAGTATAAAATAATGGATCAACTCGCTAAGACTATAGCACAAATATCCCTCATGAGTTTGTTAATGGCATCGAACCCACATCAAGAAGCTTTGTTGAGAATGCTAAAGGAAGTCAAGGTCCCTCGTGAAATCCCGGCTGAAAGGATTGGCTCTATCAGCAATTCTATCCTTATTATGGATCAAATTTCCTTCTCTACCTAAGAACTAGGCGAAGAAGGTAACCGAAACAAAAAACCTCTATTCATAATAGTGAAGATAAATAACATCATCACAACAAGAGTCCTCATTGACAATGGGTCAACTCTAAATATCTGTCCTCTAGCCACCCTGGATCTATTGGTCACTAATACAACTGCTATCAAATCGAGTTCAAAAATAGTAAGAGCTTTTTAAGATCAACTTACCAATTGATATTGGCCTATAGACATTTAACATCCCATTTTAGGTTTTAAACATTCCAAAGACCTTCAATCTGTTATCAGGAAGGCCTTAGATACATTCAATAGGGGCCATACCGTCAACTCTTCACCAGAAAGTTAAGTTAATCTCCAACGGCTAGGTCATCACAATTCTGGGTGACCAAGATTATAAAATTTATAAAGAGATGGCCATACCTTATGTTGGTATAGAAGAATAAGAGGACTTTAGACTCCAAATGTTTGATGTGGTATACATGATCACCAATCAACAAAAGGATGAGAGGCCAAAATTTAAAGGACAGTTTGGGACCTATAGGCTAAGATACATTCTGACTTCAATGGAAAAGTTACAAAGAATGAAAACTAGGGGTAGAAAAGGTGATAGGTTTTATCACACCCTAATGACCTTCCCTTTATTGTTAGAAACTTTCATCTAGGCCGAAGCCTAGAACTCAAAGCCTACCAAAGAAAGCACTTCCATCAGAAATGAATGAGCTGGCCTATCCAACAAATCCCAGCACTTGAATAATTGGCTCTCTAACCTTGTAAATAGTGATAAGTCTTCCTTAGGGTAAAGGATGAATCATGATCCAGTATTTTATGGGATTTTGTAATCAATTACCTTTGTTCTTCAATTGATTATACTCAAAAGAGAGTTCCCCTAAACAAAATCAGTTTCTTTTCCCTTTACTCCTGCCTTACTTATACTCTTCCTTTTACATACTTTTTTTTTCTCTAGATCTAATGATAAAAAAAAAAAAGGCTATAGATACTTTGCATAGATAAGTAATGAAAATATTGATATCACTTTCGGCCCTACTAGGTTAGTCATCGAGAGTGATGTCAATGACCATAATAAGGTACAAGAAAGTAGGCAAAAACATGAAATGAGTAGAATTCCCATTGATGAGCCAACTAAGATAATTAATGTTGGGACTAATGACTACCTTAAGGTGTTAAAAATTGGGGGAAATTTGAAAGAAGACCAAAAGGCAGAGATTACCACATTACTATTCAAATACCAAGACATATTCACACAATCTTATGAAGACACGCCTGGATTAGATCCATCGATTGTGGTCCATCGTTTAGCTACACGAGAGGATAATAAACCTAAGAAACAAAAGTTAAGAAAGTGTCGATCGGATGTCCTATTAAAATTCAAAGAAGAAGTTAGAAAATTACTAAAGGTTAGTTTTATCGAGGTATCTGATTATCTCGAGTGGGAGGGTAACATCATGCCCGTAACAAAGAAGAATGGAAAAGTCAGAGTGTGTGTGGACTTTCAAGATCTTAACCAAGCAACCCCTAAAGATAATTTTCCCTCACCCCATATCGATGTCTTGGTTGATAATACAGCTAGAAACCATCTTTTCTTTTTCATGGATGGATTTTTCGGGTATAACCAAATTCAAATGGTTGAAGAAGATAAAGATAAGACGACATTCATCACAACTTAGGGTACATTTTGCTACAAGGTAATGCCTTTCAGACTCAAAAATGCAAGGGTAACTTACCAAAGGACCATTGTAGCAATCTTTCATGACATGATGCACAAAGAAGTTGAAGTATATGTTGATGATATGATTGCTAAGTCCAAGGAAGGAGAAAATCATGTGGAAAATCTAAGGAGATTGTTTGATAGGTTGAGAAAATTCCAACTGAAGCTCAACCTAGAGAAATACACTTTCAGAGTGATTTTAGGGAAATTATTGGGTTTTATAATCAGTCAAATGGGCATCAAAGTGAACCTTGATAAGGTCAAAGATACAGTTGACCTACCTTTACCATGCACACTCAAAGAAATCAAAGGTTTGTTGGGCCATTTAAACTAATAGCTTGGTTGATATCCTAACTCACAAACAAGTGCCGTCCCTTGTTTAAGCTATTAAAAAAGAACGCTAAGATCAATTGGGATGAAGAGTACAAGCAGGCCTTTACAACGATCAAAGAATACCTCATAAACCTTCCAATTCTGTTAGCTCCAAAACTTGGGAAGTCGTTATTCCTATATTTGACAATATTAACAAAGTCTATGGGGTGCATCCTCAACCAGAAAGATAAGGAAGGAAAGGAACGAGTTGTATACTACTTAAGTAAGAAATTCACTAGAAGGGAGTAGAAATATTCTGAAATTGAAAGAACCAGTTGTGCTTTGGTATGAATAATGCATCAGCTTTGACAATACACACTATACTACCAAGTTAATTTGTTGACTCAATACGATCCCCGAAAGTACTTAGCAGACAAACCGACCCTAATTGATAGAATCTCAAAATGGCAAATGCTGCTATCAGAGTTCAACATTACATACATGAATTGGAATTCAATCAAGGGGTAAGCTTTAGTAGTTCAATTAGCAAAAAAAAGCCTCTAATAGTACTCCCCAAGTGGTACCAGTCGGTTTCCTCGACAAAGAAATCATAGCAGTTGAGGGAAACTCTAATAAAGGAGAAGATGATGACTCACCAAAATGGAAAATGTTCTTTGATGGTGTAACTAACATGTCTGGGTGTGGAATCGAGGCAATACTAATATCCTTTGAAGGTACTTAATGCCCTGTGGCCATAAGGCTTGTTTTCTCATACACTAATAATATTACTAAGTATGAAGCATGCATCATGGGACTTAAGATGACCCTAAATAAAGACATTCAAGAATTAGAAGTGTGTCAGGACTCTTCACTCATTATTGGTCAAGCCTAGGGAGAGTACAAGACTAAAGATCCTAAGCTAGTGCCTTATCATTGGCACTTGATTGGATTGGTGAAGAATTTCAAAGAAATCACCTTCAATCATGTACCGAGGACTTAGAATCAATTTACTGATGCCTTAGCCATGCTAGCATCTACGATCCAAATATTTGGTGGAGTTAAGATTCAATCTCTTACTATTGAAATTAAAGATAAGCTCACCTTCTACCAAACAATTGAGGGTATGAACGGCTAAAAACCGTGGCACCATGATGTTAAAACATTCCTACAACAAGGCACATACCCTAAAGAGGTCGAGAAAAAGGACAAAAAGACGATTAGGAGATTGGCCACTCAAGTCTTAGTAAGCAAGTCTACCTTATACCAATGCTCTTTTGATGGTACACTCTTAAGGTGTGTGGACAATAAGCAGGCTGAGAAGTTGATGAAAGAAGTACATGAAAGAGTATGTAGCCCTTACATGAATGGTTATATGTTGACGAAGAAAATTATGAGGCTAGGGTATTATTGGTCAACAATGGAAAATGATTGCATTAGACACGTTAGGCATTGTCACTTATGCCAAGTTTATGCAAATAAGATAAACACCCCACCTTAGGAATTACATGCCCTCTCACTACCATGGCCTTTCTTAATGTAAGGCATAGATATCATCAGCTCGATCACTCCAAAAGCATCCAATGGGCGTTGCTTCATACTAGTCACCATCGATTACTTTAGCAAATGGATTGAAGCTTCATCTTACTCAAGCATTACTAAAGGGGTCGTAGTTAAGTTCATCAAGAGAGACATTTTTGCCCAATATGGGACTCTAGAAATGATCAACATTAACAATGGCACCAATCTCAACAATAAGCTCATGTTAGAATTGTGCCAACAATTCCAGATCATTCATAGGAACTCTACTCCTTATCAACCCCTAATGAATGGAGCAGTTGAAGTAGCCAACAAAAACCTCAAAAGAATAAATGAAAAAATGGTTGTCACATATAAGGACTGGCATTAGATGTTACCCTTCGCACTCATGGCCTATCGAACTTCCATCAGAACGTTGATTGGGGCAACATAGTACTCTTTAGTATACATCACTGAAGCAGTGTTACTAGTAGAGGTTAAGATCCTATTGCTTAGGGTGCTATCAAAAACTTAGTTGGATTTGATTGACGAAAGGAGATTGACAGTCCTATGTCATAATCAGTGTTATCAGAAAAGAATGGGTCAGGCCTTCAACGAAAGGGTATGACCTTAGAACTTTAAAGAAGGAAATTTGGTGTTAAGAAAAGCTCTCCCCAATGCACATGACTCCAAAGGGAAATTTTCTCCCAATTACGGAGGTCCTTATGTTGTGAAGCGAGTATTACTAGGAGGGGTTTTGATTTTGTGTCCCAAATGGATGGTCTAGATTTGACAGATCCTGTAAATGCCAGTGCTGTAAAATTGTATTATCCATAGAAGTCAGTGGAAATTTTACTCAAAACACAAAAATGCTAGTCATTATGGCCTAATTCTCATTATCTATAAGCAAATTTAGTATCTTTGGTAATCATCATCATTGGAATAATCACCCTCTCCATGGAATGGTCCAATTCCCTTTACTCCATTTAATAGAACCCATATACTACAAACACGAGAGGAGTTAAGGAATGAGAACTAAAACATTGATAATTAACAAAATTCTTTAAAATATTTTATTATGGATTGATCCCCCTCAATAGGGAGTTTTATTGTCTATTTTTTAGGAGAATGCAAAACTCGAGTAAGTAATTGTGGCAAGTGTTTGTTAGTCAAGAATAAGGCTTTTGGTTCATAAAAGTTTCAAAGAAATAAAAATATTAAGTGGCTTTCTGTATCGGATTTCATTTCCATGATTTCTCTAAAAGAATTGGCAAACTCTCAAATGTTTTGCATCAAGAACTTCTAAGTCAATAACAAAGGACTAAAACATGAGCTAATTATCTCTAATGGGGCTTTTAAAAAAGGTTTGATTGTTTGGGCGCTATTGATAAAGACCAGGTAAGTAGTCCATAAGGTATTCACTTTCTGCATTTAATGTTTAACCAACCTTAGAAAATAGGATCTTAACTCAATTCATCCTTCCCAGTATTCTCTTAAGAAGCCTATAGGTACTTCCACTCTGTTCACCAAATTTTTCTTAAACAAGCCCATAGGGCATTTCCCCTCTGTTCACCAAGTTTCGTAGGGCACTTCTCTTCATTGGTTCCATAAGGTACAATAATAAGACCAATTTTAGGTTTGCTAGTCCCCAGGAGACATACCCACCCAAGTTAGTGAGCCGAGTAAGGTACAACCAGGTTTTATATCTATCCCATTTTAAGGTTTCTAGTCCTCGAGAGATGCTCCCACCTAAGTTAGCGAGCTTAGTAAGGTACAACTAGGTTTTAGACCAATCCCAATTTAGGGTTCCTAATCCCCGAGAGATGCTCCTGCCTAGGTCAGTAAGCTTAGCAAGGAACGACCAAGTTTTAGATCAATCCCAATTTATGGTTGCTAGTCCCCAAGAGACGCTCCCACCTAGGTTAGTGAGCCTAATGAGGTATGATGAGTTTTTAGATCGATCCTAGTTTAAGGTTACTTATCCTCAAGAGATGTTCCCACTTAGGTTAGTAAGCCTAGTAAGGTACGACCAAGTTTTAGATCAATCCTAGTTTAGGGTTGCTAGTCCTGGAGAGATGCTCTCGCCTAAGTTAATGAGCTTAGTGAGGTACAACCAGGTTTTAGATTGAGCCCATTTTAAGGTTACTAGTCTTAGAGAAACGCCCCCACCTGGGTTACTAAACATAATGAGGAATGACTAGGTTTTAGATCAATCCTGGTTTAGGGTTGCTAGTCCCCAAGAGACGCTCTCGCCTAGGTTAGTGAGCCTAGTGAGGCATGACTAGGTTTTAGATTGAGCCTAGTTAAGGGTTACTAGCCTTTAAGAGAAGCTCCGTCCTAGGTTAGTGAGCCTAGTGAGGTACGACTAGGTTTTAGATCGATCCCATTTGAGGGTTGCTAGTCCCCGAAAGACTCTCCTGCTTAGGTTAGTGAGCTTAATGAGGCATGACCAGGTTTTAGATAGATCCTAGTTTAGGATTGGTAGTCCCCAAGAGACGCCCGTACCCAAGTTATTGATTCTAGTGAGGCATGACTAGGTTTTAGATCGATCCCATTTTAAGGTTGCTAGTTCTTGAGAGACACTCCCACTTAGGTTAGTGAGCTTAGTAAGGTAGGACTAGATTTTAGATTGATCCCATTTTAGGGTTGCTAGTCTTCGAGAGATGCTCCTACCTAGGTTAGAGTTGCTAGTCCTCGAGAGACATGACTATGTTTTAGATCAATCCCAATTTAGAGTTGTTAGTCCTCAAGAGACAATCCTACTTAGGTTACTAAGCCTAGTGAGGCATGACTAGGTTTTAAATCGAGCCCAGTTTAGGATTACTAGTCCTTAAGAGACACTGCTACCTAGGTTAGTGAGCTTAGTGAGGCATAACTATGTTTTAGATAGATCCCAATTTAGGGTTGCTAATTCCTAAGATATGCTCCTACCTAAGTTAGTGAGCCTAGAGAGTTATGACTAGGTTTTAGATTAAGCCCAGTTTAGGGTTTCTAATCCTTAAGAGAAGCTCCTGCCTAGTTTAGTGAGCTTATTGAGGTACGACTAGGTTTTAGATCGTACCTAGTTTAGGATTGCTAGTCCCCTAAAGACATTCCTACCTAGGTTAGTAAGCTTAATGAGGCACAACTAAGGTTTAGATTAAGCCCAGTTTAGGGCTGCTAATCTCTACAAGAAGCTCCCACCTAAGTTAGTGAGCCTTATGAGGTACCACTAGGTTTTAGATTGATCTAAATTTAGGGTTGGTAGTCCTCGAAAGATGCTCCCACTTAGATTAGTGAGTTTGGTAAGGCATGACCAGGTTTTAGATCAATTCTGCCTATCCCTTAGAGACACTCTTACTTAGGTTAGTAAGCCTCGAGAGGCATAACTAGGTTTCTTTTCTTAATCCAAATCGATCTTAGGGTAGCTATTTTATTGATTTAAAGTCATCTTAAGGGCAAAAATAATGTCTCTTTGTCTTTGTGGCAAAGTTTTGTTCAAACTTTGCTATAAAGAGGGGCAACTATAGACACCCAATTTTTACCCCCTTTATTTTTATTTTTTATATAGGCTTTAAATTAGGAAAAACATAAAAAAAAAAAAGGAAATTAAAGAAAACCCAAAAATTAAGAAATATAGAAAAAATAAGAATTTTAGGAAAATACAAAAAATAAGAAAAAGCATAAAAAATAAGAAAATTGGATAAGAAACAATTGAGAAATTTAAAAAATAAGGAAATTTGGAAAAAGAAGTTAGAAAATTGAAAAATTACAAAAAATTTGAAAAATTGAAAAAATAAAAGATTTTAGAAAATAACATTTTATTAAGGAAAATTTTTATTTTTAATTTAGGTTTAGAAGTTGGGCTGTTGAACTTGGGATTAGATTTAAATCTAGCCTAGGCTAACCGAGTTGCACATATGGACAAGGTACATGCCAACGACTTAACGGATAAGTATATGGATATTTGCATTGAGTTTGAGTATGAGGTCTTAGGTTCAAATCTTCGTAAAGGTGGGGAGGCCTTTTTATTTTTGTTAACTAGTATACTAACATGTGTCAAGATATCATTACACTACGTATCCTGACATGTGACATTGTCAGGTTGGATGACCTTGCTAACATAACATTACATGGCATCCACATGGCATACCACGTTAGCACTTTTCCTCTCTTTCCTTCATTTTTCCCTAGAATTACAGCACTTTCCTCCTTGGGTAGCTACCTTTGACTCGATTTTTGAATCGCTTTTCATCACAATTTCACTAAATCAATGGGGAAATTGCAAACTAGACATAGCCTACTGTAATTCGCAAAAGAAACAAGTTTAGATTCAGTCAAAAACCTATTCAAATTAAGCTTCAAAGATTAGGAAAAAACTAAAAATTCGACCATTCTCATTAACTCTGATCCGAGCTTTCCATTGTTTTTAGGTTGAATTCGACTATAAAATGGTCTTAGGGGATGTTCCCGAACACATACAACCACCTACAACCTTTAGAATCAACTCCCAAGCTCTCTTTCTCTCTCTTACGGCTCTCTTTCTCTCTCTAAACCTATACTCTCTCTCTCTCTTTAAATCTATTTGTACCGTGCTCTCCACTACCAGCCACTACCCTCACTAGTTTCCCTACACCATCAGCTCCCCAACTTAACTCCTCTCAACATATATCATGCCCCTTAGTGATGCCACTAATCTTACCGCCACCTAACCCGAACCACTGAACCCCTTCTCATTGAACCACCATCTCCTGCCACTTTTACCCTAAATCGATCATATGGCTAAACTCCTAACTACCTTAAACCATCAACCCAACCACTCATTCATGCCCAGCCATCAACCACGACCACTACCTAAGACTACCATTAGCCACCACTTCAAACCACCTTTGACTATCACGATACTTAGCTTACCCCCCTAATCCCCAATAAAAAACATATGAAACACTCTTCTCCCCCTTGATTTGGCTATAAAATCGAGCATAACCGATCTCCGTAGTCGCTGCTTTTTCTCCTTCAACTGCGACCTAACCAACCCGACTCAATCCGAGCTCTAACCCAACTCTCAGACTCGAGCCCCAACCGGTGGACCTACTCGACCGACTCGTGCCTTTTTGCTGGTCCAAACAAAATCTAATCTAAGTAGAATTTTTTTTTAATTTATTTATTTGTTTAATTCTTTTATTCATTTATCTATGTAAATGTAATCAAATTAAAAATAAAAAGAAGAAAAGAAAAAGGAAAAGAAAGAAAAGAAAAAAGAAAAAGGAAAAAAAACAAAAAAGTGATGAGTAAATTTATTTTACTTTATTTCTTTATTTTTAGTTTAATAGATAAAATATAATAAGTAATAAATAAATAAGGTGATATAATAAAAACAAAATAAAATAAGTAGGGTAGGGAATAAAATTTTTTTATCACTTAGAAAAAACGTCTTTTTTAAAAAATAAATAAATAAAAATAAAAATGAAAATGAATTAACCCTTTATAAAATAAGGGCCCTTTTAGATTTTTTAAAAATAAAAATTTCAATTTAGGACTTTCATTTTTTAGAAATTTCCTTAAATAAACCGAATTGAACTAAAAACATAAATTTGACATGCTTTTCCAAATTAAAATCAATTTAACACACTAAAGTATGTTTGATCCCGAATAGTGGGTACGTAGGTACCTATAAGGTGATGATAAAAATTAAAAAAACTAATTTCCATTTTCTTTAGTTTAGATTATTTTATTTATTCAATTAGAGTAACCAATAATCAAGTTTTGTCTTTCAAAATTAAAAAAGTGATTTTTAAGTTTAATTCTAATTTTGGAAAGTCAATAGTAATAGTAAGAGTTTAAAAGTCCTAAACCTCGGATCTAGATTCTCTGGTTTCAAAAACCGTTTTGTAAAATTGGTTTTAATTATTAGACTAATGGCTAAGTTATATCCAATCCACTCAATTCGTTATAACTTAACTATTTTTCCAGACTCTGGTCAAGTGGCGACTCTAAAGTTGTTTTCAAAATGAAAGGAAACGGTTTTCTTTAAACCTTAGTCGATGATTGGTATTAAATGGGTGAGGTATAATACTGATCAATTTAAAGAACACCTAATTTTATAAGAGAACTAATGGAAAGGAAGGTGAAAAATGAGGCTCAACAGTTTCTATTAGAGTAAAAGAAGCAAGGTAAACTACCTCTAGAAGTAAGAGAGTTGCTGAATGAATATGCCAATCTGTTCCTAAAATAGTTGCCCAAAGGGTTGCCCCTTATCTAAAGCATAGAACATTTCATTGACCTAATACCCAATGTCACCCTACCGAATAAGCTAGCTTATCAGATGAGTCCCGAACAAGCTTCTAGGCTCCAACGATAAGTCAATGAGTTGTTAGAGAGAAGGTATGTTAAGGAAAGTCTTAACCCTTGTGCTATTTTAGTGCTTCTAGTATCAAAAAAGGATGGTACTTAGCGAATGTGTGTTGAAAATTAAGTAGTGGACAAGATAGCAATCAAATACAGGTATCCTATGCCTAGGTTGGAAGACATGCTTGATGAATTAAGTGGAGCTAAGATCTTCGAAAAGTTTGATTTGAAGTCTGGCTACCATTAAATTCGCATGAGGATAACAGATGAACAGAAGATTGCATTCAAAACTTGGCATAGACTCTACGAGTGGATGTTCATGCCATTTAGCTTATTACATGCCCTGAGCACTTTCATGCGACTGATGAACCATATACTAAGAAATCTACTAGGGAAGTGTGTCATAATGTACTTTCATGACATCCTAACATATAGTGCCAACATGTCAAGTCATTGTGAACATCTCCATACCGTATTAGATGTCTTCCGTGCTAAGAGGTTATTTGGCAATCTTAAGAACTGTTGCTTTTGCTAGGAGGAAGTCATGTTCCTAAGTTCTATAGTAAGTTGGGGAGGCTTATGAGTAGATGACAAGAAGAAATGAGCAATTGTTAAGTGGACAACACCTACTACTTGTACCAAGTTGAGGAGTTTCATTGGACTGGCATCATTCTACAAAGGGTTTGTAAAGAATTTTAGCACCCTCACTGCACCCCTTATTAAGCTGACAAAGAAGAATACTGACTTTAGATAAGGAGAAATAGTAGAGAGAAGCTTTGTTGAGGTGAAGGAAAGATTAAGCTCCACTCTTATACTATCTTTGTCTAACTTCAAGAAGGTATTTGAGCTAGAATGTGAAGGCTGTCTTAATGTAGGAAGGCTGACCAATCACTTACTATAGTGAGAAGCTTAGGAGACCTCAACTGAACTATTCTATGTATGACAAAGAACTCATAGCACTCATCTTGGCACTCCATGTATGGTAGCATTATCTACTACCGAAAGAATTTGTCGTCTATATTGACCATAAGTCTTTGAGGTATCTCTAAAGTCAAACCAAGTTATCGAAGCGGTAAACGAGGTGTGTTGAGTTCCTTAAGGGATTCAATTTTGTAATAAAATACAAGCAAAGAAAGAGTAATGTGGTTACAGATACTCTTTCAAGGAGACATGTGCTCTTAACTAAACAATAGACCAAATTGTTTAGGTTTACGAGCATTTAGGAACAGTACTCTAGGGATCCATACTTCGAACCCATACTTGTACGGTGCACCAATGGAAGGACAGTAGAAGAATACCATATGGAAGATGGATACTTATTCCATTGAGGGAAATTGTACGTGCCGACCTATTCACTAAGGGAGTTACTGATCAAGGAAGCCTATAGTAAAGGACTCCTTGGGCATTTTGGGGAGAAAAGGACGTATGAGCTGCTAAGTGGTCATTTCTTCTAGCCAAGAATGAGACGAGATGTATACTAAGTTGTTGAAGGCTATGCCATGTGCAAGAGGGCTAAATGCCAAGTCGAACAAGGAAAAGTAATGCCTTTGCCTATTTTGACGAGACCATGGACTAAGTTAAGCATAGATTTAGTTCTCGGTTTACCAAAAACTACCCAAGGCAAAGATTCTGTAATGGTTGTCATCGATGGATTTTGTAAGATGTTACACTTTGTGCCTTACTCAAAGACTAATAATGCTTTGGCTATTGCTTCTCTTTTTTTACAAGAAATTATTCGGTTACACGGTTTATCAAGAAGTGTAGTATTAGACAAAGACCCAAAGTCTTGATCCATTTCTAGAGAACTTTATGGCGATGGATGGGGACTAAACTACTATTTAGCACTTCCTATCACTACCAAATAGATAGCCAAACAGAGGTAGTCAATCGTATTTTAGGATCGTTGCTCTAAGCTATAGTAGGTAAGAACTTGACTTATTGGGATGCCTGTTTATAGTCAGTTTTTGCTCATCTAATATACTTGTTCATTCAGCTACCAATAGGCTAGGTAATTGAATCTCTCGACGGACTACTGGATAGATGACACATGATGTTTCTATTGAGTAGCATAAATGCGTTCTTGGTTTGAATTCAAGTCCATAGGGAGAACGGTTATCATAAGCACAATTATTTTACATAACCGCTTGCTCTCCCTACATGTTAGGGAAGATGTCAAATCAAGAAGCCTCTACATGTCTTAACAATTATTCTAACAACTACCTTAGACACTATAACCTCCTATAAGTACTGGAAAGAAACTTTATAAGGGCTCTCTAACACTTTACTTACTCATATATTTTCCATATAAAGTCACCCTACTAACTTAGGCATCGAAGTATCCATACCAGACTGGCCTCGGTACTAAGCATTTCACTTTCTTTTGTAGGATTTTCCTTCATCCCAAAATTTACCAACAACAATGTTTGTTTGCCCATGGTCGAATTCATTTACAACCGAACAGTACATTGCACCACTAAACAAACCCCCTTTGAAGTTGTCTATGGTTTTAATCTTGAGTTACCCTTTGATCATACCCTTGTACCTATATCTAAGAAAGAAGACCGTGATGCAAGAGTTGATACCTAGTCCTTAAACACATCTACAACAAAGTTACCGAATAGATTAACTAAGCTGCCAAACGAATGAGAGAGAATGCCAAGGGTAGGATGACGAAACAGTTTCAACCTAGAGACTTGATATGGCTACACTTGAGCAAGGAAAGACTTCTGAGCAAGAGGAGGAATAAGCTATCTTCATGGGCTAAAGGACCCTTTAGAGTCCTCTAGAAAACCAATAACAATGCCGATAGATTGGAGCTACATGAAGATTATGGGGTTTTGGACACGTTCAACATTGCTGACCTCAGTCCATATCACTTTGATGAAGAGTTGAACGAAGACCAGTCAGATTTGATCCTAAATCCAAATCAACCCAAAGGGAATGATTGGAATTAGGTTACTAGGCCTTTAACCCATAGCCTAGCTTGAGAACTAGAGGGATTGACAAGACGAATACTCATGCTTCAGCCAACTCCTACTGAAGCTGAGTTACTCCTTCCTGCTGACCAATTCTATGTGCTGAGCCAAATGATTGCCCATCTCTTGAAAATTTATGTCGACTAGAAGAATGCCTTGATAGTAACCAATCCTCATGCACTTACTTGATCATGTCCGAGCCGACTACTTGCTTGGTACCATTACTATTAAGAAGTTGAAAGAGTTATCTTGCACTAATTCTTAGCCACTCCTATTCAGACGAATCCACGCCTGCTCAGGACTCCTGTTTGGCTATCCAATCAACTCGTACTGCTTTGTCTACATCCTTTAACAATGCCACCAATGCAATGTTGCCACGTATCTAGGACCACTCATGGAATTTGCTACTATAATCACTGTTATTTCCATGAATATTCTTTTTCACCCTTCGTATACTTTATACATTATTTTTTAGGACAATACTCTTTTTGTCTTTTCCTTTTCGAGTTAGTTACCCTAAATTCTCAAGTATAAATATCCTTTTGTACATGTAGCTAGATTTATCATATTATCAATATAATACACTAGATATTTTTCCTCTTATAAACACTAATTTTTTACCTTAAAACTTAAGTAAAGTTAGGTGGTAAGTAACCTCATTGGACTAACTCGTGCATCATATCGAGCTGTGCTGTGAGTTTTCGAAAGTTCCATTGATGCATTATATCCTTTGGAGTTATTCATAGATTTTGCTTACTTTTTGTTCATTTTCATTCATTCGCACGTTTTCCATCACCATCTTCAAGCTTTCGATAAGCTTAGACTCACTTCGGTAACTGGCCTTATCTGTTTTTCGCTATGGTGCGCATTAATAAAGGTGGCTTATCCTCACCATGCCACAAATCCTAAAATTCCTTGAGTTTCATTTAGGCGTCTTCCATTAAGATACATTAAGATAGGATCCCTTTAGCCCCTTTATAATACAAGAGACCATGGATGGACACAAAATTCTTCAATGTAGCAGCAAAAGTAACTTTTAGGACATGCTAACTGTACCTTAATAAGGGGTGCCAATCATCTTGTAACTCCTTATCATCTTCAATCAATCGTAAGGCAATACTAGGCATAGTCCTCCTAGTTACTTAGATGCCTAGCTCACCATCTAAATCTTGCATTGGGGCCTTAGAAGCTAAAGTTGCTAAAGCATCAACATAACAATTTGTAACTTGTTTGGTGTCCTCTTATATTATTGATCAGAACTTAGTGACTAATGTTTGTATTACAACTTTATATGGAGTGAATGTAGGTTCCTTTAACCTAAACTCCCCATTAGCCATTTTGATGATCAAATTAGAGTCACCCTTAACACATAAGCAAGTCATACCTACTTAATTGAGCCGAAAGCAAACCAAATAAAAGAGCCTCATACATGGCTTTGTTATTTGTACAGCAGAAGTGCAATTTATATGCCAAGGGTATTTCCTAGCTTATTGAGGATGTCAATGCAGCTCCAACTCCCCATCCTATGCTTCTAAATGAACCATCAAATTGCAAAAACCATTCCTTGCTTGTATCTATCATGAATACATCTTTACGAAAATCTTTGAGAATGTTTTGATAAGAATTATTGTTATTTGTTATAGGGAACTAAGCTAGCAAATCTGCTAGTGCTTGTGACTTGATCTAATATGACTTGCTAAGGACAAACAAGGGTGAAAATATTGGGGTAGATCCAAGATTGTAGGAAGCTTAGAAAACAAGGATGGGAATGCACGATAACAAAAAGTAAACAAGCAAACCTTGGTTAGCTTAAAGGATAGATACACAAGCGAACTACTGAAGACTCAAGGATTAACTTGATATGATACACGAGTTGGTCCAATGAGAGTACTCACGACCTAGCCTTGCTTAAGGGCTAGGATAAGAATAAAGTAAGCAAGCAAAATAGAGAGCAATGCTCACAAAAGAGTAAAGTGTATTCAATTTTAAGTTTTGTTTATTGTGGCTACCATTACAAAGGGTATTTATACAAAAAAAGTTAGGGCATTATACCTAAAATGGAGAACACAAAAAGAGGTATTGTCTAAAAGAAGTAATATACAAGGAATAATAAAGGGTACAAATGAAAATTCAAACAAATTGATGATTGGTGCAGCAAATCCGTTCACGTAGGGGTTAGATACTTGACAATCGATCACTAAGGGCACTTCTAGCAAAAATAAACAAGTTATACATTTAGGTTAAGGATTGCTAAGTAAAGGTGTCAAATAAGCATAGAGGTACATTTGAGAAGATGTAGGTTTAGGCGTGCCTTGGGGTTCTTGGTACCAATACTGCCAAGCTATTAGTTTGTACAGTCATGGCTAAGTAGATGTGTAAAAGGACCGAGCTATTAGTAGAACATATTTTAGGTTAGCACTTGATTATTAACAGACAAGAAGTTACTTGGCTCGATATATGGAGTCGGTTGGTAGTAAGGATTAGCTCAACCTTGGCAGGAGTTGGCTAGATCAATAGAATCTGCTTTATCAGTCCCTCAAGACCTTGAGCTCAAGCTCGAGTTAAAGGTTTAGTTGTTTCATTCCTATCATACTTGCCTTTGGAGACGTCATGGTGATATCAAATTCTGTAAGGAGTAGCATCCATTTTGCAATACTGCCAGATAACATTGGACATGACAATAAGTACTTGATGGGGTTAAAATTATTCATGACAATTACCTTATGTGCTAAGAAGTAGTGGCACAACTTTTGAGTTACAAATTCTAGTGCAAGACAATGTTTCTCACACATAGGGTAGTTAACTTCATTACCTTAAAGCATTTGACTCACATACTACACCAAACATTTGATATCATCTACTTCTTATACCTTCAAGGCTCCAATGGATTTATCTATAGATGTCAAAATAAGGAATCATTGGCATCTCCTTTATTTGCATTGTCATGGTTTGCAGGGAAGTCAATATCACCTTAATCTTCTAGAATGCCTCTTCTTAAAGTGTACCCCATTCAAACAAAGCTCCCTTCTTCATCATCTGATGTTAAGGGAGAGAGATTTCAATGAGTGCTAAGATGAATCGCCGATTATAAGACACCTTGCCTATAAATCCCTTCAACTCCCTTTAATTCTTTAGAGATGGCATGGACTATATGGCTTTAATCTTTGCTAGATCAACAACGATCCCCTTTCTATGAACAATAAAACCTAGGAACATTCCAAATGAGATCCCAATAACATACTTTAAGGGGCTCATTTGAAGCTTGTAAAGTCAACACTTATCAAAGACTCGTTTCAAGTGATCTAAATGATAAAGTGCTCCCCATGATTTGATTATGATGTCATCTACATAATCTTTCATGTGAATGTGCATTAAGTCATGAAAGATAGCAATCATAGCCATTTGATAAGTGGCTCCTACATTTTTTAGTCTAAAAGGTATCACAGTATTATAGAAGTTCCCAAAAGGTGTATGAAAAGCTATGCACTCAACATCTCCTAGGGCCATTTTGATTTAGTTATATCTACCAAAACCATTTATGAAAGAAAATAATTTATGTTTGCTCGTTACATTAACTAACATATCAATATTTAGAAGTGCAAACTTATCCTTTGGGCAAGATTTATTCAAGTTACGAAAATCTACATACATACGTATTTGGCCACTTTTCTTCTTTATAGGCACAATATTAGCCAGCCAACTTGGGTGCTCTATAGGCTTGGTAAAGCCTGCTTGTAGTAACTTCTCAATTTTAGCTTTAATTTTCACCTTAATATCTAAGCTAAATATGTATTGGTGTTGCTTAATCAGCCTAACTCCCAATGCAGTATTCAACCGGTGCATTATTTGGTCGACATCTAAACTTAGCATCTCCTTGTATGTTTAGGCAAAGACAACTTAGACCTCTCGAGTAAGATCTATATTTCTTTTCTCAAACCTTTATAAAAGAAAATAAGTTTGGCCTTCTCTCTAAGACCTGCTGGATTCACTTCCTCTATTTCTTCAGCCTATGGTTTCATTTGATCTTACAGTTGAAGAGAAGGAGGTTAAGCTACTTGTAAGTTTGAGGGGTCGAAGGATGACATAAATGCCTCATCTAACCCTAACAGCTATCATACGCGATATATAGTTTGCGCATCTACCTAGGTGTAAATTTCGATCTTTAATTCTTAGTTACCCTCCTACCCCTCCTCTTACCTTTCTTCTTTTAATCTCCATAGTTAGGAGATGTCTTTCTCTTATTGAGCCCTTAATCATGTTCTTGAAAATCTTCCTAACGTGATAATGGAATACTAGTGGGTCTAGCAATTGCAATCTCACCCTCATTAGCATACTCATCATAATATTTTGCCTCTGTATAATATGAATCTCTATGCTTCAAGGGGCTTTTAGCAACGAGTACAAGTATATCTTTCCCTTTCCAACTTCTCTTTTTACACTGATGTAGTGTTGAAGGGATAAGACCGTAGTCATGTAACCACTTCCTACCTACCAACAAATGGTATGAGGTTGTAGCATCCAACATATGGAATTTGGTTGCCCCATAAATGGGACCAACCTTGAAATTAGCATTAATGAACCCTAGAGATTTAGTAAGGACATCATTAAAGCCGTGAATGTCCATTGGCTAGTGAACTAACGTCCTCATGTCTAATCCTATAGCTTTGAAAGTTGCCAAGAGCATTATATTAAGTGAGGACCCATTATCAATGAATGTTCGTCGAATGTGATGACCATTAAGTTCACTTTCCATATACAATGGACAATAGTGATTCAGATTGCTAGTGCACATGTTATCATTAGTAAAGATGATAGTGTTCTCAAGCGCCTTTGACATCTTGTAAATTGGTTGTAATGCATTACATTGTTGAAACTACTACTCTAAGATTACTACTAAAGAAGTCAATGTAGCAAGTCAAGATTAGTCGCCCAATCCTAATAGATCAAAGAAATTTCTTACATTGACTATCTTTAGCAAAGTAATCACAACAAGATTACATGAAACTGAGTCTACTGCCTTCCCTTTTCCTTTAGGCATCTCTTCCTACAATACACTTTTGCATCCATCAGCCTTTGGTTAGTCAATTTCTTAGGAAGTTGTTCAGTCGTGCAAAATTGCATTGGCAACTTCTTGATTATTGTGTGTCGAAAGTAGATTCCTATGTACATCATTATTGTTGTCTAGTTCTAACTTACCACTCTAGACCTTTTCATTGAAGATTCTCCTCATTGTCCAACACTCTCTTGTTGGATGTCCATTTAACCTATGAAATTGACAAAGTTTAGCATCATTCTTCTTCTAAGATATTGGTTAACACTCAACCCTTGGCAGTCTAATTATTCTGTCCTTGAGCCATCGATGAAGGTCATAATGTACCTCATTCATTGAATAAGGAAATGGTGGAATATTTGCAATACTGTCTCTTTTGATCTTCTTACTACCCTTATACCCTCCTCCTTAGATAACAGTAATAGATGGTTGCCTCTTCTTACTTAAGACATCCCTTTGCCTTTCAGTAGAATTGTTTCTAATTATTCTGTTCTTGAGCTATTAATTAAAGACTTTATGTAGCTTATTCATTAGACAAGGAAACGGTGGAATATTTATAACAACATCTCTTATGATCTTCTTACTACCCTTATACCCTCATCTTTAGGTAGCACTAATAGATGGTTGCCTCTTCTTACATAAGTTATCCCTTTACCTGGAAATGGAATTGTTTGTTCATTAC
Organism: Lumnitzera littorea; assembly: GCA_024138015.1. NCBI lineage: Eukaryota > Viridiplantae > Streptophyta > Magnoliopsida > Myrtales > Combretaceae > Lumnitzera > Lumnitzera littorea. Next base: position 42,174,780 of record JAMXBB010000009.1, read on the forward strand.
ATGTTTTCCACCAATGCCACAAAGGACTTAAGAGATAAATTCTTGATGTGTACCTCATATTTAGTGAACATCCCCTATATGGGAAAAACTACTGTAAGTTAAATACCTACAAGGTTAATTGTGGTAGCAATTGCCATGTTAGGTAGAAATCATGCAAAGGCAATTAGGAATTGATTGAGAACACGAGTGTTCTCCTGCATAGTATGAACAATTAGGGATGTCTTGGTAGTAGGTGTTTATTGTATGCCCATAAGTGTTATGTTATCACCTAATGCAACAGTTTGTTGTGTGATTGTAAGATTGGTCTCCTAAATGTTAGAAGTCTCCTCCAATCTGTTAGTATGTGACATTATTGATCATAAGTGATCTCTCCCCAATGAAGTCATTAAACAATATAGGTAGGGTTACTATTGATGATCAATCAAATGCTATGCACATGGTGGTTGATCTAGGAGATCACTTAACCTACTGATACGTACATAGATGTGATAGAGATATGCATGGAAGGAGGAACAAGTAGACTCGATCACCCATGAGTCTGCGTGATAAAAGATGAAATCTTATGTTTTTGGATGCTCTTGATTTGTTCTTCATTGAGTAACTTTTCTGATATTTTGTGGAATAACTTCATCTAAACTTCTACGTTTGCCTTAAGCTAGCCAATATTTAGAATGATCCAAATGAGAGGAGGAGCCTCTTATTTATAGATTGTAGGAGAAAGCTTTAGCCGTTGGATTAATCTAAGATGAGTGGTTGAGATTTAACATTACTAGCAACTTTTAGATGGCCTTCGATGATCCAATGGCTAAAATTCACTCCTTCTATTCATATGGACCATGAGCATGGGTTACAAGCTTTGGATAGGCCCAATGACTTATAATATAAGAATATGAACTTAATAATAATAAAATAAGCCCATAACCTTTATTTAAGTCCAAATAGCTCCTTTTTAGGTTAAAAAAAGTCTAAACGGGCTTAGGAAGACCACTTTTGAGTCCACTTTTCGTGCATAGCTTAATTGATTAAGGCTCATATAATAACCTAAGATTTCAAACTAATGTGATAACCTTAGGATATGAGACCATAAATTTAGGGCACCTACCTATGTTGTCCGTTTTGGTTCAAACTTCATAACAAAGTTAAATAAGTTAAAGAAGTATCATAGTAAAGTTAATTCCTTAAAATAAGCTATATAAAAGAGTTAACTTGATAAAAACATTAATTTATTGTCTTTAATATCTCGCTATATTTAAAAGCTCAAATTTCATAATTTATTGATAAAGTTGATAAATTATTAAAAATATGAAATTTGAGCTTTTAAATATAGCGAGATATTAAAGATAAGTTATTTAACTTATAAAAATAATAAATGAAGTGAATTATATATGATATATAAGTATTTACACATAATATGCATTACATATTAAATACATATATATAATAATAATAAATTATAAAAACTAAGGTAAATTATTATAAAATAATGGAAAATTAATAAAAAAATGAATGGATGAGTTATCAAATGATGTGGTAGCCTAGTAATTAGAATTGATGAGTCAAAAGCCAAAACATAAGAAATTGACATCTAATATGTTGAATTAGCAAAAAAATGACACATAAGCTAGGAATTTGGCATGTGGCACAATGACCCATTAACCCTACCAACTCTAAAATTATAAATTGACCCTCAACATCAAATATTACACCTTTTAGTGAACTAAATTCTAATAGAAAAAATTTAGAAAAAATTAGAAAAACTGGACAAAAATAGAGCACAGTTTTAGTTTAGGTAGCTTCAATAGGTTATTGATGTCCTGTTGTGTTAGCCTTTTAGGGCTTTTTCAATAAGGTTGGGGGGCTGAAGGATAGCCAGAGACAGCTAGTTTAGGTTAACTAATTTTCTGGCCGAAATTTTCTAAAAATATCAAAAAGTATTATTTAATTATGAAATTTGGTTTTCTAAGGTTATTTTATGTATAGATTAATTTATTAATTTTATTTTAGTTAAATAATTATTGAAAATAAAGGGTTCTTAAGAAAATGCCCTATTTGAACAAAAATTGAATTAATTTTTGTAAATATTGGATGATGTTGTTTCAAGCTCAATTTTTGTATATAATACTCCTAATACATTTATTTAATTTTAGTAACAATAATTTTTTAAAATAAACAAGTTTACTATTTATTATAATTATTTTGGATCAAATTGGCAATTTTGTTGTTTTGTTAAATCAATTAGTTTATGATAAAATCAATGTATAAGCCTTATGTATTCTGAATTTTGGAAGTTTATAATGATGTTTAGAACACTTGATTTTTATCTTGTGAATAAATTCATTTATTTGCTTAATTTTCACTAATTTTGAGCTAAAATAGCTATTTTAGTAAAAATATATAATAGCTTGTTTACTATAATTGATGATCAATAATTAAACTATATATTTTTGTAAGTCCATAAGATTTTTCATGGAATTAATCAGGCTTATATACTATTTATCACTTAATTTCCTAATATAAGCTTATATATTGACTTAATATGTCAAATAGTAAATAATACTAGTATGATAATTGATAAGATAGTGCAAGATCAGTATAATTTTTAAGGTTTTTACTTTAGAACTAACAGCTATTCCAGTTAATTATAGAGTTACGATAACTTATGATCGAGTTGGTAGCGAGAAATTGTATTTTTAAACCTATAACCATATTAATCAATTTTATTTCTTAAGATATATTAATAGTACTCGAAATATCGATAGTGATGATATAAAGTTTATTGAAACCAAATAGGGAATGAGTATGATACATTGAAATAAAGGTTAAAAATGTAGTTATAAAAGTTTAGAAGACTTTAGGTTCAACCTGTAGCTAATTTGAAGACAATGTTATATTTTCATAGATGTGATAAGTAAGGAAGGATCATATCATAAAGTTTAAGATTTTGCACTGTTACAAAGCTTAGATAAGTGGATCAAACCCATGTTTAGAGTAGATATATTGCTACTCCTAACATTGTGTGTTGTTAAATGTTGTGTTGATTGAATATGGCTATATCTTGATTAAATTGACATGATACTATGGTGGACGCTAATGTAGTGATTTTGAATGACGGTAGCTATATCTTGATTATATTGTTATGCTACTATGTTAGGTGTTGATGTGGTGTTTATGAATGATTATACTAATTAGGAAAGTTGAGTAATTGCTAACTTAATCTTGTAGGTATTTACCTAAGTGAGATACTAGAATTTTGTTAGGGAGAGTTTAAAAACTAGAATCGGATAGCTAAGGTGAAGAAACTTAAAGACTGACTGTATGGAATGATGTATTTGAGTGGTTATTACATATCATAACATGGCAAGGGATAAAAGGGGACCTATAAGTTAGAATTTTTATAAAGAGGCTTCTAAGTGATCAAGAAAAATCATGGTTTTATAAACTTAGTTCTTGGAATCATGTAGATTTGCATTGCCCTAAGACCTTAACTATTTTGATAGTTTGATATGGTAAACTATAGCATGTAGTCTATGTTTGTAAAACAAAGTTGACGATCCTACTCATAAGTAGCTTCTTATTGCCTTTTTGATTTAGTAGAATATAGTATGTTGTCCAATTTTATTAGGGGTCTTAGTCTCAAGTAACTCCTTGTTGCCCTAGGTTCTTGTATAGTGTATCCAAATGCCCAACTATGTCAACTAATTGAATGAGGATATTAGAAGAGCATAGGATATTGGTATCGATGCATGCCATATGCATGAGTATAACATGTTGCAATCCTAGAAATAAATGTCTGATTGGGCTAATGTATGTATGAAGATGAACTTACTGATTATGATTGAAATATTTCAGTTGTGATATTGCCCATATTGTATTGTTGGTTATCCACTCTCACTTAGGTTCTGTAGCTAAAGGAATAAAATGTTTTATTCTCAAGTTAACAACATCATGAAGGGCCCAACACTAGGGGGGGATATATATCAAGAATATGAGTTAGAGTTAGCGACTTTTGGATGGAACCTATCCTAAGTCAGGAATCCTACTATTTTGAAGATGATAAAAGAAAAGGATTGTTCATGTTTTGATGTAAATATTAGTTTATACATATAAGTTATAACAAAACATCCAGTTGAACTTTGATGTAGCAACCTCGTTATCACATAAATAAAGTTTTCTTTTGATGAATGAGCAAGTTGAGTTAAGTTTTAACATGTATTCCTATGTGATAGTGCATCTTGTGTTATGCTGGGATATGATAGCTAAGAGTAGAACAATTGGTCCAACTGTCATTATTTTGAGCCATGTAAGTTGTATCTCCCTAAAACATTTATGCTATGATTTGGTTTCTTAAGCCCTGTCACTAACCCATTAAATCGATCCATGGTGTTAAATTAAGCCAAAAAGTTCAATTATTGAAATGACCTTTTACAAACTAAGTAATGATGGATAATTCGTAAAAAATATATTCATCAAAATTTGAATGCCTATACATCCAAGGATGTCTATGAATGACTACTCCTTAGAATAAAAAAAGTCTTCTCCTTCCCTATTAAAAAGCCATAACTTACGACCACTACCTCCATCATGACACCATCACCACCTATGTTGGCATCAATACAATCTATATAGCTAGAAACATCATCTTGACTACAATAAAATCACCATTACTACATCACCTATAAATACGGAGAGAAATCATTGTAAGATCTCTCTTAAGACCCTTAACTCAATATTTAGTCATTTCACTTCTCTCTAAAACACTTATTGACTTAAGCATTGAAGTGGCTAGATTGGATTCCCTAGTATTGGTTAGCTCTTTATATCTTTGTAAGAACAAATTCCAACCCCAAAATCATCCAACAACAATAAGTAATGACACATATCCAATGTAGACAAGCATATGAAATGTACACATCATACATAGTTTGCCACCAACTATGTAAAGTATGATTTTATGCCTACCATTGACCAAGTTAAGAAGTAATTAGGTATACTAGGACCTAGGTCTCTACATTGATCGTTTGATAAAATATTATCTTCTTCTAGTAGACCTAAAGCAGTAGATACGGCTCGAGTTCAAGTAGAGGGCAATACTCCTAGAGCTAAGTAAATCCAAGCAAGAACATGTCGTACGAGTAAGTCATACAATACAACAATAATGTAACATCAATATAGATCCAACATACATTATCTCTCGCTCCACTACATAGTGTTGATGCCCTTTTCCATAATAATGCATAAACATGCAATGTATGACTAGTTTTTCACTCATAGGTAACTAATCAAATATAAATGGAAACCATTCGAAGGCCCTAATTACTAATGCAATAACTAGTTATCAATTCTAATATATTATTGTATTTTAGCAAGCAAGTACAATCAAACTAAGCACATGTAAGTAACCCAATTATAAGGCCCCAAAACCGAGAACACTACAGCTTGTAATGTATCCTTAGCTTTTATTGACACGTCGTGCATCTCAAACAACTATTAACCTCTCCACATGCATAACAATCCTCAGAACTTGTATTATTTCCACAAAATATCATGGATGTCTATAACATCCTTTATCCACAAATAGTATTAAATGATCAACATTCTTAACTTATTTTATTCAAATAAAGATAAGCTCAAACATATTTCAATAACTTTTTCCTCACAAACCAAAATAACAAAACTTAACATCTCATACTAGCTAAACTTAATAACTAACAAACCTCTAACAACACAGACAAGAGAAGTTTCAAGTGACTTCACACAATCCAAGATACAAAATAGTAATAAATAATTAAAAGCCTAACAATATTTTTAGCCAGTTCCCCAATCATACTCAAACTACATGAAGCCATTCCTAATGTCATAATGATATTCATAATAATCTGCTACATTACCTTAATATTCAAAGCCACCGTTCTAAACTTCATAATTGCCATGACCTATTCTTACACACAAAAATTTTAAGACGGAATGAGCCAAAGCCTAGTATGGAAAACACAAACACATGCATATGAGCAAACAGTAATGATCACATCACATACATAGAATAAGTATAGATATGCGACAAACACCCATTTGTTATCTTTTATTTTAAGCCTACACATAGCACAATTTGGAGTCATATGCATCTAACACTAAACTTAGAGTAACTCATGACTTCAATCAAGTAATATATATATAGATACCATACAGTATTGGTGTGGGTCCTCCCCAATACCTTAGGAGCCAAGCAATCAAGGAACAACCTAAATCTACCCATATCATTTCTAAGTGAGACTCCAATTAGGATACCGTTATGCAAGGATCACTAGGGTGCCACCCTAAGGTCTGGTCCTCCCAGTCCCTTAGGCCCAGCCAAGCACATGCAACCTACATTCATTTAATGTCCAATAATTATTTAATCGAGTTATACTACTATCTTAACAACACAACCATCAAGCAAGTATTCCATATGTGGTTTCATTGATGCATTAGAAACTAACATAACTTACTCCATCTCTTACTCCTAATGGATTGTTTGGCTTTGGGGACAATCATACATAACCTATTCCAATGAAAATAAAACACTTTTATGTAGTCCATGGACTTATCCAACATTGCCCTTAAACTTAAATATTCAAACTTTGACACTTGTAACTTGTATTGCTTAAAGAACCTAGGATTACTATGATGATAGATTGGTTTGTAAAGCATTTTGGGTAAATAATCATGTTTAGAAAAACTTTTGAGAGGATATGGGAATGAAAAACATGTTGGAAAAACTTAGAAAAACCTAAAGAAACATCACTATAAGGAATAAGGATCATGGCATCTCAATGCTAGTTCCACTAGCATCTAGACGCCATGATTAAAGGGGTGCCCTCGGCATCTGAATCCCATCCCCTTTGGCATCTAGACATTAGCAGCAATCTAAAGAATTCTACAAATTGCAGCAACATTTCATCCCCTACAAACAACCCTACTCTTCGCCATTTTTGCATACTAACACTCTCAACTCAATTTTCATAAACAACACAACTCTATGCTATTCGAAAACACATTTTACAACACTTCTATGGCCTATAATCTTATCTCAACTCTACCATTCCAATTGTAATTTGATGAAACAAAACATATAAGATATGCAATCGAAATCATACGTATAGTGATCCGTTAATAGTACATCTACCATTGAAAATGAATTGTATGACACGCATAGAACTACCTTGAACTTATCATTCACATTACCTTATGGATCAAAATGAAAATCTTGTGGGATTTCAACCAAAAACTCAAAGGAGAGAGTTACAAAAGTCCTCCCTCATTGTCTACCACTTTTGCTTCTATCATACGACCAAAGATCTGATATGGGACTCTCAACTAACCTCTCTAAAATCGTTTTTCTCGCTATCTTGGCAAAGAAAAAAAAAAATGAATTTTCAATATCTTTTATCACAATTAAACAAGAAAAGGAGTTCCTTGAGTCTCTTCTTAGTTTATGACATATGTAGGAACCCTAATATGCAAGTAGCACAAGTGAGCATTTTACAAAAAAATGGTTTCCTAAACCTTAAGTGTGGCTATTATATTAGGGCTCATGGAACTTTTCCTAGCCTAAAATGTCTTCGCCTAAGTTTTATAATACCACTACTACCCTTACATAAAATACCTTTACTCTTTTTTCTTATAATTTTTTATGCTTTTTTTTTCTTTATTTTGGGTTTTACAATTCTTCTCCCGCTACAAAAACTTTCATCCTTAAAAGTTTGCTTGAATCACTGAAATGAATTACTCTTAATAATTCCTTCTTTTCTCCTTTTGTAGCTATTAAGTATCTTATTGTTTCGCTTGATTGAAACACTATGTCTCTTCAAACTTGCTTACTTATGATACTTGAAATCTACCTTTTCATTTTCATATAGCTTTACCATTACAAGATTAAATTCTCAAATCCTCTATTAGTCTCTTAAATTAAAAAGTTTCAAGGTTCTCAATAAGGTCTTCCACTTAATTTTAGCCTCTATCAGTCTCCAATATTAATACTTCTATCCCCTTTATCTTTTAGTCCACTTTGATCTAAAAAGCTCAAGCTTAATTCATTTCCTTAATTTGACCAAGATTTAACTAGTATCTCCCATAATAACATTTCTATATTCATATTCATGCAACTTCTATCTACAAACTTTCTTGCTCTCCCCATTTCTCTTGTTTTATAATCTTTCAATTAAAATTTGCATCTCCATATGTCCTTTTCAATATAAACTTAGACTTCCGATTGCAATCTTTGGATTTTTCCACCTTTATAACTACTTCTTATTTATCTAGATTATGGAATTCCTTCTTTCCATTGTTTCATTTTAGAATCATTCCAACTTGCTAACAATTAGGTCTTCTCAATTTCCCATAAGGTTCCCAGCTTATGACTTGCATGTAACTTTCTTTCATCATACCTTGCTCCTTTTGACCCTAACATAATAGATTATTCTTACCTTGAAATCTGCTTTCACGAACTTAAGCATTTATCTCGTTATAAAATTAAATTCTTAACTCTCCATTAGTTTCTTAAATTAAATATTTTCAGATTTTTTTTAGAAACTCTCCATGGTAATTATAAATTTCTTCCAATATCTGGTATCAAAATCCAACCATATTCATTCCATGGTCTACTTTTACTTTAATATTCAAGCTAGGATTACTGTAACTATACCATCAAATTACTGTAACTATACCATCCTTCATTTGTAAAATTTTCCTTTGGTCTCTTCATTTTAACTATTAACGTTCCTCTAAATGAAGTTTCGACTCTCTAAATTTCTTCACCATACCATCTTCAAATCTCCATTTATGATCCTTAAATTTTTTCCAAAACTACTTCCAAAGTTTTCTCTCATAATCGAACACTTAAAAGTAAACTCTTTCCATATATACTCTTAGGCAACAACTTTGCTTACAAGACTGCAAACATTTCCATTATAATTATCTTTTAGTTTTGTTGATTTATATGACTCTACCCCTTACCCACACTACATTAAAGTACTCTCGTATCCATATGCAAAATTCTTGCTTATTCCACTTCCCATCTACTTACAATCAATTACAATACTACTAACCTTTACTTTAAGCCTCCAAAAGTCAATACACTTCACTCCATTAACTTAAGTCTCAACTTCTCATCAGTATAGTGTAGCAATGTAATTGATAGAAACATCTTCTTGATCACTTCCTCTCTATCACCAATCTTGCACTTTAACATGTTCTCTATCAAGGAAAATCATTTACTATATCTAGCAAGTCCTTAAGTGACTCTTAGTCTCCAAGGTGCATAATATACACTCCTTCCTTCTTTACTTAATAATCATCATCAACTACACCATTGTTAAATGTCACTCCATTACACACCTTCTTTACTCCTCCCAAGCTCATTACTATTAGCAAGTTATTATTATTATCCTTATATTCTTATTTTTATAGTTTTACTAATTGTTTTAATCTATTCGCTAGACTTAGAGGTTATGTTATCGTTATGGCATCTATTGTAAGTGCAATTTAGCATTCACTAAAAGCTTGTATACTCTTTGTATGGTGTAATAAATTTCAATAAATTTTATTAAGTCCAATATTATTTTGTTATATTTCAACAGTTTTATTATTCTTTCTTATTGTTGTTAATATAAATAATTCTTGAAGTGGGTATGACTTAATTGAATTCTTTATTTCTTCACCCTATACTTATTATTTGTTAAAGAATGTTTTGTACTTTCATTATCTTTAATTAGCATTAGGAAATTCATATCTTTTACAACTCAACATAAATACACATATAAACAGGGCTGATGAATATTAACATGATGCTGAATTGAATGGACGAAACCACATCAACACCTAGACTTCACACAATCTAACAGACTAACCAAACTTGTACTAATTGAACAAAACTAAAATGATACACCATTGCATTAGAAGGAAGAAATATTCATCAGCTCCTATATAAGCATACATACGCTAAGTTTTCATAAGTCTTTTATTTAACCCCTTTTTAAATTAGTTTTAGGTTCCATATTCTAGATATCGATTTTATTGTCTTCATTAATTTACAATTAACTGAGTTTGCATAATACAGTTTTATGTTGTAATTGATTTTGATGTGTTACTATTCACTTCGTACAATCGGGTGAAGCAGTTTGGTATTTCTAACTTTTGTGTATCCATAAGAGTTTTATTTATTTATTATTATTATTACTATTTGTTTACTTATTGTTTAGTGAGGTCTTTACAATTGCAAAGATTTTCATGTCTTACTTGTTTACTTCTTGGTTCAATGTTTTGTTTTATTCATTTTAGATTTCTAGCATCCTTATGTCTTTTGTACTAGTATGTTTATTAATATCATCATAATAGATGTTTTATTCAACCCAGAAGATACTTGATTGAACTAGCGAGTGGTTCATTTCTAAGTCTCAATCTTTATCGTTACCAAGGTTTGTGAGTCGTATATGTAATTCTTAGTATATAAATTGCTATATATATATATATATATATATTTGACCATATTATGTGTATACTTAGTCATAAATTTGTTGGTGACATTTCAAATCTTTCCTTTATGGCTAATATAGATTACTATTTATAGTTGAAGTTATTTTGTGCCTATGCTCAACTTTTATTTATTGTACTAAGCTTATTATGGACAAGCTTAACAATACTACACCAACACCCTCCATCTTACAAACTCCTCCAACTCTACACATTCAACACTTGATAACTTAGGAAGAGAAAAGAAACAAAAGAAAAGCAACCCAAAAAGATGGTATAATTAAACCAAGAAAATAAATAGACATTTAAATATATATCTGAAACATAATAATAAAGTGAGTAAAATACGAAAGACAAATATATAAATCAAATCATATATATAAAGTAAAATAGTTAAGGTAATGGTTTACTATGACTCTAAACAAATTGCTCATTTTAACCACTCTTGCCATCTCACTACTCAACAAATTATTTCCAAAAAGTTCATAACCTACACTTTTTTATGATTGATCAACCTAACTTATTCTACAAATCACTAAGCATAACTTTTTCATGATCCAAAACCTAAGCTTCGATACCACTTTAACTATAACACCTTAGAACCTAGAATGCTACGGCATGCCATGTATCCTTAGCTTCTACTAACGTACCAGACATCTTAAACAACCTACTAACCTTGCTACATACATAACAATCCACAAAACCTATAGTATTTTCACAAAATATCATGGATGCCCATAACATCCTTTATCCACAAATAGTACCAAATGATCAACATTGTCAACTTCTTTTATTTGAAAAAAGATAATCTCAAACATATTTTAATAACTTTTGTCTCAATAAATTAAAATAACAAAACTCAATATTTTATACAGGCTAAACTCAATAACTAACGTGCCTCTAACAATGCTAACAAGAGAAGTCTCAAGTGACATCTCATAACCTAAGATACAAAAGAGTAATGATTAATTAAAAGCCTAATAACATATTTAGCCAATTACTCATTCCTACTCAAACTACATAAAGCTATTCCCAACATCATAATGATATTCACAATAATTTGCTGCATCACCTCAATATTCACAACCACCATACTAAACCTCATAATCATCATGACCAATTCCTGCATCTAAAAATTTTAAAACGGGATGAGCCAAAGCCTAATATAGAATACATAAACACATGCGCATGATCAAACAGTAATGATCATACACAAACATGGAATAAGTACAGATATGGGACAAACACCCAATTATTATCTTTTATTTTAGGCCTACATATAGCACAATTTAGAGTCATATGCATCCAACTCTAAATTTGCAATAACTCATGACTCCGATCAAGCAATATATATATAAGTACCCATATTCATTTAATGTCCAATAATTATTTAATTTGGTTATAACACTATCCTAACAACGTAACCATCAAGTAAGTACCCTATACCTAGTTTGGTCGATACATTAGAAACCAACATGACATACACCATCTCTTACTCCTAATGGAATGATCGAATTTGGAAATAGTTGCACACAACCTATTCAACCCTTATACACTTGTAACTTATACAACTTAAAGAACCTTGGATTACTATGATGATATATTGGTTTGTAAAGCATTTTAGGTGAAGAATCATGTTTAGGAAAACTCTAGAATGGATTTAGGAATGAAAAGCACCCCCAAAAAACTTAGAAAAACACAAACAAACGTTGCTGCAAGAAAAAGGGATCATGGCATCTAGATGCTAGTTCAATTGGTATTTGGACACCATTATCGAAGGGGCACAAAATGCTTTTGGTAACCAGATGTTAGCTACATTCTACAAAATTTCTATAAACTACAATGACGTTTCATCTCTCACAAACAAGCCCACTCTTCGCCGTTTTTACATATCAATACTCCCGACTTGATTTTTCATCAATAGCACAAATCCATCCTATTCAAAAACATAAGTCACAACTCTTACCTCAATCTCTAACACTTTTGATTCAATTACACCACCAAAGATCTCATATAGGCCTCCTAATTAATCTCTCCAAATTCGTTTTTCATGCTACCCTAGCCAAAAAAAATGAATTTTCAACATCCTTTGATCATAATTCAATAAGAAAAGCAGTTCCATGTGACTTATCAATACCCTCTAGTGATTAATCTCCGCTAAAACATGTTGAGTCTCTTCTTAGTTTATGAAACGCATAGGAACCCTAGCACACAAGTGGCATAAGTGAGCATTTTGTAGAAAAACGATTTCCCAAACCCTAAGTGTAGCTTTTATACTAAGGCTCGTAGAACTTTTCCTAGCCCAAAATGCTCTTACTTAAGTTTTACAATACCACTACATAAAATACCTCTATTTACTTTATTTTTCATGCTTTAATTTTTCCTTTATTTCTAGTTTCGGACCAACCCCAAAGAGTAATCATTTTACACTTACATGTATATATAATTAATCGGTACTCTAGACTACAAGCACAAACATGATAAGATAGGGGTTAGTGTACTCACTCGGCCATAGCATCTAGTAGTCCTTGTAATCCTCAATCAATTCAATGACTAAGATTACATCACCTGAATAATATAATTAAGTACATAAGTATTGTATCTTAGTCTACTGATTTAGCTCTTCTCATCCAAAAACTTCCCCTTTTACTATTTCCATATTATGGCCATAACTTTTTTTATTTTAAGTTTGTTTTTAATGTTCTTATAGGTTTTTTTCATCTTTAATGTTCTTTCATTTGGTGAGGTCCTTTATGTTTTTAGGCTTGTAAAGTCTCGGTTTAGGTCAAATAAGTTCATTGGTCAATGGGTTAGTTTGACTGTCTAGGGTTTAGGCCTTAGTTTTGGGCCTTATATATGACTTCTTAGGCTTTAATTTAAGTATTTTAAGGTTACATTTTCTATCCAAAATTGGTAGCTTTTATTTTAGGTTTCACTATTACTCTAGTAAGCCTAAATGGGCTCCTTTCACTAATTTAAGGCCTTAGTTGGTTAAAAGGTCTATAGAAGATGTCTTTTATGGTTTTAAGACTTAATGGGCCTTTCATTAATGAGCTTTTGTCTTTTAGTTTCAGATCTGATCACATCTTTTTTAAGCTTAAATTTTAATTCTTTAAGGCCTTTTGGGATTGTTTTGCACTTTAAGGCCTTAAGCCCAATTCCATTCATCTTTTTGGGGCTAAACTACCATGCTTAATATGTGCATTATCTTAGCTAATCCTTCATGTCACTACTCTAAAACATTAAAAAAGTGTATATGTGTCTAAAATATGAAAAACTTATATGATATAATCATATAAAGTGCAAACAAGGTTTGTTAAATTATTGAAGTTAAGTGTATTGGTTGTTTAAAATATGAAAAACTTATATGATACAATTAGATAAAGTGCAAACAAGGTTTGTTAACTTACTGAAGTTAAGCATGTTGGTCCTCTTATAAGAGTTTGTACAATGAGCTTATATATGTGTTGGAGTGTGTGTATATCGGCCTACCAAGGTGATGAGTAAGGAAGCCATGGAGCTTAGTCGCTAATGG